>JASKMD010000014.1:5315975-5463475 GCA_030144725.1 Haematococcus lacustris | reverse complement strand
CAGCTGGTGGTGCATGGGCAGGATGTGCAGGGGCAGGATGTTGCATGGGGCAGGATGTGCATGGGAAAGTGGTGCATGGGCAGGATGTGCATGGCAAGGTGGTGCATGGGCACGGATGGATGCTTTTGAAGGCAGTGATGTGAGCAGCCTGGGGTCAGGAGTCGGGGGAGGAGAGGCGGGCTAAGGGGGCCTAAATCGCCCACAGTAGGGTTCAGTGATGGGTGTGAGGGTGGTTGATAAGTGTGACTGCCTCGAGTGTTCAGCCAGCAGTGGAGTGTTCAGTTGTAGGCAGGCAGTTTTAGTGTGAGGGTGCGATGGTGCTGTAAAGGCGCAAGAGGGTGATGCTGTGTAGGGTGGAGAGGTCCAGGGCCCCTCTGGGAACAGCCATGGTAGGGCATGCATGGGGTGATAAAAGGTGGCCGTAGTCCTGGCTCCATTTCATGGTTCCAGGTGTTTATATCCGATAAGGTGAGCTCGCTATGAAGCATGAATCCGGGAAAGCTATGCATGGTGTGTTGTGTGAGCATTATGTCAGGCGTTTCCCAGGTTTTGGTGTGTATTGGTACGGCTTACATGAATAGGCATGGACTGCATGGACTGCATGGCAGCCACAAACAGCAGCAACCGCAGGTATGCATGTGAGGCATGGGCTGCTGCTTGTGTTGCTGCTGCCGCAGCCCCCCCTGGTCCAGGCGCCCTCTCTGAGCTTGAGCCTGAGCCTGAGCGAGCCCCTCCTACTGTCTGGGATAGTGTGCGGCAGGGGCTCGCTGGAGCGCTCCCCTGCTAGGGCCCTTTGATGCAGCCTGTGTCGCTCAAAATGAATTGTATAGTTACTTCGGGGCTGTAGCTGGTGCGCAAGTAGCATGTGGATGGCGGTTGAGGGTATGGACGCTTATTTATAGCAGGTGAGCGGAATGGGTTGTGGTGGAGCAGGCGAGTACAAGGACGTCCCAGCTGCTTACTAGGGAGATCACCTGCACCGAGTTCTCCTTTCCGCCTAGCCAAGCCAAGGCTAACGGCTGAAGCGGTGTATAAATCCCTCCTAGGGTCCTTCCCTTTCCTTTTATATTATATTTCCTTTTAGTTAGGCAATCCACCTGTAACCTGTTCGTCGGAGCAAAGAGGCAGGCCAGGTACGGCAGGCCAGTGGTTTGAACGACACTGAGTAGTGGCTAGCACTAACCCAATCCCTCTGCCAGCACTTGGCAGCAGCCAGCTCAGCCGGCACCTCCTTGGACCAAGGCTTGGTGGCCAACCTGAAGCACATCAACGTCACCCTAGCCACAAGAGATGCGGTGTAGGGGGTGTACCTTGACCCCAAGTGGGCATGGCAGTGGCTGAGGCTGTACAGAGCGCAGCCCAGCCCAACCCAGATGGAGAAGTTCTTCACGGGGGTGAGGGTGGGTGGGTGTGTTGTGTATTGGGAGGTGGTGTGAAGCATTTCAGTGTCGAACAGCTGGTGGTCTTCTTTGGCGCAGCTGGCATTGGCACCCGGGGAGGCTGAGGTGCTGACGTGGCACTGCGAGTCTGCTGCAAGATGGTGTAGGGGTATGGACCAGCGGGGGGGCAGGGTGGTGCTTGTGGATGAGCACTGCACCTAGCATGAAGCCAGCAGCGTGACCAGCCAGTGCGGGGCCTGATGTGGTGCCCGGTAGTGGCCCCACGCACCCTGCCACAGCCACCATGAAGTCAGGCAGCCACACAGCCAGCAGCCTCCGAGCCTGGGCCAAACACTCCCCCACCAGCCAAGCACAGCAAGCGCACCAAGGCTGAATATGATGCCAAGCACAGACAGACCACCAAGGGCAAGACTGCGAACCCCACCCACCCCGCACCCAGCCTGGCAGGTGGGTAGACATGGACTGCATTGCAGCATTGCACACGCAGCGCATTGGGGAGAGCAAGTGGCGTCCGCTGGAGCTGTGCTGGTGGCAGGGAGTACCCAGGCCTGGGCTACAACACTCGTGCAAATTAAGGGCTGGCTGGCTTGAAATACTTGAGAGTTCAGGTCTGAAACTTGGCATGTAGGTTGTTGAGACCTAGGGGAGGTCAAGACTCTCTTGGGCCAAAGTGTAATTCTCACTCGGTGTCGAGTTGTTGGACCAGGTGTGGGGCTGTGACCCTGATTTTGGCTAAGGGAGTTGGCACCGAGTGATCAAAGTGCCTTTTCATGAAATGTGAGTATGAGAGGTTGTAGAGGGTGGTTACAGCTGCCCAACCTAGTAGGTAGCATGCAAAAAGTCCAAGCCAGTGATGAGCTATGGCCCGTGTCCTAGGACCCTGCGCAGGGTCCTAGCGTCACCATGGTCGTATGACCCTGCGCAGGGTCCTGGCGACCCTGCGCAGGGTCCTACTGACCCTATGAGTCAAGAGTTTTCCAGGTTTTGTTCTGACCCTGTGTGCCAGGACCTTGTCAGGCTTCCCGCAGACCCTTAGCTAGGTCCTGTCGTTTCTGTTTGGTATCCTCCCGACTCTGTGTGCCAGGACCCTGCGCAGGGTCCTACGACCATGGTGACGCTAGGACCCTGCGCAGGGTCCTGGAAACCCTGTGCAGGGTCCTGCTGACCCTGTGTGCCAGGACCCTGCGCAGGGTCCTACGACCATGGTGACGCTAGGACCCTGCGCAGGGTCCTACAGACCCTGCGCAGGGTCCTGGAAACCCTGCGCAGGGTCCTGCTGACCCTGTGTGCCAGGACCCTGCGCAGGGTCCTACGACCATGGTTAGAATTAAAATTAAATATTAGAACAACTATTTTGTAGCTTATTTTTAACATTACATGTATTTAATATTGAAAAGGCGCTAGGACCTGGGCTACAAGCGGCTGTGAAACCACCCACCTAAGGCCCGACAGCAGTAACCCGCTATAGTATAGGCAATAGTGTAGGTGGAAGGATTAGGGCGTTCCCGGCCAGGTATTATTAATACCCAGGTATTAATACCCTGAGGAACTTGAACGAGGTATTAATACCTCACCGGCCCACCGGCGGCACACATCAGCGCCACTAGCGCTATGGCTGCGGTTGTCAGTCCTACACCGCCCGACACTCATCCTGCAGCCGAAGCGTGGCCCGGAGGATCCCATGCCATGTGCATGGGAACTTAACTCCATACATACGAAACACCACCCCTAGTGAAGGGACCTGGTTCTGTGGTTGCATGTGCTTGCTGCCCGCTGGGTTGGTGAGGTGAGTTTTTGCTAGGTAGGAGCTAGTGCTGACAACTCCTGAACCCTACAGCCCTCATGCTACACCAAAATAAAGACTTTGACAGCAGCTCACATCGCACGTCTAGTGCTGACAGCAGCATCACCTTTCTAAATGGGGGTATTTGGCTGCCGCCGTGCAGTGATAGGACCACGGTGCACCTCTACAGTTCAGCGACACAGAAGGACTCCTGCGTGAATGAGTCTTGCCCATCTACATGGTTTCTTCATCACAGCCACACACATCAAGCCGCATAGCCCTGCTTTAAAGAAGTCGCAAAGCCCTGCTGGGACGTGTGACCTCAGAAGTTAAGAACAATGCAAGCGATGAGAAACGTGGCTCAGCCTCTAGCCTCGGCCGGTAAAGCCTACGCTGCTGTCTAAGCAATCAGGAGAGGGCAGTCATGACGGACGTGCGATCGTATTGGCCGCTGCTGGCGACCGCGGGTGTGGGCCTTGCTACGGTGAGTCTCATCAACTGTCCCATCACCCCATCCTGCCTACTCGTATGCCGCAAGCTCTCGGCTCGGCTCGCTCGGATGCATAAGCATGACCTGTACACCCCTACAGCTTACGCTATAGGCCACTGCCCTGCTCGAAGCTGCCTGAAGCATGGATGCAACCAGGGTTTGCAATTCATGGTTGTTGGTCGGTGGCCGACACGACAGCCGCGGCAGCCGCTCGCAGCGCAGTCCGCTAGCGCGTTGGGAGCCTAAGGAAGCAAACATTCGACCTGGTAGCCGCTTAAGAAGCAGGGGAGGAAGCCTGAAGGAAGGGGGGGAGCCATGGGGTTCCCCCACAACACCTAACAATCCATTACACCATACGTCATAACTGTGCCAGTGTTATGATCAGGCTCAGAGCCAACTTACATGAAAGGCGCCTCCCCTGTCCCCCATGATGTTCATGCTGGTTTAAAGCAGGAGCGACACTCCACCCCACCCAGGGAAATCTCCTGCTAGGGTGATGGCCTGTGGGTAAACCTTCTTCCACTAGAACCGTTTTATTCATGGGGCACTTGTTTAGAGTGACACTGAACTCAAGCAGGCTGCATACTAAGCTTCAGCATAGGCATAGGGCCTCTATCCCAGAGTGTTCCGCGCGCGTGCTAGTGCTTATGCAACCATTATGCAACCATTGTGTAATGTGTCTGTGTGTGCGTGTGTGTGTGTGTGTGCAGCAGTGAACGGGTGCCTGATTGTCGACTATAGAGAGGTCGTGTCAGTTGCTTTTTGATCCCAGGTTGCCTACATTGCGTTTTACCCGTCTGAGCGCTGGGCGTACCGCAAGATCCCTGGCCCGCCTGGCCTTCCCCTGGTGGGCAACCTCCTGTGCTGCGTGGGATCAGGGAAAGACATCACCCAGTACGCTCAGCAGTGCCAGGCCAAGTATGGGCCCGTGTTCAAGCTGTGGTTTGGGTCCAAGCCATGGGTGGTGGTGGGCGACACGGACCAGGCGCGCCGCCTGATGTCGCGGCTGCTGCAGCGCCCCTCCCTCCGGGGCATCGCGCTGCTGGGGGACCAGCAGATGGTCATCGCAGAGCATGGGCTGCTGGGTTTGAAGTAAGTTTGTAGGTGTGGATGCGGCCTGGCGGTGGGTGGAGGGGTTTGGTGAAGAAAGGCTGGGTAGAACAAGCAAGCAAGGAAGCGTGGGGATGGCGCAGCAGCAGCAGCAGCAGCAGCAGCAAGTGCGACACCGGCAGCGATAGAAGTGGTTGCCGTCCGTAGAGAGAGCACCTTCACCCAACTCCACAGCATGCAACCTCCAGACTTTCATAGCATACATGATCATGCAGCTGGGCCATGCAGGCAGCCAGCTTTGTGGTAGGCTCACGAGAGTGGACGAGGACAGCATGTCTCCATCACAATGGTGGATCCAGCATATGTGGTAAGCAGTTAGGGGGTGAGGGGTGTAATGCTTCCCATAGCCCATGCAATCCAGGGAGAGAGGGCAGAGCTGCATGAACGTCTCAGCCACTGCTGTAGGCTCCATAGCCATGAATGATGTATCAAGGTGCGGGCCCGTGAGGAGCTTGAGACTGGGGCAGGGATGGTGGGAGGGTGTTCCTGATAATGTCATCGCTGTCTGGCTGCAGGGGTCCAGCCTGGCGTGTAGCCCGTAAGGCTTTCGAGGCGGCGCTGATGCACAAGGATGCGCTGGCCCTGCACCTGGAGGTCATGGAGCAGGTCAGGGGGTCAGGGGGCCTGGGGTCAGGATTGCTTGCAGTGAGGTTTGGCTGCTGCCTGCCTGACCTGCTGCAGCCCTGCTGCCTGCGGAAGGGCGCAGGGCTCAGGGGTCAGGGCGCAGGGGTGGCTGCAGTGGAGCTGGGCTGAGCTTCAGCCTGCCTGACCTGCTGCTGCCTGCTGCCCGCAGTGTGTTGCCCGGCTGCTGGCCCGGTTGGCTCGCATCACGGCTGCAGGCGGAGGAGACGGTGCTATTGTGAACGTGGCTCCCCTCATGGGTGACCTGACTATGGATGTGGTGGGCAGCTGCGTGTTTGGCGTCACCCTTAACACCCAGGTAAGGGGAGGTAGCAGCGGACAGCAGGCAAGGGGACCCAGATGAGGGCAGAGCCTCGACAGGCAGGGTACGTTTGTACAGCTATTGACCAGCCTGAACTAAACAACTGCACATGTTGTTGGCTGGCAATGTGGCTCGTGAGTTGGAAACCTATAACTAGAAACCTAAAAATACTCATGCACAAATACTCATGCGCAAAAAGTAAGGCTGTATCTCATGCTGAATTTTGGTACCCGGCGCTTGGCAAAACTGGGTACGCTGTGAGTGCCTGTTTCTGTCCTCGGCGCTTCACCTGTTATCATCTTGAACATATATATATCACTGGGGTGTAGGTTATGCTAACATGTTGCAGCACAGCATCGCTGTGCTACACTAGGTCAGAGACTCAACCTAGCCCCTGTTCTACACATGTTTCCGGTTTCGCTAACACCACATCAGCCCTCAACCTGCACTGATGCCTCAGCCGCACTGACCTCCCCTCTGGCCGGGCCGATGCATGCATGCCCCTACAGCTGCACAACAGTGCATTGGGCCGGCCTAGAGTGGACAGACACAGCATGGGCTGTGATGATGACCCAATGAGCTTGGTTCTCTGACTTGGCCGTTGGAACCCCCTACAAAAGCACCATGACCAGACCGCTAGCAAACCTGGCATGGTGCTGCCAGGGCAGGCCCCTACAAGGCCCCTCTGATGACCGGGCCATGGTGAGGCAAGTGGCTTATGGCTCATGGCCACTAGTAACTATAACAATAGTAATAACAATAGTAATGATAATGACACTAATAGCAGACGTGGCAATGTAAAGCCAGGGTCGGCGCTGCTTGCGGTATTGAGCTGCTGCTGCCAAAAAGCTGCCATGGCTGCGCCCCATGATCACTGCCAGGCTTCCTTCAACGACAGACATGAGGACTTGATTACAAGGTGTCACAGAGTTATGATGGGTCAAATAGTCGTGGCAGCCAAAACTTGTTGAATCGTTTTTACCGTCCAGTTTCATAACGCCCATGTTCCATCGTATCATGTATTCACCATATTATCACGGTAATGTTAGGTGGTGGTCAGGGACTAGGTGGACTAGTACCCTGTGCACGCGCCCTGCCCTGCCCTACTCGCAGGAGCTG
Organism: Haematococcus lacustris; assembly: GCA_030144725.1. Classification (NCBI taxonomy): domain Eukaryota; kingdom Viridiplantae; phylum Chlorophyta; class Chlorophyceae; order Chlamydomonadales; family Haematococcaceae; genus Haematococcus; species Haematococcus lacustris. The sequence continues at coordinate 5,456,630 of JASKMD010000014.1, read as the reverse complement.
GACCTGCAGCAGGCAGGAGGCGAGGGTGGCAAGGAAGACAAGGGCAGCGCCGCACACCTGAACCTCCCCTACAGCACGGAGGAGCTGGTGGCGGCCTGCCGGGCTGTGTTTGACACGGTGGGGCTGCAGCAGGCAGGGCTTGCCAGCGTGGTGATGCCCGCCCCGCCCCGCCCCGCCCCGCCCCGCCCCGCCCCGCCCCGCCCCGCCCCGCCCCGCCCCGCCCCGCCCCGCCCCGCCCCGCCCCGCCCCGCCCCGCCCCGCCCCGCCCCGCCCCGCCCCGCCCCGCCCCGCCCCGCCCCGCCCCGCCCCGCCCCGCCCCGCCCCGCCCCGCCCCGCCCCGCCCCGCCCCGCCCCGCCCCGCCCCGCCCCGCCCCGCCCCGCCCCGCCCCGCCCCGCCCCGCCCCGCCCCGCCCCGCCCCGCCCCGCCCCGCCCCGCCCCGCCCCGCCCCGCCCCGCCCCGCCCCGCCCCGCCCCGCCCCGCCCCGCCCCGCCCCGCCCCGCCCCGCCCCGCCCCGCCCCGCCCCGCCCCGCCCCGCCCCACCCCGCCCCGCTGCCCCCCTTCGGAGCCTTCCTGTCAGCTACTGATGAGGGCCCTGCCGTTCTGTGCCCCGCAGGCCAACCTGGCGACAGCCTCCAAATGGGTGCCGTTGGCTACGATGGCTCCGGCCTGGATGTACCACTTCATACGGTATGGTCTGCTAAGGGGCTGGCATCACAGTTGACCGAGGCTAGTTGGTCAACAGGAAGAGTTTAGTGTATGGGACAAGGAAGGGGGCGTTGTTGGCTATAGTGCTAGGGGAAGGGGCTGTCACCTGTTGCAGTGTCCTGGTCAATCATCACACAACCTGGCATGGATTGAACGCTCCTGCCTGCTGGACAGAAGCTGTCCAGCTGCCTTTTCTGTGCTCAGATCCCATTAATGCTTACAACAGGCTGGGGCTGGGGCTGGGGCTGGGGCTGGGGCTGGGGCTGGGGCTGGGGCTGGGGCTGGGGCTGGGGCTGTAGGTTAGGCCCATCACACATACCTTCTTGGCTTACCCCATCTTCAGGAAGCTCGCCTGCACCTTCCCTGACGCGGGCCAGCGGGTCACACTTCACTCCCGCCAGGTCATCCAGGACACTGCTCGGACTCTGATCCAAGCCTGGCAACAGGACCATGAGGAGAAGGAGTCTGTGACTGAGGCTGCAGCCCTGGCCAGCGCACCCAAGCCAGCCAGCAGGATCAAGTGAGATGAACAGGGAGATCTTGCAGCACCACCTCCCGCAGCCTCCACCCTCAGGAGGGGCCATGGTGTGTTGCGAACCTACCCTGCGTCTGTGCTCCTGCCAAACTCGTGCAATTGTCACAATGCTCCTTGTGCTACCCCATGCGTTGTTCATCTGTGTCACACATGCCACATGCTGTATGCATCACTCCTCTCGCATTCCTCACCATTTTGTGCCAAGAGTGAGAGAGGTGGCGGTGGGAAAGCAAAGCGATCAGTTGGCGTGCCCTGATCTTGCTTGGTCTTGACCCTGCTTGGCCCTGATGTTGCTTGGCCTCAGTGAGAAAAGTTTTCTGGGGCAACTGCTCGGTGGAGAGGACCTGACCACTGGCACCAAGCTGAGCCACGATCAGATCATCGGCCAGGTCAGGGACCACAGTAGGGCGCCTGGTCTTTTTGCATGCTCTGATTCTCTCCAGCTCCAGTAGTGCAGCGCTTGACACTGCAGCTTGCTGGATGAGGCCTGCGGGGCATGCTCTAACATTCTCAGCACAGCAGCGGTGTTTTTGCTGACAGTGCAGCAGCGCGGTGATCAGCTAGGGCAATGAGCATGCATGAAGCAGCATTGTGAGAAGCAGCAGACTGCTGTCAACTGCCGTCCTGCCCTAATTGCACATCCCACACGGCACGTGCTGGCTTCTTTACTTCCAAGTGCTGCCCCCGCTGCTGCTGCTGCCCACACTGCTGCTGCTGCCCTGCCCTGCCCTGCCCTGCCCTGCCCTGCCCTGCCCTGCCCTGCCCTGCCCTGCCCTCCCATGCCCCAGGTGTTCACCTTTCTGCTGGCCGGCTATGAGACCACCGCCACCGCTCTGACCTTTGCCCTGTACCTGCTGGCTGCCAACCCTGAGGCCCAGCGCAAACTACAGGTCAGGGGCCGACCCTCCTCCTCACACCTCAGCAATAGCACCATGAACGCCATCAGCGGCATGAGAACAGCACGGCAGGACAGCCCAGCAGGCAAGGCTGGCCCCCTCCACCACCCCTCACCTGCTGCTCCCCCCTGCTGCTGCACTGCAGGCTGAGGTGGACGGCCAGGCCCACCTGCTGGCGCCCCCCAAGGGCCCCCCTGCTGCCCAACAGCTGAATGGCGGCGACCACAAGCGGGGCAATGGCATCAAGCTGGCCAACGGAGCTGGCCAGGGCAACGGAGTGCAACTTCAAGCCAGGGCCATGTTAGGTGCGGCTTGCCCTGCCTCATCATCCTCATGGCACCCCTCATGGCACCTGCACTTGCACTCGCTGATTGCATCGTTAGATGTCGGCAAGTCGCGTACCATGCCAGGTGGTGCCCTGACGGCTGAGGAGCTAGCCCGCTCCTTCCCCTACACCTGCGCTGTGGTGGACGAGGCGCTGCGGCTGTACCCCCCTGGGGCTAGTGCTGTTCGTCTGCCACCTGACACCATTGATGTGCTTGGCTACAAGTGAGTGGCGTGCCTGTTGCCTTGTGTACTTGAACTGAAGTCAAGCAGCAGGGGAAGGGCTGGAAACCAGATGCAGCATGTGGCCATGTGCATGGGAAAGCAGGGCAGAGCAGGAAAGGCTGGTCAGGCTAGGGCTGGGCCGTGAAGCCGCAGCGGTTGGAGAGCCAAGGGCATTGCGGGTCTGGTCAACCCTACAGCCCACCAGTCCACATGGGAGCCTCCTTGGTGCCGTCAGTGCGCCCTGCTGGTGCCGCCACAGGATCCCAGCTGATACCTTCGTGTACCTGCCAATTCACACCTTTCAAAACGATTCGAATATCTGGCCGGACGCTTGCGAGTTCAAGCCGGAGCGCCACTTGGCCGGCCACCCCGACGCCATGGACGCAGCCGCCAAGGCCAACTACATGCCTTTTGGCCATGGAGCAAGGTGATGGTTCTTGCAGTCAGAGGATACTTGGTACGGCACTGCGCACGTGCACTTGCGGCCTACCCCGCACGCGCACCCTACCCCGCACGCGCACGTGCACTCGCGGCTTACCCCTATCTAGCGCCGTCTCAACAATGCATCACTACGGCTTGCGTGTAGGTGGTGCCCGGGATCGCGCTTCGCGTTGCAAGAGGCACGTTTGACTCTTGTCCGGCTGGCGAGCCGTTTCACCTTCACGCTGGCGCCAACGCAAGATCACCCTGTGCGCGTACGGACAGGCATTACAGTCGCGCCGATTGGTGGCATGCATCTGCGAGTGCAAGATCGCAGCTAGGATGTTTCCGGAAGACGCTACATTTCTGGGCAAAAATGTCGACACGTGCTTGCCATTGCCTGCTGTGTTTGGTTGTGATTTACCGAAATGACCTCACTAGTAGTAAGTACAGTTGATGAATGGTGCGCATAACGATGTGCCTGAGGTAGTACTTTGACCAGTAAAGTACTTAGCACAAGTCTAAAATACGCAAACTTTAATACACAAAGCTTAAATATAGGAATACACAAGTTTAAAGTCGGTTGGTGGTTATCTGCTTAGAACAGTCGTAAGTACACTGCTGTTGATGTGTCGCTGTAGAGCTTGGTAGAGGATGCAGCGAAACCGGCAGCGTAAACGTAAACGTAAAGCCTCGGACATCGAAGTTGACCGCGAGCTCGAGGCTCAGCCAGAGCCAAGCCAGGCGCAGAAGAACAAAAAGGCCAGCGGTGAAGCGCGCAGGGACCGACACGACAAGAACACATGGCATGCGAAGAAAGCCAAACGGCATACCGTGATGAGGGGGGTGTGCGCTGCTGGTTTAGAGGCGGGAGCGGTCGTGGCGTCCGAAGTGGTCGAGGCGCGGCTCGTCACGCAACTCGAGGCTAAATACGCAAACTTAAATACCGTACTTTCCCTTTTGATTCCCTATCCCGAATCGTTTTTTGTAAACTTAGCGGCGTGAGTAGTGATCTGAATACGGGTAAGCTCGGCGACGTGCCAGCTGTCCGTCGCACTGTGGTTACGATCGTAAGGCGCGGAATTTTGTGCAACCTCTCCGCACAACTATTCTGCTGCGCACACTTGCTTTTGATCCTCAACTACTGTGCACGGCCGAACCAAGGCCACTCAGTGGCCATCGCACCCACATGCGTCAAGCCAGTTTTCTCGAGCCATGACCTTATGCTACATAGTTCTAATGTCAATCATGCATACGGCACTCTTAAGAATGGGCAGCATGACCTTACTGTCTCACATCGTCTCGGCCTAACAGTTTCTTGTAAACGCACTTGACCTCCGCCGAAGGGTGTTTTCCCCCTTTCCCGTTTTTGTCGCTTGCCCCTTTCCTACCTCCCCCTCCCCGTTTCTGTTGCTCTTGCTTGTTCCTTTTCCTTCCAAGACGGCGGTTCTGCTCTTCGTTCCTCCCTCTTCCTCTTTTGTTCTTGGAGATAAAAGTAATGTTTAAATGAAACAAGGAATGAATCATCTCACTACGTGATACCTTCAGCTACGTGCCGCCAACGATCAGCAGCTTCTCAGCGACACGTCCACATGGTCGCCAGCACGGACACGGCGCGGGTCCTCGTGCCATCTCTGGGTGTCGCCGCTCTTGCCGCTGCGGGAGCGGGGCTGCTGGCGGTACGGGCTTTCGTACAAAACTCCACGCCCGCGCTCATCGCACTAGGGTTGTTCATCGGCAGGCATCGCACCTCCATGCATTGAGTTGGCTTTCCTTGAGCCACGATCCCTAACGTTACACGGTCTGCTTGACTACGACACAACTGAACTGTTCATGCTAATCCTATCCTAGTCTGCAGAGTTTCTGCCCAGTTATCTGTCCTCGACCTGTTGTGCTTGCCTGCCCCCGCAGGCCACCTACGTTGCCCTCTACCCTGCTGCCCGCTGGAGGTACCGCAGGATCCCCGGGCCTACTGGCCTGCCTCTGGGCGGCAACCTTCTGTCCTTCACGGGCGATGGCAAGAGCCTGCTGACATACGTGCAAGCCATGCAAGCCAAGTACGGCAAGGTGTTCAAGGCAAGCTACAGAACACCCGCCTCTGCATCACCTGCCACAGAACACTCAATCACTCATCGCTGCTGCCACCACCACCGCCACTGCCGCTGCCGCTGCCGCTCCAGGGCACTGACCCATCAGTCCTGGTGGCCTACTGGGTGACACAGAGGACCTTCACACACAGACCTGCTGTTCAGTGCTGCTGCGCCCTGCACGACGCACGACCACACTGCTGCCGACCCGTCCACAGCCCCTCATGTTTCACTTTCGCTGCATGCTTGCCGAACCCTTCCTGGTGCCCACCCTGAGCGCCTTGCGCCTCCTGCTGTTGCCTGTCAGTCTGACTGACTGGCGCTGTGCAGCTGTGAACAGCTGCCTACAGGTGTGCCCTGCACCGCCCTCTGCTGCCCTGCCCGCTTTCACCTAATGCCTGACCCTGCCCTGGTGGCTGTGAGGGCTGCAGTTCTGGAGCGGGCCCCAGGCCATGGTGGTGGTGGCTGAGCCAGATCTGGCGCGCCGCCTCATGTGCCGCTGGCTGGCAAGGCCTGACATGCGCCCCTCACAGCTGGCTGACGATGAGCAGGGCAAGGTCATGAAACACAGCCTGATTGGCCTGAGGTGGGGCCCTGCAGGGGGGAGAGCTCCTGGGGGAGAGGGCACCCGGGTGGGAAGGGCAGAGCTAGTCTGGCTTCATGGCTGTCTTCCTCCTTGTTCAACTACAAGGTCGTCTACTAGTAGTTACCCAACCATTAGGGAGGGTCGGGGGGTGCACCAATGGCAGGAGGGCACCCAGGGGAAGAGGGCACCCAGGTGGGGAGAGCATTGGAGGGGCCAGGTGAGAGGTAGAGTCAGAGCTAGAGCCTCACAGATCCTCAGCCACACTGAGGATGTACGGGTGGGTGGGGCAGAGCGGGTCGTAGCGGAGCGGAGCGAGGCCTTAAACAGGGTGAGGGGTGGGTGGCCTTGGCTGTAAATATTTATTTTTACATACACTTGCGCACCTTCCTGGTAGTTACCCAACCATCAAAGAGGGTCGGAGGGTGTCCCTATTGATGTCCTTGCTGTGTGGTCACAGGGGTCCAACTTGGCGTGTTGCACGCAAGGCGTTTGAGGCGGCGCTGATGCACAAGGACGCTCTGGCCCTGCACCTGGAGGTCATGGAGCAGGTCAGGGCTCAGGGGGCCTGGGTCAGGATTGATTGCAGTGAGGTTTGGCTGCTGCCTGCCTGACCTGCTGCAGCCCTGCTGCCTGCGGCAGGGCGCAGGGCTCAGGGGTCAGGGCGCAGGGGTGGCTGCAGTGGAGCTGGGCTGAGCTTCAGCATGCCTGACCTGCTGCTGCCCTGTTGCCCGCAGTGCGTGGCCCGGCTGCTGGCCCGGTTGGCTAGCATCACAGCTGCAGGCGGAGGGGACGGTGCCATTGTAAATGTGGCGCCCCTCATGAGCGACCTGACCATGGATGTGGTGGGCAGCTGTGCGTTTGGTGTGGCTTTCAACACCCAGGTCGGGAGGAGGGAGGGCTTGCAGATGATGGTTGCTGACGCACAAAGCGCAACAGAGTGCCATCCTGGCTTTGCAGGAGCAAGACTTGCTGCAAGGGAGGCAACCAGAAGACGCCGACCACTTTCACCTGCCTCATCCTACAAAGGACTTCGTGCATGCCTGTCAAAACATGTTTGACACGGTGAGTAAGGCAGTGTGTTGGGTCAAGGTAGTCTTCCCTTCCCCAGTGATGCATCCATGACCAGGGCCTGAGGGCATGATGATTAGCAATGCCGCACCTGCAGCAGCCTTACTGGCTCTGCCCACCATCCCACATCCCACCATCCCACCACATGCCCACCATCCCACCACATGCCCACCATCCCAGGCTGCCAGCCTCATGGCTCATAGCTAGGGTTGGCCAGAACCGTAGCGGCGTATTTACGTAGGAACGTATATACAGTATATACGTAGCGTACCCCGACCAACGTGTATCCGTCGGCATCCGTAGGTACGGCGGTTGACCGTACAATACCGTAGTTTTGACCGTGGTGAGCACGCTTGAACCGTACACGTGACGTCCACATATCGAGATCCCTTTACACTACGGGGAAAGTAAGAATTTTTATTTTCTCGTAAAAAACAGCTCCGAGACCTCTTTGACCTAGCGCTCCGATGAAGTTGCGCTGCTCGCCACATCGGTGAGCAGGCTGTGTGCGTGGCTGTAGGATGCCGGAGACAGCGTGGCTTCCGCGGAGTTTTACTGTAACCGCTACGTAACCGCTATTTTTACTGCAAAAGTGTAGAACATTTACTGTAACCGCTGCTTAACCGCTGTTTTTACTGAAAAAGTGCTGAAGTTTTACTGTAACCGCTGCGTAACCGCTATTTTTACTGAAAAAGTGCAGCGACCGTCGACAAAGCTGGGCGTCGCAAACGCTATGATGCTGCGCGCTTATCTTGTAGACGTACTAGCCCGGAACCAACCCGTAATGTAAAGGGATACTGTGTAATGTCTCGGCCCGCGCTGTTCACGTTCAAATAACAACCTCGGCCTCGTCTCAAGCTGCGTAAACGACTCGGCTACGCCTCGTCGTTTACTGCAACTTTTGACGAGGTCCCGATCGTTATTTTCCCGTACAACAGCTTGGCTACAACAGCTTGGCCTCCGACATTATACTATACATTGCAAAGGACGCAGTACGCACAGACGCAGTACGCAGTCACCGTAACCGCGGGTGTGACCGTAACCACGGGTGAAATATAAGTCGCTGCGATACCCGATGGCATTCATTGCGATGGCTGATGCATACGAGAGATGTGGCGAACGGATACTGCAGCCAGGCCCCTCCGGGAAGAAGACGCCCGTAGAACTGCTAGCCAAGCTCATATATATATACTGTCGTTCTAGCCGCCACATACGGATCTGGCCAACCCTACTCATAGCACACCATGGCTAGCCCTCATGCCCTGACGCACCACAACCACAACACCCCACCACACCGCAGTGTCTTTAGCCAACTCGGTCGTGCTTGCAGGCTAGACAGCACACTCATTAACAGGGCCCTTCAACCGCCTGCCGCACTCTGTCCCTGTCCGTGCTCCTATGCCTCAGAATTGCCGCGCATCCATTGCCATGGGCGTGCCCGTCCCCACTCCCCCACGCCCCTGCACGCGCACCCTCACCCTCACCCTCATCTGCCCTGCCCCTGCACGCGCACCCTCACCCGCACCCGCCCAATGGCTAGCCTGCTCATGCAGAGTCGGCTGGAGCGTGCGTCAAAGTGGGCCATGGTTGCCGTTGTGGCCCCAACCTGGACCAAGCCTATCATCAGGTAGGCCGTGCTGCTGCACGGGAATAGAAAGGAACAGGTGGGGTAAAGGGGTGTATGGCATGGCCGCGTCAGCTGTTGCGTGGGACACCACAACATGCTGCAGGAGCACTACAGCGAGGGACACCATAGCCGACCGACCGACCGACTGACCGACTATAACCAGGATCTGCCCCTGTCCACTGGCTGGCTGCCTCACCCATCACATGTGGGCTTGAGTGCAGGTGGCTGGCACGCCACTTCCCCGATGCTCGCTACCTGAACACGCTGCACACCCGTCAGATCATCATCGACACCTGCAAGGCACTGATCCAGGCGCACCAAGAGGCCAAACCCACCACAGCTGAAGGTCTGGATGGGGGGAAGGCTGACCTCGCCAATGGCACCAAGAATGGCAAGGAGCATATGTGAGTGGCATGGGGTTGGAGGGTTGTGGCTGCAGGCTTGCGGTGCCGTGCACGTCCCTCCTGTTCCTGATGGCTAGGCTAAGGTAGGGTGTGGTCACGAACGCATCAGGCTGGTGGCCCCATGTGAGGGATAGGGTCAGGCAGGTGCCAGGCAGCTGGCATTGTGTATCGTCGTGGCAGGGCAGGTGCTGAGTTCAGGTCCTGCTTGTTGAGAGTCAGGCAGCCTAGATACAGCCTGGCAGGGCCGGGGTGGTGTGCTGAGCATGTCAAGCTACCTGTTGAGCTGCTCTGCTGTTGAGCTGCACATTGAGCAGCCTGCTGGTGTGGTAGCAGGAGAGGGCTCCAAGTGTGGGCCACAACCCTGGGGCCAGGCTGGTAATGGCATTGCCATGATGTGTAAGGTGTACATGTTGGACCACCCTGGCCCTGGCCCTGGCCCTGGCCCAGGCCCAGGCCCAGGCCATGGCCATGGCCATGGCCATGTCTTCTTGCACTGCCTGCAGGACCAAGAGTTTCCTGGGCCAGCTGCTTCAGGGCCAGGACATGACCACCGGCACCACCCTGGACTTGTACCAGATCATTGCCCAGGTACGCAGGCTGAAGCATTGCTAGGGACACACTCGCGCTAGTGAAGTACAGCATTTGTCGATTACTTTTCTGGCCCAAATAATTGGACATGTTCTGTGTTGCCGTTCAGTTTCGTCACATATTTATATCTATCATCAGTATAATCTTTAGTCTCGAGGCGTGGCCAGTTGAATAAATGTTTTGCACCATCCAAATAACGCTACTTCATGGGAGAGCACAGACAGGGCATGGAGAGGAGCGCTGCCTCGTGGCTCTTAAACGCCCTCCTTGTAAGCTCTGCCTCATCCAGGCAGTCCTGTCTCATCCAGGCAGATGTCCATGACCATGTCCATGTCCATGTCCATGGTGTCTGCCTGACCACCTGCCTGTCTATCGTGAACCCACCAGCCCCGCCCAGCCCGGTCCTGATCCAACTGCCCTGCCCTGCCCTGCCCTGCCCTGCCCTGCCCTGCCCTGCCCTGCCCTGCCCTGCCCTGCCCTGCCCTGCCCTGCCCTGCCCTGCCCTGCCCTGCCCTGCCCTGCCCTGCCCTGCCCTGCCCTGCCCTGCCCTGCCCTGCCCTGCCCTGCCCTGCCCTGCCCTGCCCTGCCCTGCCCTGCCCTGCCCTGCCCTGCCCTGCCCTGCCCTGCCCTGCCCTGCCCTGCCCTGCCCTGCCCTGCCCTGCCCTGCCCTGCCCTGCCCTGCCCTGCCCTGCCCTGCCCTGCCCTGCCCTGCCCTGCCCTGCCCTGCCCTGCCCTGCCCTGCCCTGCCCTGCCCTGCCCTGCCCTGCCCTGCCCTGCCCTGCCCTGCCCTGCCCTGCCCTGCCCTGCCCTGCCCTGCCCTGCCCTGCCCTGCCCTGCCCTGCCCTGCCCTGCCCTGCCCTGCCCTGCCCTGCCCTGCCCTGCCCTGCCCTGCCCTGCCCTGCCCTGCCCTGCCCTGCCCTGCCCTGCCCTGCCCTGCCCTGCCCTGCCCTGCCCTGCCCTGCCCTGCCCTGCCCTGCCCTGCCCTGCCCTGCCCTGCCCTGCCCTGCCCTGCCCTGCCCTGCCCTGCCCTGCCCTGCCCTGCCCTGCCCTGCCCTGCCCTGCCCTGCCCTGCCCTGCCCTGCCCTGCCCTGCCCTGCCCTGCCCTGCCCTGCCCTGCCCTGCCCTGCCCTGCCCTGCCCTGCCCTGCCCTGCCCTGCCCTGCCCTGCCCTGCCCTGCCCTGCCCTGCCCTGCCCTGCCCTGCCCTGCCCTGCCCTGCCCTGCCCTGCCCTGCCCTGCCCTGCCCTGCCCTGCCCTGCCCTGCCCTGCCCTGCCCTGCCCTGCCCTGCCCTGCCCTGCCCTGCCCTGCCCTGCCCTGCCCTGCCCTGCCCTGCCCTGCCCTGCCCTGCCCTGCCCTGCCCTGCCCTGCCCTGCCCTGCCCTGCCCTGCCCTGCCCCAGGTGTTTGTGTTTATTCTGGCTGGCTATGAGACCACTGCAGCCACCCTGACCTTCGCCCTGTACCTGCTGGCTGCCAACCCTGAGGCCCAGCGCAAGCTACAGGTCAGGGGCAAACCCTCCTCCTCACACCTCAGCAATAGCACCAGGTACGCCATCAGCGGCATAAGAACAGCACGGCAGGACAGCCCAGCAGGCAAGGCTGGCCCCCTGCACCCCCCCTCACCTGCTGCACCCCCCTGCTGCTGCACTGCAGGCTGAGGTGGACGGCCAGGCCCACCTGCTGGCGCCCCCCAAGGGCCCCCCTGCTGCCCAACAGCTGAATGGCGGCGACCACAAGCGGGGCAATGGCATCAAGCTGGCCAACGGAGCTGGCCAGGGCAACGGAGTGCACCTGGAAGCCAGGGCCATGTCAGGTGTGCCCTGTCCTGCCTCATCATCCTCATGGCACCCCTCATGGCACCTGCACTTGCACTCGCTGGTTGCGGCGTCAAATGTCGCCAAGTCGCGTACCATGCCAGGTGGTGCCCTGACGGCTGAGGAGCTGGCCCGCTCCTTCCCCTACACCTGCGCTGTGGTGGACGAGGCGCTGCGGCTGTACCCCCCGGGGGCTGGTGCCATTCGCGCACCGCCTGAAGCTACAGAGATACTGGGTTACACGTGAGCTGCACGCAACTGGCTGCAAGGGGTTGCATAGCTGGGGCGTGGTGGGTGCGAAGGGGCGTGGTGGGCGCGAAGGGGTCCGTGTCGCAAAAGCCGGATGAGTGGGGTTCGTACAATTCTTGATGCTGCGGCGCAATTCTGCAGGGTCCCAGCGGAAGCGTTTGTGTTCCTGCCCATCTACTCCTTCCACCACGACGCGAACGTCTGGCCAGACGCTGCCGAGTTCAGACCGGAACGCCACTTGGCCGGCCACCCTGACGCGATGGACGCGACCGCCAAAACGAGCTTCATGCCCTTCGGCCTCGGGCCAAGGTGGGCACGATTTGATCGCTGTCGTTCGTCAATGTCAGCTCGTGCGACCCAGCATGCTCTATCTACGACCGGGCGGGTGCGTTCCCGCGCAGGGGATGCCCTGGATCGCGCTTCGCGCTGCAAGAGGCGCGACTGGCGCTGGCCAGCTTGGCGAGCCGCTTCGCCTTTGAGCTAGCGCCAACGCAGGAACACCCGGTGCGATGCCGCACCAGCCCGACCATGGCGCCGCTGAACGGCATGTCTTTGAGAGTGAGGGAGCGCGCATGAGCGCGTGTGCCTTGGTCCACCAGGGGGTTGAAATGTGTTCATACTGCTGCATTGCTGGTGCGAAGTTGAGTGCTGTGCGATGTGGGTTGGTTGCGCCGCCTGTCGTCAAAGCTGGTTCTCGTGATGGATGTTATGTGAGCGACAACAAACCGTCCGCAAACACATGGCCGAGCTCATTATTAAGAAGGAAAGACTACGCCCTCGCCGTTGAGCGTGCAGGAAGGGAGGAGAGTAGCCTCGGGGAATGTCCTTGCTACCCTCCCAGCAGGGGCAGGTAGGGGGTTGGATGGGGGCCAGGCTACCGGGCGCACCCAGCTCATCAGCATATTAGTTTCATTAGCATGTAATGCATCTACAAATGCCAATCTAAGCTGCCTCAAGCGCGAGGGCAGACAAAGCTAGGGCAGACATGCAAGACCAGGCATGGCCCCTAGGCTAGGGCCTAGCCCCTAGGCTAGGGCCTAGCCCTACAAACTGGGCTGTGACAAAGACGTCGTCTGCAGACGAAAAGACGACGTCTGTCGTTACGACGTCTTTACGTCTCAACCACCCGTCTTTCGTCTGTCAATCCCTGTTCGGCCGTCCCTGTGACTGCTTGCGGCTGAGCATACGCCCATCGTCCGCAATGAAGTCTGCATCAAGCTCTAAGAGATTCTTCCACAGTCAGTTCGGCCCCATAAAAAGACGGCAAGCGGCAGTGCCTACACTGCCCGGCTCAGTTAGCGGCGACGGAGGTGTCGAACCCTACACTCCGTACCCACCTTCTCACGAGCAAGAAGTGCGGTTTCCTGTCGAGTACTGCTGCAGCCGAAATAGCAAAGACTGAGAGCTGCGTGGCCAGCAAGCTGGCAGCAAGCTCAACCCAAGAGCTCCTGACGCCAGCCCATGCTTTGTTCAACTGGGTTGTGCACGAAGCTATCCCCTTCAGCGTGGTGGAGTCGCCAACGTTCCAAGCTGGCAGCAAGCTCATGTACCCAGTCACCCAGCTGCAGGTTGACATCCAGTCTGACACAACAAACATGGCAGATGTGTTCTTCGGCGCGACAGCTGTTGAAATGCACTATGACCAGCAAGCAGGGGGGGCCATGGGGAGCAAGCAAGACCCCGCTGCGTTGGTGGCTCAAGGGCAGTTGCGTTGGTGGCTGCCAAGCAGCAAACCACCCCCTCCCAGTTCGCAGACCCCTCACTCTTCTGCGTGCAGCCACACCTCGCAGGCACCCCAGTGGCTATCGCCTTGTCTTGGCTGGGGCAACAGCAAGAGCTGCAGCAGCAGGAATACAGCCAAGCTTGGCTGGCTGGCAGTAGGGAGCTGCTAGCAGAAGCTCTTCCCATTTTCAAAGCGCGCTTGCGGTATGGTGACAGCTAGGTGTTGTACTTGGCAGCCATTGTGGACCCTCGCTACAAGATGTTGGACTTCCAGTTCAGCCCTGCCCAGTTCAGCCAAGCTGAGCAGGTCCTGTCCCGGCTGGTCACTGTTGATGGCAGCCAAGCAGATCAGCCAGTGGCTATGGCGCTGGAGCAGCTGCGGCGAGGCTAGGGTGCAACCCCACCGGAGCTGCTCTCCCGCACGCAACTGTTGCCCGTCCATTTTGCTCCACACCTCACTGCACACCCCATGAAGTGCTGGGCAGAGAGGGCGTTCATCTACTTCAACAGGAGGGTCTTGGAGCGCAGACCTAAGCCACAACCAGAGGCTGAGTGGCAGCAGTTTGCGCAGTGGATGCAACACATGCCCGCGGAAGCATGGGCACCCAGGTGAGCATGAGCAGCCAAGATGTATCCTTGTATTTGTATTTCAAGATGCAAACTTAAACAGGGTAGCTTTGCATGGAAACTTACACACATGACCATGGTCTGCTGTTGTCACCAACCTCAGGTGGAGACGGTACCCGACACGTGCTATTGTAAGACCGCCATAGAGCTCGTGGGCTGCAATTCTTCCTCAACATGGCTTGTCAACATTATGTCTCTCTGAGCTCATGCATCAGATGCGAAATGTATCAACGTGTAAGCAACTGCAAGTTTGCAAAGATGTAAATAGGAAGAACAGAAGAAGCTTAGCAAATGCAAAATGTTGGATGCATGCAGCCGAAAATGTAGCAGACGGTTCGGTTGTCTTCTATAGACGAGTAGACAATCCGTCTTTCGTCTGTTCGTCTACAGTCTAGTCTTTTCGTCTAGTCGTCTTCACAGCCCTGCCTACAAAGCAAGGTACGTAAGGACACGAACAAGGGCACAGTGAAGAGAACTTATGGTCACCCCCGCCATTGGCTGCACCCCCATGGCTCAAGAGATAACTTTCTAACTCATTTCTGCACGGATGAGGCCGCCGATTTGTGCGATGAGCTAGTAATGGCCCGAATAGAGTGCAGCCAGCCCCAGCGGTTTGCCGGGTGGCTGGCCCCCAACACGCGACGTGTTCTGGAGCGTCGCAGACACATTTAGCGACGGCTATAGGCAGCCTGGACCCAGAGCGGCGTGAATGGCGCATCCTGACTGGACATGCCAACTTTTCAGGTTAGCACGCATCAGTGCTGCACCGTCCTAGCACGACCCGAGTCCCTCTCCCAAGCTCACCTGCTGCTTCCCGGCCTGCTTCCTTGCCCCCCGCTCCAAAGTGTCACCTTTTGTCATCAAACGGCGCCTCTGCAGGTCGATGGCATTGCGGGTTGGGAGCGTGACCGCGGTTGCGGATTGTTGCTGAAAACAGGTTCAGTCCACATGTTGCAGCAATTTTTAGGTTGCACAAGATTTTCTGATTATTGGTGCTTGTGGCTTCTGAGCAACCACGAACGGCAAGAATTAGTGAAAAATATGCAGACACTGAGCTGGGAAAAGTTTTTGCCGTTGTGCAGGCCTGTAAACGCCATGGTTGTGCCGGTGCGCAGATGTGCCGGTGCGCAAAAAGCGAGGGAGGTTATGGCACAGCGCAGGGCTGCTGAGGCTGAGGCCAAGGCCCAGGCCGGTGCTGCTGAGGCTGAGGCCCAGGCCCAGGCTGGTGCTACTGAGGCTGAGGCCCAGGCACAGGCTGATGCTGGTGCTTATGAGGCACAGTTGCACCAGCTGCAGCCTGACCTGCAGCAGAGGGAGCAACAAGCTGCTGACACCCAACGCTTGCATCATCTACAGCAACAGCTGCAGGACCTCCAGCAGGATGAACTTCAACGTAAGAGCAGCAGGTGGCTGAGCAGCAACAACAGCTGCAGCAGCAGCAGGCAGACATGCACCTGAGGGAGCAGCAGTTGGCTGAGCAGCAACACCACACCACACCACACCACACCACACCACACCACACCACACCACACCACACCACACCACACCACACCACACCACACCACACCACACCACACCACACCACACCACACCACACCACACCACACCACACCACACCACACCACACCACACCACACCACACCACACCACACCACACCACACCACACCTACCACAAACCTGTTTGGGATGCTTGTGTGCATGTGCAGGCTCCATAATGTGGCCCATGCATTGCGCATCCTGCCCTACTCAGCGGTGGTGGGTGCCCATCAAAGCCTGCTGCTGGCAACCGCTCCCCCTCCCCCTCAGCCCAGGCCAGCGCAGCAAGCTCAATCCAACCCAAAACAGCCACCGCCCTCCAGCCCTTCTTACCTGCCACCACCACCCCTGCATGGGGGCACAGCCAGTGGGTTGGCTGTGAGGGCCTGGGGGAGGTCATTGACGGAGTACTTCGGCGCATGGGGCATGCCTGGGGATCTGTGGGCACAGCAGTCGATCACCCATGTACAAGGACGTGCGGCGCTACTACGTGCGCATGACCGCTGGGTAGGCTGGCTGCATGGGCTGGTAGGGCTGCATGGGTAGGGTGGCCTGCTGCAGGCTGGTTGGCTGGATGGCTGCAGAAAGAAAGAAAAGAAAGAAAGAACTACTCTCCCCGGAGGGAGCGTGACTGGACTTCTTTATTTGCTCCGTTGACAAGTTGGCCGCCCTAGCCCGGAGGGGGACATACCCCTTTTCGCATTGGGAACAATTCCGTCGTTGTGGTTTGATCTTGCGACCTCTCAGTTGTTAGCCGATGCCGTTTACCAACTGAGCCACTAACCGCACGACGGGGCGGGATGCTGGATGGCTGCATGGTGAGGGTACGGGTATGGGTACGGTAGGCTGGCTGCATGACCGCTGGCTGGCTGCAGGCTGAATGCAGCACACCCCACATGCCCACAGCCCCCTCACACAGCTTCCCACCACACTGACGTGACAGGAGCAGTGAGAAGAGCGAGGTGCGCATGCCACGACGCTATGTGGACCGCTCCCTCAAGAAGCTTTACCTAGAGTACGAACGGGAGTGCCCAGCAAACCTTAAAGTGGGAAGCCTGACACCACTACCCCACTTTAGCCCATGCCCATGTTTCGAGACACTGTGAAGGAGGTGTGGGATGACGAAGAGTGTTATGCATTGTTGATGTGGTTCCATCCCGATTTGTTGCATGATGAGGTGTGCTTTGGCAAACTGACCAACACACACTGTGCACGATATTGCCAGCACATGGGGTTGAATAGGCCTAAGGAACGTCGGACATTGCGTCGTTTGGTGGTGAGGGAGCTAAGGAGTGAGCAGCTGGAGTTTGAATATGAGGCGAACGGTTTATATGGCTGATGTGGCTAGTTATACTGATGGTTTGCGGCCGAGTGTGAGGGGAGTGAGGGAGTTTGCGCCTGACGCTGTGACGCCCGTTTATTGCAGAAACGGCATCAGCGCGCTGCGCTGAGCAGGATGGGCGTCACAGCTCGGATCGGGGCCGAGTTTGCGGCCTGGTCACTCGCAAATTGTGAGAGCAAACTCTGAAGCAAGGTTGTGACTGCGGCCATGATACAATGGCACT
Source organism: Haematococcus lacustris (assembly GCA_030144725.1). NCBI lineage: Eukaryota > Viridiplantae > Chlorophyta > Chlorophyceae > Chlamydomonadales > Haematococcaceae > Haematococcus > Haematococcus lacustris. The sequence continues at coordinate 5,439,653 of JASKMD010000014.1, read as the reverse complement.
GCAAGCCTAATCACGCTGTAAGCCTCATCCCGGGCGCTCATCGCTTAGTCGCGATGTTCCCGATGGGATGCCCTGCCGATGGTGTCGATGGTATAAGCACATTGGCACACCGACATAGGCCGGCATAGGCCACTGCACTCTACTCGGATTAGTACCTTCGGACACAAGTCGACAGGGGCTTGTAAGGAGCAGATATACATAGCTGTACGCAGCACAGTGCGCACCAAAACTCCGAAGTAGGACATTCATGCTGTAAGACATGTTGCAAGGAGGGGAAACTGCTTTGCTATTTGCAATAGGGGTGATGGGTCTCATGGCTACAGTTGGTGGCTTTTAGTGGTAGGGCAGCTGCCACTGCTGGTGGTGGTAATGATGGTGGTAGCAAGAGGGGTGAGGGGGTCATGGCTACAGCTGGTGGTGGGTGGTGGTAGGGCAGCTGCCCCTGCTAGTGGTGGTGGTGGTGGTAGCAAGAGGGGTGAGGGTATCATGGCTACAGCTGGTGGTGGGTGGTGGTAGTGCAGCTGCCCCTGCTAGTGGTGGTGGAGGTGGTGGTGGTGGTGGTGGTAGTAGCCAGAGGGGTCAGGGGGTCATGGCTACAGCTGGTGGTGGGTGGTAGTAGGGCAGCTGCCCCTGCTAGTGGTGGTAGCAAGAGGGGTGAGGGGGTCATGGCTACAGCTGGTGGTGGGTGGTAGTAGGGCAGCTGCCCCTGCTAGTGGTGGTGGTGGTGGTGGTGGTGGTGGTGGTGGTAGTAGCCAGAGAGGTGAGGGGGTCATGGCTACAGCTGGTGGTGGGTGGTGGTAGGGCAGCTGCCCCTGCTAGTGGTGGTAGCCAGAGGGGTGAGGGGGTCATGGCTACAGATGGTGGTGGGTGGTGGTAGGGCAGCTGCCCCTGCTAGTGGTGGTAGCCAGAGGGGTGAGGGGGTCATGGCTACAGCTGGTGGTGGGTGCTGGTAGGGCAGCTGCCCCTGCTAGTGGTGGTAATGATGGTGGTGGTAGCCAGAGGGGTGAAGGGGTCATGGCTACAGCTGGTGGTAGGGCAGCTGCCCCTGCTAGTGGTGGTAGCCAGAGGGGTGAGGGGGTCATGGCTACAGCTGGTGGTGGGTGGTGGTAGGGCAGCTGCCCCTGCTAGTGGTGGTAGCAAGAGGGGTGAGGGGGTCATGGCTACAACTGGTGGTGGGTGGTGGTAGGGCAGCTGCCCCTGCTAGTGGTGGTGGTGGTGGTGGTAGCCATCTCATACTAGTCGCTTTACATAATATACATCTTTTACATGTCGCTTACAAAGAAGGAAAGGAAGGTACCCAAGCAAATGAACACCACGCATCACTTATTGCGTCAATACAACCACCGTGTTCACAGTAGCCGGCCCTTCCCTAGCCTGCACGTCAATAGCCTGCCCGTCCCTCCAGATTGTTCACAATTGCTGCATAAACAGCGTACACATCTTGCGCAGCGCCTTGCCATGCAGCTGCTATGGCAGCATTGCCAATCTCTGCCCGCTTCATGCCGCTGAACAATGCGTAGCCGCTCAACGGCTTCTTGCCAGCTGCATCAGCTTTCAACGGCAGCCGAAGAGCCTTTGCCACCTCTTTCTTCACATTGGTAGCTATCCTTGAGACCACGTTCTTGAGTACCTGTGGCTGCACGTCCGCCCCAGTCTGATCCCTCACCCCCTTCAATATTTCGAGCACTAGCACATCAGCTGCAGCTGCAATGTCGCTGTCTGCTGTCATCCCTGCTCCCCCTTGTAGTGGTGCAGACGCTAGCCTAGTTGAGGGGCCAACCCCTAATTCATTTGGTGGTGATACTACTGCCAGCTCATTAGCTGCCGATCCAGCAGAGGGGGCAGCCCATGCTTCCTCTGGTTGTGCTGCAGCCAGCCTAGCAGCTGCCAGCCCAACAGAGGGGCCAGCCCCTGCTACCAGCTGTGAGTCCGGAGCTGTGGGAAAAGCCAGCTGCTTTCTGGCCCAACCGACAGCAGGGGGTGCATTGCCAGTGGCTGCTCGAGTCTGCTGCAATTGTTTCATAGGTGTTGTAAGCACTGCTTTGGGCAATTGTGCCTCTGCAAGCATTGCATTGACCTGGGCGTCACTTGCTGATGGGTCCTGCTTCCACCTCCTTGCCACGCTGACCTGCTGGGGATAGGCCTCCTCGAGCCATGCCAGGTACCCTGACCACGCTCGGCTGGTGCGCTTCTTATTCTTTAAAGCGTCCAAGTTGTTGTGCATAGTAGCTGTTGCCCGCCGTGTGCGGCCTTCCCGGCTGACTTTCCAAAGCTTCTAACGGCTGCCTTAAGCCGCCACCCTCTTGCCATTCTCTAACAGCTGCAGGTATGCTGTTGACGTTGCTCATCCACGCCTCCTGCCCATGTCTATGGCTCTTCCTACCGCTGACCGTGGAGCTAGCCTGACTTGTGGTGCCTCCAAGGCTGGCCCCTTGGCTGGGCAGGTGCTGCATGGTAACCCTTGGCTGGGCACCTGCTGCAGGGCTGGCAGCTGGGCTGGGCTGGCGCCTGGCCAGGGCACCTGCTGCAGGGCTGGCACCTGGGCTGGGCAGGAGCCTGGCCAGGGCAACTGCTGCAGGGCTGGCACCTGAGCTGGACAAGAGCCTGGCCAGGGCAACTGCTGCAGGGATGGTACCTGCTGCAGGGCTGGCACCTGGGCTGGGCTGGTGCCTGGCCAGGGCACCTGCTGCAGGGCTGGGCAGGAGCCTGGCCAGGGCACCTGCTGCAAGGCTGGCTCCAGCTGCAGGGCTGGCAGCTGGGCTGGGCTGGTGCCTGGCCAGGGCACCTGCTGCAGGGCTGGGCAGGTGCAAGCCCAGGGCACCTGCTGCAAGGCTGGCTCCAGCTGCAGGGCTGGCAGCTGGGCTGGGCTGGTGCCTGGCCAGGGCACCTGCTGCAGGGCTGGGCAGGTGCAAGCCCAGGGCACCTGCTGCAAGGCTGGCTCCAGCTGCAGGGCTGGCAGCTGGGCTGGGCTGGTGCCTGGCCAGGGCACCTGCTGCAGGGCTGGGCAGGTGCAAGCCCAGGGCACCTGCTGCATGGCTGGCTCCAGCTGCAGGGCTGGCAGCTGGGCTGGGCTGGTGCCTGGCCAGGGCACCTGCTGCAGGGCTGGGCAGGTGCAAGCCCAGGGCACTCACAGTTCTTGCACTCGTGCTGTGAACCCACCATTGTACCATCCTTGGCCATGCGGAGCAGTTCCACCAGCACCATCCGGCACGTACCAATGTCCAACGCGTCGAAGTCCCACCCTTCCTCGACGCATATCTTCTTTATCTTGCACAGTTGAGTGTTGTATGCGATGGCTGTATTGGGTTTGCGTTGTTGCTGTCTTATCTGCAAGACGTGCTGCAGCTGCTCTGTTGTTAGCTGCTCTGGATCCCTGCACATGCACAACGCTGCACCGCACCGCATCCACACACGCACATCCACTGCGCAACCCCACCTCGCATATCCACTGCGGAACCCCACCTTGCATCGCCATTGCTAGTATCCGCCTCGGCGTTGGCCTCGGCGTTGGCCTCAGCGTTGGCCTTGCGCTTGCGGCCGCTGCCTTGCCCGCCCATCCACTGAGACTCTCTCAGTGAGAGTCCAAAATAACCGGCCCTTTTTTTAGGTTATTCAATGTTTTGCACGCCGGCGTGCAAAGTGGCGTGCAAACTGTCTCTGTGACTTCTCACTCTCCGTGCAAACCATCGTGTTATTGCCCAGTTATACGCAATTATTGCCACGGCGCGCATATCTCACAAGCCGAGTGCGACACAGTAGGACTTCTTACATCGACCTTCTTCCTTCCACTTCCCCCTCATTTCCATCCTCAATAACTTCCACATAGCCGCATCCACCCACCGCGTCCAAGACAGCCGCCGCCAAGAATGGTGGTACTTGCAGAAAGCAGCTTTCGGTCCACTGTATTCACACGAGCGTGTGCAGTCAGTGCATTTCATGTTCATCGCGTCCTACATTACATTGCTTGGCCTGTTGCATTGCTTAGCAGCAAGTCTGTCCGCAGACCCGTCATGCCCTCTGCACCCGTACAGCCAGGCAGGCCTCTTGCAGCACTCTGACCACAGGCGCTGCCAATCCTATGGCTCACCCCTCACCTCTCCCCCTCCCCCAACCCCCACTCCCTCCCAGAAACTCCTTTACAGCACCACCTCCGGGACACTCTCGGCAGCACTGCTCACAGCACCCCAGGTCTCCTCTCTGCTCCCACGCCTCGCTCCGCCAGTAGCAGCCCGTGGCAGCAAGGGCCACAAGGGTGCTGCTACCGCAGCCTGTTGATCACCCAGCTGTTGATGGTCTTCTCATCCTCGGCGTGCACCAAGGGAGGAGCTTCCATACCTTCCTTGCTCCTCCAGTGTGACAGCCCGGGTTAACCCTGCCCCACCCCAGACGGTATGGGAAGCGAGGCGGGGGGGAGTCGAGGCGGCGGGCTGACCTGCGCAGCCCAGGTCCAGGAGGGCTACCACAACCCCCACCCCCACCCCACCCCACCCAGGAAGCTTTCCCACGCAATCCGACAGCGGGGCGCGGCCTGCTCCCACCACCCAGCAAGAGAAGAGCCCTCCGCTCCCAGACCTTGCGGCTCGAGGGGCAGCAGGGGCCGGGCTGCTGCTACTGCAGCCTGTTGATCACACCGTTGTTGATGGTCTTCAGCTGCGCACTCCACTTCCCTAGCGCCGCATACTTCACCTTGCTGCTGTCGTCTCGTTCACCCACTTCCAGCAGCTGGTTCACCTGCGGTCGGACGCACGTCGGTCAACGGGTCAAACGCAGGCCCAGCCACCAGGTCAATGGCCGTGTCAACCGCTGGGTCAACAGCCATGTCAACCGCTGGGTGAACCAATAGGCTGACTGGTGGGAGGGGGAAGGAAGAGGCAGGAAGTGCAGCAGCAGAGCCGCAGGCCAAGGCCCTACCTGGTCTATGTGCCCAGTCACTCTCTTGTCGAGGATTAGTGTGACCAGCAATGACTCCACGTCAGTGTCTGTGATGTTGAGCTTGGCCGCAATGAAGGGGATGCGCACCCTAGAGTACGGCTGAATCAGCTTCACCAGCACCTAGCCAGCAGGAACACCATGCAGAGGGGTGACACCATGCGGCCATGTGGGTACCAGAAAACAAGCGCATGTAGCCGTTGGCACATCACATTGGCTGTATGACAGTGCCGGGGTCAGCGCTGTGTCAGCATGCTTTGCTGGCGCAGGCGTGGCAAACTTCAGATGTAGTGGGCATGTGGTGGAGTGGCCATCCCCAACACACCACACAGCATAGCATCTAGCTATGGTGCGGCAGACCTTCAGCTATACTTCACCTACTGTGCTCGACCACAGCTACAGCTACATCCCACAGTGGGCCATAACGTGTCCGTGATACATGTGGCCTGCCCATGCTGGGAGGGTGAACATGCCATGCGTGTGGTCACTCTTCTGGTCTACCCCACCCTAAACTACGCTGCTTGATGGGAGGTGTGAGCAGCAGCAGGGCACTGGTCGCACTGCCGGCACCTGGGTTCGGATTTTGGTGAGCAGGTCTTGAATGTATTCACGGATGAAGGGGTCGTCCATGATGGTACGCCTGGCAGCAGCAGGAGGTGAGGGTGAGGGTGAGGGTGAGGGTGAGGGTGAGGGTGAGGGTGAGGGTGAGGGTGAGGTGGGGGCAGGAGGAGGGGGAGGGGCCAAGGGTGGCTTACACACGTGTAGGGTCACCCTCCAGCTTTGACCTGAGCTCCGCTGCTGGGATTAAAACCAACCACAGGCAGCAACCAGGCTCAACCACGACCAACTGCCAGCACCCTTCAAGTCTGGGGTGACCCCTGCCAGGCGCACCTGTTTGTCCGCAAGATCTTCTCGAACTCGTTGATCTCAGACCTCTGATACGCGTCCACTAGGCCTGTCATGGCAATGATCTCTGGGTCCTGACAGCAGCAGCAGCAGCAGCAGCAGCAGGGGGGCAGGGGTGTCACACCTACAGCGATTGCGACCTTGGCTGCAGCACCAGCGCAGCCATTGTAGGGTTGGTGCAGCTGGAGCAGCGTCCCTATGGTGGTCATGGCAGCAACATTGTCAATCCCTATCTCTTGGGTCTGACTACATACTCCGCGTGCACAGCTTCTCCGCCTTTGTGCAAACTGCACTGCCTGAACCCGCTACATCCTCTCCTAAACACCCTCCCTCCGCCGCCTTGCAGCCTTGTGGACTACACCTCCCTCCTCCGTCCCCCTCCTTCCCCTCCTCCCTTCCCCCTCCTCCCTTCCCCCTCCTCCCTCCCCCACTCCCCACCTGCTTGTAAGGCCTTGCCTCTTGCGCATCAAAGGGATCCACATTGCTCTCCATCAGCATGTAGGCCAGCACCACGTACTTGAGGCATTGCACGCGCCGCGACACACCCGCCTCGTCATAGGACTTGAACGCCTGAGCGCACCCAGGGGCAAGGTCAGCAGCAGCAGCAGCAGCAGCAGCAGCAGCAGCTGCCGGGGCAGGGGTAACAGGAACAACAGCAGCAGCAGCTGCAAGGGGCAGGGACAGTGATGGGTATCGATACAGGCGATACGAGAGAATACGCAAAAATCGTAAATTGTTTGCATCGATACAATACAGCAGTACAGAGGCGGTATAAAGGCGGTACATAGGCAGTACAGAGGCAGTACAGCGATACAGAGGCGGAACTTGGCAGTCGGCCCTGTATGTTTTGCGTACGATACATGTATTTTTTATCATACGAGATGGGCAGGGAGCCAAGCTCGATTACAAGAACTGTGCAAGGAGAGCCACCCACCAGCAAGACGAGTTAACCTGCCCGCCCGCCTGCCTACTACCCCCTCGCCTGCCTGCCTGCTGGCCCTGCTCTCCCTATGCTGTGTGACACACCTCGAAGAAGTCGGTGGCGGCCTGGGACCACTGCTGGTCGTGCATGTGCATCTTGGCCCCGCACTCCCTGATGACGCCCATGATGCGCGGGTGAGGGATAGCAGACTTCACAGCTTTTGCCTGGAAGCAGCAGCAGCAGCAGCAGCAGCAGCGGCAGGGCCTGCTGTGGCAGTGTGACACACTTTGGGTTCACTGGGCACTGGGCAGCCATAAGACTGTTGGTTCGCAACCTGCCAGCCAGCAAGCTGGTTAGCCAGCTGACCAACCGCTGGGCGGTGGGTAGCTGAGCTGGAGGGAGAGCAGGCTGCGGGGCATGAGGCTGGGCCGCAGGCCGGCAGGCCGGCAGGCCGGCCGGCCGGCAGGCTGGCCGGCAGGCAGGCAGGCAGGCAGGCAGGCAGGCAGGCAGGCAGGCAGGCAGGCAGGCAGGCAGGCAGGCAGGCAGGCAGGCAGGCAGGCAGGCAGGCAGGCAGGCAGGCAGGCAGGCAGGCAGGCAGGCAGGCAGGCAGGCAGGCAGGCAGGCAGGCAGGCAGGCAGGCAGGCAGGCAGGCAGGCAGGCAGGCAGGCAGGCAGGCAGGCAGGCAGGCAGGCAGGCAGGCAGGCAGGCAGGCAGGCAGGCAGGCAGGCAGGCAGGCAGGCAGGCAGGCAGGCAGGCAGGCAGGCAGGCAGGCAGGCAGGCAGGCAGGCAGGCAGGCAGGCAGGCAGGCAGGCAGGCAGGCAGGCAGGCAGGCAGGCAGGCAGGCAGGCAGGCAGGCAGGCAGGCAGGCAGGCAGGCAGGCAGGCAGGCAGGCAGGCAGGCAGGCAGGCAGGCAGGCAGGCAGGCAGGCAGGCAGGCAGGCAGGCAGGCAGGCAGGCAGGCAGGCAGGCAGGCAGGCAGGCAGGCAGGCAGGCAGGCAGGCAGGCAGGCAGGCAGGCAGGCAGGCAGGCAGGCAGGCAGGCAGGCAGGCAGGCAGGCAGGCAGGCAGGCAGGCAGGCAGGCAGGCAGGCAGGCAGGCAGGCAGGCAGGCAGGCAGGCAGGCAGGCAGGCAGGCAGGCAGGCAGGCAGGCAGGCAGGCAGGCAGGCAGGCAGGCAGGCAGGCAGGCAGGCAGGCAGGCAGGCAGGCAGGCAGGCAGGCAGGCAGGCAGGCAGGCAGGCAGGCAGGCAGGCAGGCAGGCAGGCAGGCAGGCAGGCAGGCAGGCAGGCAGGCAGGCAGGCAGGCAGGCAGGCAGGCAGGCAGGCAGGCAGGCAGGCAGGCAGGCAGGCAGGCAGGCAGGCAGGCAGGCAGGCAGGCAGGCCGGCAGGCCGGCAGGCAGGCAGGCCGGCAGGCAGGCAGGCAGGCCGGCAGGCCGGCCGGCCGGCCGGCCGGCAGGCAGGCCGGCAGGCAGGCAGGCAGGCCGGCAGGCCGGCAGGCCGGCAGGCAGGCAGGCAGGCAGGCAGGCAGGCAGGCAGGCAGGCAGGCAGGCAGGCAGGCAGGCAGGCAGGCAGGCAGGCAGGCAGGGGGTGGGCAGGAGTGCAGATGTGGAGGTGGGCAGGTGGGTAGGTGGGCAGGGGTGTGGGCAGGGAGGCACGGGGACCCGAGGCTGGGCAAAGCCTTGTGAGGATCCACCTTGTGGTACAGCGTCTTGAGCCGCTTGTTGTCGCGCTGCTCAGTGGCCATCTGGATCTCCATCGCGTAGATCTCCAGCAGCTGGCTCCCTTTCTTGGGGTCGTCACTGCCGTCAGCCAGCTGGCACGACCTGCAGCCACACGCTCACTCACTCACACCACCCCACACCACCCCACACCACCACACCACACCACCTCAGACATACTGGCTAGGAAGGTGTGCGTCTCAGGCATCAAGTGGGACAAGGCGTACGGTGACAAGGCATCAGGGCAGGCTGTAGGCCCTGGTGGTGGACCAAAGTGGCTGAAGTGTGATGCACGCTGGCCAATGCCATGTGTTGATAATCGTGATGACGGTGACCAGGTCGGGCGCATTGGCCCTACACCACGACCCCATCATCGGGGACAGTACACCCGCCACCTCAACCCTAGTCCCTCCCTAAGCCTAGCTGCCCTAACTAACACAATGGGGCGAGGCACTGAATGAGTTGACATGCTTGACCCACTGGAGGCGGGTCCACACGATCGCCCCTCTCACCCGGTCGCCCCCCTCACCCGGCAGCCCCCTCACCCGGTCGCGCCCCAGCCCTAGCGCTTGCACTCAGGAGCCACAACCTAGCCACCACCCTAGATAGTAGGGGTATCCTAAATAGGGGGGAGATCCTAAATAGGAAAGTATCCTAAACAGGAGAGTATTCAAAATAGGAGAGTATCCTATATAGAAGAGTATCATTTATAGAAGAGTATCCTAAATAGGGGGATATCCTTGATAAGGGATACATCACAATCAAAGAAACCTAGACAGAGGATGTTTAAAACGAATAGTATCCTAGATAGGACCCCCCTAGGTGGTGATGAGGAGTGGCAGGGAGGGCGCTGAGGGGCTTGCCTATTCAGGCTGCGCACCCCACCCGTGCAGCTCCCTCAGCAGCCTGCTCATCCCGCTGAACTCCTGACGCTTGGTCCACAGCCCCGCCAGCTTCATGCTGGTCTTGAACCACAGCCGCTCGTTCTTGGCCTTGTCCAGCGCGTTGAGGGTCGACTCGTAGAACTCCTGCAAGCAGGTGCAGGGCCAGGCGCTGGCCAGCTGGCCCCAGCAGGCTGAGGGCAGCCCCTGCACCTCACCCAAACCACCGACCCCTTTGCACCTGTGTCTTTTTTTGTGTTTGTACCCCCTTGTGCACCCTGCCCCTCACCAACACCCTGCCCTCCTCTCCCCTCCGTCAAACCAGCCGCTCTGCCTGCTGACACCTGCTGGCTGACAGCGCCCACCTCCATACTCTCCAGCCAGCCGCCCTGGTTGCTGGCCCCAGCCGTAGGCGCCCCCCCACCCTACCTCCAACGCCTCGTTGTCCTGCGCTGCCCCCATGAAGTCCAGCAGGCTGTTGATTTTCTTCTCACTGGCGTTGCGAGTGACTGCACTCTCCACGTACGTCAACATGCGCCTGGGGTCGAGGGGGTGGGGGGCGGCAGCACATGAGGTGGGGGGCGCAGCACAGCCTGACCAAGTCAGCTCTCCCCCTTATGCCCCCACTGCTTTACTGCCCAGCATTCCCGCTGGGGGCAGCACAGCTTGACCCAGGATGCAGGCCGGCATGGGCAGGAGGGGAGGGGCAGGCGTGTTGGCAGGGCAGGCCTGCCTCCATGTCTTCTGCTTCACTGCTTCACCGCCCGCTGCTCCCGCTGCTCCCAGCCCCTGGGTCTACCTGTAGGCGTCCATCATCTTGTCGTACTTCTTGACACGAAAGTACACCTTGACCAACTGTTTAAGGGCGCGGAAACCCCTGCATTGGGGTGGGGTGGGGTGGGGTGGGGTGGGGTGGGGTGGGGTGGGGTGGGGTGGGGTGGGGTGGGGTGGGGTGGGGTGGGGTGGGGTGGGGTGGGGTGGGGTGGGGTGGGGTGGGGTGGGGTGGGGTGGGGTGGGGTGGGGTGGGGTGGGGTGGGGTGGGGTGGGGTGGGGTGGGGTGGGGTGGGGTGGGGTGGGGTGGGGTGGGGTGGGGTGGGGTGGGGTGGGGTGGGGTGGGGTGGGGTGGGGTGGGGTGGGGTGGGGTGGGGTGGGGTGGGGTGGGGTGGGGTGGGGTGGGGTGGGGTGGGGTGGGGTGGGGTGGGGTGGGGTGGGGTGGGGTGGGGTGGGGTGGGGTGGGGTGGGGTGGGGTGGGGTGGGGTGGGGTGGGGTGGGGTGGGGTGGCACCCCACCCACCCACCCACCCTGCTGCCTTTCCCACTCACCATTCTCCCTTGTCCCCCTCCATGGCCACCACCTGGTTAAAGCCCTCTATCGCCTCCTTCGGGTCCTCATTCTCCAGCAGACCTGCAACAGGCAAGCCAAGCAGCAGGAGGCAGAGCTGGCACCAGGAGGTCGGCTGCGGGGAAGGTAACTTAGCCCTATGGGTTTCAACAGGTGAGCCTGAATGGCAGTGGTCTCCGGCTGATTCATCCTGTGCGCCGCAAGTGGCCTCCACCTGACTGCCCACCCACCCACCCTACCCTTGCTGTTGTAGTATTGGTTTTCAATGTCCACGTCCTGCTCCTCCTGCTCATCCTCAGAGTACTCGAACCCATAGTCTGACCAGTGGAGGGCAGTCAGCGAGGGCAGTCACGCGTGAGAGTGATTGCGATGCGTTTGATGCAACCCCGTTGATCGCACGCGGTATGGAGCTGCACGCTACCTTCCATGTCATCGTCGCTCATCGTGTTATACTACTTGGGCTGAAAGCGGGGAGGTAGAACGCGATGGGAAACGGGTAGTGACAGACTGTTTGTTGTCCGCGACAAACAATGTGATCCGCAGCAAACTTGCAGAACTCAAAACCCCAACCGCCCAACCACCTGCATCTGGCTCTGCCCCCTTGCTCCATTGTTGTGTTTTGCAGAACCCTCAGGCTGTCGTGCCCTATGTTCGCTGCCTGCAGAGTCTATATAGGACGCTTGAGCTGGTTTCATTGCTCAGCATGTGCGTCTATGGGGTGTGCGCACCCCCGTGTTCATCCTCTGTCGTGAGCAGGGGGGCAAGCAGGGATGTAGTTGGTTACAAGAGGGTGCTGTTGTGAGCCTTCAGGTGAGGCGGTCAGCCCTGAGGAGGTGAGAGGACAGGGAGTAGAAGCCTTGGCGCAGTGTGCAGCTGGCTGTTTGTTTACATTAACTAGCCTCCCTGCCCCACCTGGCTCACTTGTGCTTGGGTAGTTGGGTTAGCACAGACCAGCTTGGCAGCAGCCAGCGCTTCATGTTCCCGTCCCTGACATGCTTAGAGGTTTCGTCCATCAATGCAAGCTTCTGGCTGCCCTGGACTGCCCCCAGCTGCAACGCCTGGTGTTCCGTACAGAGTCGGATGCATACAAGTGCTTGTGTGTTGACTCGGTGCCCAGCTTGCATGCCTGCGCCGGCAGCCTCCTGAAGCACTGCGGCTTTGTAAGGCTCAAACATGGACCTGGTGTGACCCTCACTGCTGTGCTGAAGGCCCTGTCACCCTGGCAACCCTCAGGTGCTGCCCTCAGCTCAACACGCATGGGGATGGGGCTTCAGGTTGGTGACGAGGATGCAATCAGCGCCAGCCACCTTGAGCTGCTGCCCACTGGCCTTCAGGATCTCTCATTCATGTGAGGGCACAGCAGCCCACTGGCACGCTGGACAGAGTAGGAGTATCCCCACCATCACTGCAACAGCCAGGCAGCATATGCACCCTGTGACTCGTTCGCCTTTCTAGCCTCTACTGATTGCAAGCAAGCCTGCATGACCAGCCTTGTGTGGACCCTTAGGTGCATGACCTGTGCCTCCCTTGGCTTGTGTTGCGCAGGGGCTGTACACTCCTGCCTGGTGCCCTGCACCCTGTAGCGACACGGCTCACCCAGCTTCAGATGATGCAGCTGCAGGATGCTTCTGACTGCTCAGAGGAGGACCTGCAGCTGCTGGCCTGTCACTCAGTGCAAGGACGCAGGCTGACGGTCCAGTTGGACACCTCGTATACAGCAGAGTTTGTTGCATCCTTGAAGTGCCTGAGCGATATGGCTGGGCGGTGGAGTGGCAGGCCCGGGCCCCGCTTCAGGGTGTCTAAGTACTAGCAGATGCCCAGCTGTAGCCGGCATTACCGGCTGTCATGCACTCGCTCCAGGCTGAGTGATGCGTTGCAGTCCAGGTCGAGCCAGTTGACTGAGGAGGGAGGGCCTGGGCAGTGGGCTTGGCTGCCTCGCCCTGTGCCCTGCCCGTCCTCTTGGTGGGTTTGGTGGTTGGTAGGGCCAGCGTCCAAGCGCACCAGGGGCTGGCTGTCAACCCCAGGGGCACCTACAGACACTTTGCTCACCCTGACCTTTGCTTCCTGTAGGCCCAGAGCGTCATTAGGGCGCAGTGCAACATGCAGGGCAGGGCAGTGTGACACGCAGTGTGCAGGGTGGTATGGTACCTTTCATCTATGTTGGCCCAGAGCACACCACTAGGGTGCATCCCTGTGTAGAGCAGAACAGTGTTGCGGGCAGGGCGCAGTGGTCGGGTGTGGGGTGGGCTGTCGTGCGCTATCTTTCGCTGCCTGCAGAGTCTACGTATGACGCTGGAGCTGGTTCGACTACTAAACATGTGCGGAGCTGTGGTCTATGTGCGGTAGCCCCCTTGTCCCTCACTAGGGCCTCCACTTGAGCCGGACCAGTAGTGGCCACTAGCGGCCACTAGCGGGAATACTAGGGACCACTAGTGGCCCGGCTCAAATGGTGTTGATAATTTGTGTGGAGTATACCCAATGCACATGGACATGGTGCATGGGTGCCTACCACCTACACGTTTTCCTGACCGCGAGGGCTATTGTGTGGAGTTGGCATGAAAAACATGCGCTGGTTATAAGCTGATAACAGCTCAAAGGGAGGCACACTACTGTGCCACAGCAGGCTGCTGCTGCTGCCGCTGCTGCTCGGCCTTGGGTGGCTTGTCTCGCAACCGCTTGTAGCCCAGGCCAGGGTACTCCTTGCCCTTGGCTGGCAGAGCTGTCTGCTTTGGCCACCAGCACAGCTCCAGTGGCCGCCACCTGCTCTCCCCAATGCGCTGCATGTTCAGAGCTGCATTGCAGTCCCTGTCCAGCCACCTGCCAGGCTGTGGTGTTGGCTTGGCTTTGGCAGCTGAGCCCTTGCCCTTGCCTTTGCCCTTGGTGGGCTGGGTGAGCTCAGCTGCCTGCTTAGCCTTGGTGCACTTGCTGCACATGGCTGGAGGGGGAGCGTTGGGCCCAGGCCCTGAGGCTGCTGCCGGTGTGGCTTCTTGGCTGTTGCGCGGGGCCTGTGGGGGCTTGCGGGGGGCCACCACCGGGCACCACATCAGGTCAGCCCCCTGAGGAGCTCAGCCAGAGGACAGGGAGTAGAAGGCTTGGCGTAGCGTGCAGCTGGCTGTTTCTTTACATCGCTAATTAGTATTTAATACGCTAGCCTGGTATATACAGAACAGGTCAGGTAGGTAGCGTATTAATACGCTAGCCTGGTGTATACAGGACAGGTCAGGGTAGGTGCTGAGTGTGGCAGGGTGGTTAGGGGCCCTCAGCAGCGTAGCTCCAGGCTAGCACCATATAGGCCATGACATATGGTGCAGCTCCCATAGGGTGCCGCTCCCAGAGTGGATTTTCCCAGTGCAGGACACAGACACAGTCGGGGGTACTGACCCTCAGCAGCCCAGCCCAAGGTTTGTGCCACTGCCTAGACCACACACCCAGCGCGTCCCTGCATGCGCGATGTCTACATCACGTCTAATGCTCATACAGCAGGCGAACAACAAACCATTGCGGACAACGCAGGCCTCAAACTGACCCCGTATGTCTGAGATTCGCTGCACGGAGTCGACTGCAGGAGACGATAACGCAGCCTCCATACACACAAGAGACATGTGGTACTACACGCCAAAAGTACGACACTGCCGCGCAAACCTGCCAACAAAGTGATAACCCTACCTCCCCAAATCGCTACCTGAAACCGTAGCCGCGGCAGTGCTGGGTTGTTGAAGCCAGTCCGAGGTGATGCTTGTGGCACAATCTGTTGAATCGCCCTGGTGGGCCAGCGCGATGTTCGCGGGCATTGCAGCAGCTGCCCTGGTAAGTGGTGCGGGTGAAGGAGTAGGCGCGTCAGCTAGCTGGGCATAAATCAGAGGGGGTGAGCAGGGTTATGTAACTTGACGATGGCGTGGCGCGGAAGTACCGCGACGCCCCGACTGCAACCCTGCACCTCGGCAGAGGCAGCCAGCCCTGATGCTCAGCGTGCACTGTGGATGACTGCCCCTGCCGCCATAGGGACGCGCCATTTAGTTCTTCGCCGCATGCTCTTCGTCACTTAGCGTGTGTGAGCTAGTTAAGCCCTGAGGATGGTTTGGCTGCTGTGGCCCTGTGCTGGTGCCAGGTGTGGTGTGGGCTGTTGCTGTGTGGGCTGCAGTGGTGGGTGTGGGTGTCAGCAGCTGTGGTGGTGTGTGCTGCGTGCAGCTGGGCTGGGGCCCCATGCTGTACGCCAGCCTGAGCCAGCGCTGGAAGTACCGTGCGCTGAGGAGCCCCCCTTCCCAGCTGCTGGCGGGCAACCTGCCGGGTGAGGTGGCCAGCAGGGCAGGCAGGCAGGGGTGGGTGGGGTGGGGGTCAGGATAAGGGAGGGAGGGGGGTTGAAAGAGGTGGAGGGGGATCAGGGGCCAGGCCTGATGTGTGTGGTGTGGCAGGGATGGTGGCAGGAGTAGGAATGGGACAGGGCAGGTGTGAGTGTGGCTGGGATGGTGGCCATGCGATGTCATGACCAAGTCTGCCTGTGGCTGCCACTCTCCTGCCTGACTGTGGCTGCAGCCATCCGGCAGAGTGACATCACACAGTTCCTGGAGCAATGTGCTGCTCAGCTTGGCTCCCTGTTCGTGGTGAGTGGGGCGGCTGGCCCCCTACCCGCCTGACACACACACTCCTTCTCCCGCCCGCCCGCCTGCCTGCCTTGCCTCCCTCCCCCACGCATCCCTTGCAGCAGGTGCACCATGCTCGTGTCTGGCCCTGCTGCCTGCCTTGTCATCTTGTGTGTGTTGGCCTGCCGCAGTTTTGGTGGGGCACACAGCCCCTGGTGGTGGTGGGTGAGGGAGCGCTGGGCAAGAGGCTGATGAGCCGGCTGACTGAGCGCAGCTCCATGCGCTACATGTTCCTGCTGCCAGAGCACCAGCAGCGCATCATGGACCACAGCATCATGCTGACCCAGTAAGAAGTACTGGTCAAAGGCATGTGGCAGAGGTGTGGGTATAGGGTATAGATGGGGGTGGGGCAAGTGACAGATGGCTGGGGGCAACAAGAGGGAGAGGCACATGAAGATAGCCAGGCTGCGGCTGCATGGTCAGGGCTCAGGTCTGCACCCGCTGCTTCTGCTGCTGCTGACTGCTTGCCTTCTTTGCATCTGTTTGGTTGTTCAGGGGCGCGCCCTGGCGTGTTGCCCGCAAGGCCTTTGAGGCTGCTGTCATGCACCACTCAGCCGTCAGCATGCACCTGCAGGTCATGGAGCAGGTGAGCAGGCCCCAACCCCTGCTGCTCCTATAGCCATCTTTCATCACTGAAGGCTCCTCACAGGCTCCCCCTCCCCTCCCTCTGCCTCCCTCACCGCCCCTCCCTCTGCCTCCCTCACCGCCCTCCCCTCTGTCTCCCTCACCGCCCCTCCCTCTGTCTCCCTCACCGCCCCTCCCTCTGCCTCCCTCACCGCCCCTCCCTCTGCCTCCCTCACCGCCCTCCCCTCTGTCTCCCTCACCGCCCCTCCCTCTGCCTCCCTCACCGCTCCTCCCTCTGCCTCCCTCACCGCCCCTCCCTCTGCCTCCCTCACCGCCCCTCCCTCTGCCTCCCTCACCGCCCCTCCCTCTGCCTCCCTCACCACCCCTCCCTCTGCCTTCCCCTTGTCTCCCAGTGTGTGGGTCGGCTGCTGGAGCGCATCACCCGCACCATAGCGGCAGCTGAGCAGTCAGGGGAGGACGGCGGTGTGTTTGAAGCCACCAGCTTCATGGGCGACCTGACCCTGGATGTGGTGGGCAGCTGCGTGTTTGGCGTGGCCTTCAACACCCAGGTCAGGGGAGGGGCTATGGAATGGGATATAGCAAAAGTGCTAGGCAGGCAGCAGGGGGGCAGCTGGGGGGCACCTGACCTTGGCCCACACTGCCTTGCTGCCTTACCCTGCTGCTTTACCCTGGCCTGGCCTGTTTGGCTGCAGGAGGAGGAGCTGGTGGGCGAGGGGGGTCCTGGTTTGATGCAGTCCGGGGTGGAGCTGCCCTACAGCAGCCGCCAACTCATCCAGGCGCTCCGACAAGTGTTCACCAACGTGAGACACTGATGGTGTAGCGGGCAGGGGCAGGGGCAGGGGCAGGGGCAGGGGCAGGGGCAGGGGCAGGGGCAGGGGCAGGGGCAGGGGCAGGGGCAGGGGCAGGGGCAGGGGCAGGGGCAGGGGCAGGGGCAGGGGCAGGGGCAGGGGCAGGGGCAGGGGCAGGGGCAGGGGCAGGGGCAGGGGCAGGGGCAGGGGCAGGGGCAGGGGCAGGGGCAGGGGCAGGGGCAGGGGCAGGGGCAGGGGCAGGGGCAGGGGCAGGGGCAGGGGATGATGGTATGTGGACTTGCCCTGAGATGCTGTTGTGGTGCTGTGATTGTGGCTGTGCAGATGAACATCAGCAGCCAGAGCCGCTGGTCGCTGCTGTCGTCACGCCTGCCCGCCCGGCTGTGGCCCCTGGTCAGGTCAGTCACATACGCCCTGCCTGCCCTGCCTGCCCTGCCTGCCTGCCCTGCCTGCCCTTCCTGCCTTGCCTGCTTTGCCTTGGCACTAAAACAACGGCTGCTCCTGCTGCTGCTGTTGTTGTTGAAAAGTCATGAGCTTCACAACATTGTCCAGGCTGCAGCTCGAACAAAGAGCATCCACTGGCTTAGCTCCTGCTGCTGCTGTCGCTCTGCAGGTCGCTTGCCAACCGCTTCCCTGACGCAGCCCAGAAGGAGCTAGTGCAATCACGCAAGGTCTGGACACCTACCCCACACCCACACCCACACCTCCCGCCCCCCTTGTGGCATCCACCCCAGCCACCCCCTGACTTTGGACAGGTTCATGACCTTGCCTCCAGCCCTTCCCTGCCCTGCAGCGGGCCGGGCCCCCTCTTCCCTCCTCACCCCTCCATGCCCCTGATGACCTCCTGGCCTTGTGCTGCTGCAGGTCATCATCGACACCTGCCGGGCCCTGATCAAGGTCTGGGAGCAGGACCACTCCCCTGCTGCTGCTGCTGCCGGCCCTCCTGAGGGGACCCAGCCAAGCTCCCAGGCCTCCCCCATCAGCCGTGTCAGGTGAGCTCCTGGGACAAGGGGCTGGCGGCAGGTGAGGGCAGGCGCAGCAGGACCTGGCAGCATGAGCATGGCGGCACTGCAGCCTCTTGACCAGTGGCTCTGTGAGTTTATGTTTGCCGGCCAGCATGCAGCTCTGCTCACCACTGTTGCATCTTTGGTCAGAGTTTCATGGGTACTGCCTCTTGACTTCGCTCCCTCCTCTGCCCTGTCCCCTCGCCCCTGCTCCCCACCCATGTTCCCGCCCTCCCCTCCCCTACCCCGCCCTCCATTCCACTCAAGGCCCAGGGCTGCTGCCCCTGCCTTGTCGCAGTGAGAAGAGCTTCCTGGGCCTGCTGCTGAGCTCTGCCGACATGACCACCGGCACCACCCTGGACCATGAGCAGATCATTGCCCAGGTGGGGCCGGGAGCAGCAGCCAGGAGCAGCAGCCAGGAGCAGCTGGTGCAAGGCCATGCACCATCAGCAAGACTTGATGGGCCCACACCACCTCACCCTGCCCTGCCCTGCCCTGCCCTGCCCCAGGTGTTTGTGTTCCTGCTGGCGGGCTATGAGACCACGGCCACCACCCTGACCTTCGCCCTGTATTGCCTGGCCACAAACCCTGAGGTGCAGCGCAAGCTGCAGGTGAGGGCAGGGGGAGGGGAGCGGGCGGTGGGTCAGGGGCAGTGGGGTGGAGGGTCAGGGCAAATGGAGCCAGCTGGTAGAGGTGGTTTAAAAGGGTAGGGAGGCTGCACTGTCACTGAGTGAGACTCTACGAAATCAGGCTTGGCTGATGAGGGCGTGCCAGACAATGTATCATTATCTAACCTCATGACGCACATGGTATCAAATACGTCAAAGGTAGAGGCGTTGAAGTAGAGACGCAGTGATGATGGCAAATGGGAGCCATGCACCTTCAAACAACTGGTTCTGGTACAACCTGAAGGACACATGTTTTGGTGCACTGGCAAGTTTGGGGGAAGGAGAAGGGGGTGGGGCGGTGGTGGGGTGGTGCCAAGGTGTGGAGGATGGGTCGTAGGGTGTGGTTGTTCTTGAGGTAAGGGATGAGGTTAACTATATTTGTCAGCTCGTGTCATGCTAAAGCAAGCTGCTGAGTGTTTTGTAGTCGAGTGAACCCACTACTAGAGCTGAAACCACTCCCACTGGGTCATGCAGGGGGTTGTTGAGGCGGCTGGTGTTGTGCCTGGTGGTGGCTGCAGGCTGAGGTGGACGCGCAGGCGCACCTGCTGGCCCAGCACACCGCAGTCAAGGCTCACGTGCAGCTCACCCCGCACAGCCCTACAGGCGCCAAGGGAGCAGCCGCAGGGCCTACCGCCACCAGCAAGGATGCAGCTGCAGGTGGGCAGCGGTGGTGGGCACTACCTAGCAGCTGATGCATGAAGCAGGTCAGAGCGATGTGGGGGGTGTGACACAGCCCGCACCAAGTGTGACACACTCAGGCGGTAGGTCGACAACTACACCCAGTCAGTTGCCCTGGCCCTTGCCCTTAGCTCTTTGCCTGCGCACCCAGACTAGCCAAGCTTGCAGTGCTCACCTTTCTTGCAGGGCGCTCCCGCTCCCCCTCCCCCTCCTCAGCTACCCCTGACCTGGCCCCTGCCAGCGCCCCCTCCTCCCCTGATGGCCCCCACCACCCTGAGTCAGGTCAGGGGCTGAGCGCTGAGAGACTGGCGGCTGACTTCCCTTACGCCTGCGCCGTCATTGATGAGGCCATGCGCGTGTTTCCCCCCGTGGCTGAGCTGCGGCGTGTGATGCACGAACCACAACAGCTGGCAGGCTACAAGTGGGTGGGGGTGGAGGGTAGGGGGTGATGAGAGAAGGGGTGGAGAGGCCATGGCAGGAAATGCTGTGGGTGGCCTTTGTGTGGCAGTTGTTGCTTGACTCGTGCTTGGGGTAGGGTCAGGAGCAGCTAGGAGGGTCAGGTGAGAGAGGGTTAGTTTCTAATCACTCATCAAACGGCTGGTGGGTGAGGGGCTTGGGTCAGGAGCTCGGGTTAGGGGGTAGTGACTCATCTTCATGGTTGCCATGTGTGCTGCTGCCTGCCTTACTGCTGCCTGTCTGCCTGCCTGCCCTGCCCTGCCCTGGCCTGCAGCGTGCCAGGTGAGAGTACGCTGGTGCTGCCCATCTGGAGCTACCACCATGACGCAGGCGCCTGGCCCCGCCCTGACGCCTTCCTGCCTGAGCGCCACCTGGCTGAGCAGCAGAGCAGCCTGGCACCAGCCCTCAAGACACACTACATGCCCTTTGGTGCCGGCGCCAGGTGGGACTGGGGGCCAGGGGAGGCAGCAGGGGTAGGGGGAGCAGGAGCAACAGGTTGTGCGTGGTGATGGTAGGGATGGGGGATGGGGAGGTCGCGGTGCTGGGCAGTGAGGCACGGCTAACGTTGATGATCGCTGAGGGTCGCGGTGTTGTGTGCTGCGGGAGCCTGAGTATGTATAGGGTTTGGTATGCCATGAAAAAGGTCTTGGATGTGGCAGGTTGTATCAGTGGGAGGTGCTGCTTGTGACTTGGGCTTGCTCCACCCACTGCCACCTGGCTGCTGCCTTGCTGCACCTTTCTCTCCTGGCCCTGTCTATGCAGCCCTATACCATGCAACCCTTCACTGCTTCGGCTTAGTTTGGCTGTCCCTGACATTCTACGTGTATGGTGTGCGCTTGTCAATGGCTGCAGGTCGTGCCCCGGCGCTCGCTTTGCGTTGCAAGAGGCACGCCTGGCGATCGTGCGACTATGTAGCGCGTTCAACTTCGCGCTGGCGCCCGTGCAAGAGTTCCCCGTGAAAATCCGATCGGGCTTCACCATCGCCCCCGCGCATGGCATGTGGCTGAAGGCGCAGCCGCGCGCGCAGTAGGTTTCCATGCGCCTCTTCGTATTGTGCAGCAGGCGGCGAGACGCTGGCGGCCTCCGGCAATGCCGGATGCTGTTCTGCGATGACGCGAGAGACAAATACAGACAGAGGATGAGGAAGGGGAAGGTAACCGCCCGCCCGCTTGGCTAGCTTTCCTAAGTTGGGATGTCCAAGAGTTGCTGCTGGTTTGGTAGCTGTAGTATGCCTTGCCATGGATGCATTGGACTTATTCCTTGATGTTGCTGCGCTGCTTACGTTCTTCAAACATAGCGCTTAAATGTTGGCTATCAGGGATACCAACAGTTCATGTCAGGTAGGGCGCGACCATATCATTTTTGGTCATATTTCAGCATGGACATATCATCTGCCTTGTGGGCCGCCCTTGGCAGATATGTGGTTGTGGGTCGCCCTTGGCAGATATGGCCGTGGCTTAGTGATCCATACATAGCTAGGGGTCTCCGCTAGCCTACTCTCCGCTCGCCAAGTCTCAACTCTTCTCCACCGCCCTTTAAACGGTGAAAATCATATTCCAATCATATTCCAATCATATTCAGTCATATCGGCGTTTCCTCAGAAAAATCATATTTCAGTCGCGCCCTAATGTCAGATTCTAACAATATACTTATTGCCGCTGCTTCGTTGCACTTAGCCTAAGTGATTTAGGTGCAGGCTTGTGTAAAATATCATATGTTCATGTTTTCACTGAACAGGTCCCGCTGCTGATCTGCTGATCCTTGCCCGGGCCTTGCTAATCATGCGCGCACCACCACCACCTCCTAATCTCGACACCCTATCCCCGGCCCCGCGAACATTACCATCCCATGTTGGGGACACCTGAGTTGCACCTATAGAATCGAAGCCGCCATATAGCCGAGACCAAGTACTATCACATTATCCGCCAGGGTTCAGCAGTCAGCTGCGTGCCAGCGTCCGTACACTGTTGAGCGGCCAATACATTTCAATGTTGCACCAGCACAACCCCCCACATAATGGCCCCGAGCACCATCCTGGAGGCTGAACACAGCTGGCACTTCCATGGCAACAAGAATAAGTTACACCACAAGGCCGCTTTACTGCCCTTCCCCGCCTAGAGCGGAGCTAGGATATAACCCCTGCAACGTCCCATCACCCCTTCCCTTCCCTCCCCAGCACCAGCTTCCCTGCTGCCACCCCCAACACCAGCAGCTCGCATTCATTCCAGTTCCATCCACCTCCATGAAATCACTCGCGCCCCACATTACCCACCACACCTCACCTCACCACACCACCGCCATCCACCAGCCACCAGCCATCATCATGTCATGGGTTCGCATTAGGAGTAGCTAAGCTACATACTCGCTCGCAATGCAGCTGGGCAAGGCCAGGCGTCACGGCCCTCCGACTAAACTCTGCAGCGGTGGGCCCTCCCAGGGGCTGGTCATGCTATGCTGGAGGTGCCTGCGCCCGCCCCCTTGCTGCCTGCCCTCATCTGCTGGAGGATGGCGCGTGAGTATGCAATCTCAGCCCGCAGGTCGTCCACCACCACCTGTGGAAGCAGGCAGCGGCAGCCAAAAGGTCAGCGGGTGGATGGGTGGGTGGATGAAAAGCGCTAAGTAGGCCCTCATCAGGGGCGACCTGGGGCGCCCAGGGGTAAGGCCAGGCTGATACGTGATTAACTATGAATGGTCACACGCAGCCTGGATTGGTGTGAAAAGACAGTGGAGGGGTGGGAGGCGAACTGTAACTACTCATCGACGGTTGCTGAAGATGCTCAGAGGTAAGCAGGTGCGGGGGAGCAGGGCAGAGGGGCAGGGGAGGTGAGGGGGTTGCCTTCATACCTGTAGCTCCTCAGGGCTGCTGGGTGCCCCCCCTCCAGCCGCCTGCTGTCCCAGCTGACCCCCTAGGGAGCCTGAGGATGATGATGCGGCTGTGGAGCCAGAGCCAGATGCCGCCAGGCCTGTGCTGCGGCTGGGCAGGGAAGCTGAGGCCATCTCCTGGCGAGCCAGCGTGGCCACCTCTTCCTGCAAAGCCAGGGGCCAGGGATCATCATCATCAACACCATCACCATTTGGGCACGCAAGGCCTCACGGTTCTGGTACAACCTATGCTACTCATTGCCTGCAAGGCCATTTGCCTACACTGACGCCTGGGCCACACAGTTCCAGGTGCAGTGCAAGCCAGAGCAACTCAGGCTTACTACACTAGGTCTGCTACACTAAGGCATGAAGCTCTTGGGATACACCTGCATACGAGCTGTTGTGGCATGACTTCTGACCTCTTCTGTCATTCCCTGTCAATGGGCGGCTCCTGCAACAGGGGCCACGCGGCTGACCCTGGTGGGAGGAGGGGTTGGGGTGGGTGAGGGGAGGCTACTGCACACAGCGGTGCATGCACCCAACAGCCCACACTTTCTCGGCTGACCATGACAATGGTTCACGAGCAGTTGAGCAGAGGAGGTGTAGGTTGACTGGTAAGCACTGCCATACGACGTAGTAAGCACTGGTGCTCTGAAGGTGCTATGCATGGATGGTAGAGCACATCACCATCTCGGTCTAGACTTGAACTCAGGCGCTGACCCAGCCCACTGGCCTGCCTTTTCACAAACACGTCTGCTTTCCAAACTGGCTGCAACCAGGCCTTTGGACGCAAAGTACTGCAGCTGGAAGCTATCAGCAGCTGGCCTAGCTCTTTACTACAGACCTGGCTGCTTTGCGCCCCGCAGCTGGGATAGCGTCCTGGCTTCTGACCCCAGGTCACACCTGAAACTCCCTGACTCGTTGGGGTCGCTCCGCTGCTGCCTTGCTGATCTCTGACACCACCTCCACAACCACCTCGCTCAATCGCCTGCAGTTGCGAGTAGGCAGGGAGGAGCTGAGCAGTCACAAAGCATGGTATTGTGCGCTGGCCTGGCCGCATGGAGGCATCATGCACAACAGTGAAGCTAGCCTGACCTGCCCTGCATCTGCAAACCTGCAGGTCAGCTGTCATTGTGGATTGGCACTATGATGATGAGATGATGATTGCCAACAGGCTGGGCACCTGCTGAGAGTTATTGCCAAAGCTCTGCCATAGAAGAAGGCCTCTAGGATGTCAGAATTCCCAGATGGACTAGATTGCTGCAGAGCCTGCGCCTGGGAGCTGAGATGCGACTTGGAATCTGTAGATAGGCAACAGGACCGGCAGCTGGGCGCGCGAACAAGGCCAGGCCAGGCCTGGCGCCAAGACACCGTGACTGACCTTGTTGCCGCCGTTGGTTTGCAGCCTGCTTCTGAGCTTTCCTTGCTATAGGCGAGAGACTCGCGGTCACGGTGATGCGTCTCTGATAGCCTGTTGCGGGCGCCCGCGTGTGGGTGTAGCAGCGCATAGTGGCCACGGAATGGCGGCGATAACGCTCCGGAGTTGTGACATTTCGCGAAGAGTGCGGAGTGTCCGCTCACAAATTGAACTGTGTGGCTTGCACTACAACCGCCCCAAGATTGGCACGGCCCCTTACCAAACGGCAAGTGGTTAAACATGCGTTGTGTGTAGGGAGCGGTGAGCCCCTCAATGGACGAGGTTAGTCCGCTCTGTATTAGAGGAGAAGTGTAGGGGCTCTCCAGGGTGATAGGGATACAGGATATTGGATTACTGGTCATTTGCATCGCAACCCTTAAACCAAAATAATGCATGAGTTGGAATCGAACCGGGGACCGGAGACTGACCGCTGCCCGCGACCCCAAACATTTTAGCACGCGGAGGGGATTGCGACTTGTGCGGCAGAATGCACAGGCCTTTAGCAAGCAGCAAGAGCGCTTAAAAGCGCCACTTACCGCATTTAACATCTAACATGCCGGTTTAACGTTAGACCGTCTAATTTAGTCTAACGTCAGATGGGTCGGGACGAACCCTAGTAGTGCAGTGGGAGGGCTATTTGCGATCTGTCGGGTCCTTTACCAGTCGTTTCATGTGTGAGTGTGTCGGCGCCAGCGCACTGATGCCAGCGCACTGATTGCGACCGCAAGCGCGTCACAATTCCAGTTGCCTACCCAGCTTACCGGCTGGTCCATGAGCCAGTCAACCAAGTCAGGTCAAGCGCCGAGACAAACGTACGTGCAAAGCTAACATGGAAAGTTGCTGGAGGTAGGCCGCCAGAGGAGTGCAGTTTGCCCATGCCGGGGCCTGTGCAGCATGCAGTACGTAGCAGGCTATGTAAAAATCAACAGGTAACAGCCGACCTTTGAGATGAGCCCACTGATACAATAGATCCCACTCGATATAAACAGATAAAACGCACTCTAGTTGTTGCGTGTGATAGCAGGCCGGGCCGCCGCCCTGATCATCTCACCCAGTCTGAATGGCACATGCATGTTCTTGGTTACCACAGGCTTAGATGGTATCTGTCGTGTGAGCCTCGTGTTTGCCCACATGTGATTTGTTATGTCCATGCAAGCCATGGACGTTATGCTGTGGGTTAGGGCAGCTGGGCCAACCAAGTACCATGGATGACCTAGAGGATGGCCAACATATGTAGCTGGGCCAGCATATCGGCGTGAAGCAGATAGGCAGGTGGTGTGAACTCCAGCCATGATCATGGAGGGGTCAAAGCAGGCGCAAAAGGGTGTGGTATATAGAAGACGCTGATGGCGAGAGTGTGTGGCCGCACAAAGGGTAAGGGTAACCCAACATTGTTCTTGGCAGAGCAGCGGGGCGTAGCTCCATCCAGCCCGATAGAATGGCCAACTCATGTCTTGGGCAGCTAATTAGATAGTTGACTAGCGGTACCAAAACACCTGCGGAGCGGGGTGGCACA
Organism: Haematococcus lacustris; assembly: GCA_030144725.1. Taxonomy (NCBI): domain Eukaryota; kingdom Viridiplantae; phylum Chlorophyta; class Chlorophyceae; order Chlamydomonadales; family Haematococcaceae; genus Haematococcus; species Haematococcus lacustris. The sequence continues at coordinate 5,414,330 of JASKMD010000014.1, read as the reverse complement.
CACGCACACACTGTTGACAGCGCCACTCACGGCATTTTCTTGTACACGTGAGCATTGGCCATTGCCTTGATGGCAACTCCACATTGAGAAAAGGATCGCACGGAGCCGCCCAACCCGCCAAGTTCCGCATGGCCCCGCCCTTCTCTGGCCTTTTCCCCCATACCCCCCCAACCCCCACCTCAACCCCATCACATCGACTCCAGCCGTGCACTAAAATGCTTTCTCACATGCTGCGCATGCCTCTACTTAGCCTTGTCTTCACAAAGAAGCATGCCCAAGTCTGACAACTTCAGTGTCGTAGTACCGAACTACTGCCCGGGATTACAGTAGAGATTGCTCCTCTGCTGGACGCTAAACAACCTTGACATGGGGGAAGTGACGGACCAGTGCACAGTGACGGGCCATGCCTACTCAAGAAGGCACTGGGCCATTTGCTGTTGGGGCTGGCTGTAGGGATGGGATGCGGCAGGACCTTTGTCACACAGACCTCAACAGCCCACTGCACCACTCCTACAAGGTCTAACCTGGTCCCCCCTCCCCCTGCACCTAGGCCCCCTTGACCAATGCCGACCAGCCGCAGCTCCTCCACCTTAGTCAAGATTCCAGGCCTTGCCGTTGGAATGATAGTACCCCCGTTATTGACTTTGAATGAGGGGCGGGGGAGCAGGGCAAGTTGACAGGGGAGGGGGGGACGCCAAGTTGCATTGCTGGCGCGTAGGCCCCCCTCTTGCACTCAAAGAAGGCCTGAGCTGAGGCTGCGAGCTTGCTAGCCCTGTGGCCTGCCCCGTCAGCAGCCTTGCAGCGCATGTGCCAGTTATGGTGGCCATCTGAGATTGAGTTCTGCAACTAGACAACCCATAATCCGATACACGAATGGCAGTCGCATACTTGGCCGAGCGCGCTTGATGCACCATCTTTGTCACCTACCAAAGCATCTAGGAGCGTTGCGAAAGCTAAGTGATTACGCTTTCAATGCGGGGAAAAGGGCGAACCCGGCGGCGTTGAGATCTCACCACCCACAGCGCGCAAACATGACGCGACCCGGCAACCACCCTAGCAACCACCTAGCGATGTGATGCGCGGAAGGAAAGCCGGAGCTTTCGGTGAATTTCTTGATGTAACACGACAATAGGGGTGGCTGGAATTAGGCAAGTATTTCTGTTTTTCAAATGTCCCCGCCCTGCCCCTCCCCGTCCCTGGTCTTCCCCTGCTGCCCCGTGCCTTGCATGTCCGCCGAGCCTGCCCCGCCTGACATTTCGTCGTTCTCTGATGCTGCTGCCCTGCCCTCCCCGTCGCTCACCAGGGCGATGAGGATGTAGACGGCACACAGCTGCACCCCCATGAGCCAGTGCGACTGGGCGTCAGCTGTCACTAGGTTGGCGTGCACCACACTCAGCACTGGGGGCACAGGGGCAGGGGGCAGCAGAGGGTTAGGGGGTGAGGGGGGCAGCACAGGGGTAGGGGTCCAGGGGTGCAGCACAGCGGCACATCATGCAGAGCCTTAGGTTGTAAGAGGGTGGGGTGGGCTTGCATGCAGACTAAGGCTCCAACTGCTGATCAATGAGGGTGATGGGTGAGGCCTTGTTGATGGTATGATGGGTTCAGGGCAGGGGCAGGGGTGGTAATGACGTTTGCTGCACTGTGGTGCTGCGGTTCCTGCTGCTGCTGCTGCTGCTGCTGCTGCTGCTGCTGCTGCTTTGGAGCACAACACAGGTGCCTGTTGCTGCTGCTGCTGCTTTGGAGCACAGCACAGGTGCCTGTTGCTGCTGATGCTGCTGCTTTTTAGCACTACACAGGTGCCTGTTGCTGCTGCTGCTTTGGAGCACAACACAGCTGCCTGTTGCTGTTGCTGCTGCTGCTGCTGCTGCTTTGGAGCACAACACAGCTGCCTGTTGCTGCTGCTGCTGCTGCTTTGGAGCACAACACAGCTGCCTGTTGCTGCTCCTGGTGGTGGTGGTGGTGGTGGTGCAAAGTGCTCCCCTGCAGCTCCCCTCACCCAGAGCAATGACGCTGAAGGTGTCATAATTCAGGGAAAGGTCCTGCGGCCAGGGTCAAGGTGGCCAGGGCCATGGTTCTGACAGGATCGGGTAGGCTCGGCGGCAGCAGCGTGGGCAGCAGCGGTAGCGTCAGCGGCAGCAGCGTGGGCAGCAGCGGTAGCGTCAGCGGCAGCAGCGTGGGCAGCAGCGGTAGCGTCAGCGACAGCAGCGTGGGCAGCAGCGGTAGCGTCAGCAGCAGCAGCGTGGGCAGCGGACAGTCTTAACATTTGTGAGGCGCACATCAAGTGGGCAAGGGAAGGGGAAGGGAGGTCAGAGGGCGGTAGGGAGCCATAGCGCGAGCTGACCCCGCAGCAGTGCCACACCTGGCCCATGGCCCAGCCCACTAACACGCACAGAGGTATGGCAAATAGGGCGATCTGCGATGAGGCACAGCAGCAGCGGTGTCAGGGCAGCAGTGCCGGGGTATGACACGCAGTGAGGGCTAGTGGTGGTTGATGGTTGGTCGTGAAGATGAGATGAGGGGAGGAGGAGGAGGAGGGGTGGTGGTGGTGGTGTATAGGCGGGTGGTGGTGGTGGTGATGGTGGTGGTGGTGGGGTGGGAAGGGGTGGGATGGGGTGGGGTGGGGTGGGGTGGGGCGGAGTGGGGAAGGAGGGTGAGAAGGGCGAGTGGGTAGGAGTGGAGAGGTGCCAGGGAGGCGAGATGACCTGAAGGGAGGAGCCAATAGCAATGCCCAGCGCCAAGTCCTGCATGCAGCACACATGGACAGACACTTTCACATGTGCGCCTTGCGCAGTCAGCTGGCAACCTTGTGGCCTGCCTGCCTGCCTGCCTGCCTGCCTGCCTGCCTGCCTGCCTGCCTGCCTGCCTGCCTGCCTGCCTGCCTGCCTGCCTGCCTGCCTGCCTGCCTGCCTGCCTGCCTGCCTGCCTGCCTGCCTGCCTGCCTGCCTGCCTGCCTGCCTGCCTGCCCGCCCACCCAGTGCCACAGGTCTTTCTGAGCGAGTGTGGACATGCAGGAACTAGGGTTTGGGCATTACAGCTATAATGGGGGAGGCCAGCAGGTAGTGGTGGCAACAGAGGAGGAGATTACCCGCCCATGACATACTGGCATAAGCAGCCATGACCATTGGTCAGCGTGAGTGGTGGTGGTGATGGTGATGGTGGCGGCAGTGGTGGTGATGGTTGTGGTGGCAGTGATGGTGGCAGTGATGGTGATGATGGTGGTGGCAGGCAGCGGTCTCACCATCTTGTTCTTCGCTGCCACCAGCACCGCAGTGATGTGTTCACAGGCATTGCCCGCAATAGGCAGCACGATGACTGCAAGGAACCCGGTGCTGATGCCAGTCTGTTGGCTAGTGGCCTCTATGGCACCAGTCAGGAACCTACAGGCGGGGGAGGGGAGGGAAAGGAATGGAGGGGCAGGAGGGGTCAGCAGGGCATGAATAGGACGTACAAGGGTCAGGGGTCAGGCGGAGCGGAAAAGCAACAACAATGCTGACTCTGGCCCTGACCCTGCCCGGCTGCCCCCTCCTACCGTGACCCTGATCCTGGCCTTGGCCCTGACCCTGACCCTGACCCTGACCCTGGCCTTGAGCCTGGGCCTAAGCCTGGGCCTAAGCCTGGGCCTGGGCCAGGCCCTGCCGCTGCCTCCTCCTGCACCCCAGGACCCCCTCACTCACTCCGAGTGGATGGCCACCAGGACGCTGATGGCGGTGAGGGTCAGCAGCGCGCCCGTCACTGTCAGCACCGGCACCTCCGCCTCCTCACCCTCCTCGCCCTCCTCCTCCGCAAACAGCTCCTTGTGGGTGCCCAGCGTGAACACCAGGTAGCACACGTAGCTGTACAAGGGGGGACCAGGCAGGCAGGGCGGGCTGCACAGTGACTCTGGACCTGAGCCTGGGCCTGACCCTGACCCTGGCCTTGGGCCTGGGCCTGAGCCTGTGCCTGTGCCTGAGCCTGAGCCTGAGCCTGAGCCTGTGCCTGAGCCTGAGCCTGAGCCTGAGCCTGAGCCTGAGCCTGAGCCTGAGCCTGAGCCTGAGCCTGAGCCTGAGCCTGAGCCTGGCCCTTCCTCTTCCTGAGCCCCAGGTCTTGCCCTAAGCCCACCAGGCCAGCAGCACCAGCGCAGCTCCACGGCTCATGGCCAGCACCCAGTCATCACGAGCATCAGCGTCCTTGATGATGGAGGCGGCTGAGGTGGGGATAGCGATGCCGATGCAGCTCAGGAAGAGCATGGAGCTGCATGCAACCAGGAGAAGTTGGCAGGAAGGGTGAGGTGGAAGGTGACGGGGGAGGGGAGGGAGGCTGAGGTTGCTGAAGCGCGTACTCTACCTGCAAGCTCGGTTCCCAGTTGCGTTAAAAGTCTGCAGCTTGTTGAAGACGCCGCCTACTAGAAAACAGCAGCCTGCACAGCCAGGTGAATGTTCAACACTTGTGGTGAGCCGCAACGATATGCCTGTATGTGCTTCAGCCCCAGAGCCAGCCCCAGCCCCAGCCCCAGCCCCTGCCGCTGCCCCTGCTTCCATCCCCTGCCTCCAGTCCCACCCCTGCTGGTCTCACCCAGCACCAGCAACAGGTTGGACAAGATGGAGCCCAGCAGGGACTCAGCCACCACCGTCAGCAGCCCCTGACGCAAGGCTGCCAGCGACAGCACCACCTCGGTCACGTTGCCAAAGCTGGCGTTGCTGCGGCCAGCAACCACACACCAGCAGCCCCAAACTTTCATCAGTATTGCTCAGTGTCGTCCTGTTGCCCACCCCTAGCCCATCCCTAGCTGAACCCTTGCCCACCGCTAGCTAAATCAGTACACAACCCTAGCCCACCCCTGCCTCAAACCCAACCCCAGCCCCAGCCCCAGCCCCTGCCCCAGCCCCAGCCCCAGCCCCTGCCCCTGCCCCTGCCCCTGCCCCTGCCCCTGCCCCACTCACAGTAGGCCGCCAGCCACTGGGCCCAGCCTCAGCGCCAGGTCCTCAGTGATGTCCCCCAGCACCATGGCCTGCACACCAACACCCTCACTGGCCCACCACACCCCAAACCCTCCGACCCCAGGCATGGGCCTCCCACATCATCGCCATCATTGCGGCCAGCTACACCTCATTGCCAGCCTGGCATTGGAACCAAATCCAAGGTTGGGTGCATGCAGCCCATGCGGCCTGATGGTGACGCTGGGGTCACTGCTCACTGACTTTACAAAGCGCAGTGCAGCCCGTTCCACACCCCCTACACTGCTACAGTCCCACACCCTGGACCTGTCAATCCGGTACGCCCTGGACCTGTCAATGCACAGCAAGCACCGGCATCAAGACCAGGGGTTACGCACCAGGGGCACCAGAGCCAGGAAGTTCTGCATGCAGTAGGGAAGGCAGGGCAGGGCAGGGCAAGGGTAAGGGCAAGGGCAAGGGCAAGGGCAAGGGCAAGGGCAGGGCAAGGCAGGGCAAGGGTAAGGGCAAGCAAGGCAGGAGGAGGGCTTAGGTGGACGGCTGGATGGCGCGGGATGGGTGGATGGAGCGAGCAGCTTGGCACGAGTAGACAGGTAGCTGGTGGCCTGACCTCCCTGACCTCCCTCCTCCCCTTCCTCCCTCCCTGCCCTCCTCCCCCTCCTCTCCTGCCTCCCTCCCTGCCCTCCTCCTCCCTCCTCCCTCCTCTCTCTCGCCCGCCTCCACAGCGCCCACCAGGAGGAACACAGGCACGGGGTCCCAGCCCAGGTAGCCCGCAGCCATGCCCAGGGGCACGCACACCTAGCGGTCAGGCAGGAGGGCCATGAAGGCTCAGGGGGTGTGGAGGTCCAGGCAGCAGCAGCTGGCAACACTCTGCAGTGGACTGAGGCGGACAAAGGCAGGGGAGGGGGCATACAGGGAGCCGCCTCATGTCCCTACACGTCGATTCTGTCGGATGGTGTTTCATCATCCTTGGGCCCTTCTCACTCAGCCATTGCATGCCTCATACTTTCCTGCTCTCACCCACCCCGAGTCACACTAGCCTGCTGCGCAGTGTGCTGCTGAACAGGGCTCACCAGCAGCAGGTTGATCCAGTTGGAGGTGACCAGCTCCTTGATGGCCAGGATGTCAGACACAATGGGGTTGCCCCGCAGGGAGTCAGCAGCAGCTGGGGGGCAGGTGAGGGTAGGGCAAGGGCGGGTCAGGTGGGGGGAGGGCTAAGGTTGGTCAGGGCAGGGCTGGAGGGGTGGGGCGGGAGGGCCAGGGCTTAGGGGGCAGGGGGGAGGGCTGTCAGGGGCCAAGGTGGGGTTGATGGCTGGTCATGGGGCTTGGGCCAGTTCCAGGGCCAAATGCATGGTTAGGGCAGCTCTTTGGGGGCGGCACCGCTGGGAGGGCAGCAGCACTGGGAGGGCGGCAGCACCAGCCAGGTCTATATGCTGCCACCTTCCCCTGCCTGACCCTGAGAGTCAGAGTCAGGACCAGGGCCCAAGGCTGGGTACCCCTCCCTGAGCTGCCGGCCCCTTGTCCCTCAGCTGCCCCTGCTTGCTCCCTTGGGACCCCTCACCAGTCAGCTCCTGTGTCCTGGGTTTACCGCTGAGGGTGCGCACGTCAAGGCGCAAGCTCACTGACCGCCCCATGGAGGTCAGTGTATTCAAGGTGGCCTTGGGTGAACTGCCCGCTGGCCCTGTGGCTGAAAGCAGGGAAGCCACAGCCGGGGCACAGGGCAGGCGCATGGGGTGTAAATGTCGATGCACAATGCAGGGGCTGCTGCATGCAGGTGTCAAATGTGGATGAGGGCAATAAAGGGAGTGTGAGGGAAAGAAGTGGAAAGAGATGAAAAGAGATGGATAGATATGTCAGGGGGCTCATGTAGTTTCCCCAGCAGCTGTTCCAGGCTGGCAGTTCAGCAGTACCATCAAACCAATGTGATCAGGGACTACAGGGGGAGCAGGGGGGCACATGCAAGCAGGGGCCCCTGACAGGGGTGGGATTAGCTGTACTAGGCAAACACTTGCAAAGGTAACATGGGAGGGCAGAAGGAAGAAGCAGAGACTAGGTCACTGGGGATGGGAGGGGAGAGGCGGGGCAGCGTGAGAGGAAGCGGGGGTGATGAGCTCGAAACAAGGTGCAGCACGCAGGCAGGCAACAGGCGGGCACCAGGGTTCAGGGGAACATGAGGAGCAGGGGGTGGGGGGTTATGGCAGGAGCCAGCTGGCGCTGCTCCGCATGCCCTTCGCCTCCCATTTGTGCTCCGCACCAGAAGTGCGCGACAGCGTCGATATCAATGGCTGCGCTGACTCGGTGTCTAAGGCTTCAGCCACCTCCGCGGCGTCAAGCCGCCCCGATAAAATGCGCATCCTGTGCTTGCATAGAATGTAAGTATGCAAACATTGACGGAGCCGCCAAACTGCATACTGGGCTTCTTACTTGGTGTTGAAGGCTAATGCATTCAGCGCGGCGCTGCGGGGCTGCGACATCTTTCACTACGAGTGTTAAGTGACGACCTCTACGGTACTCTAACGGGCATATGGGGTGCAGGTCGGGTCTTGTCAGGTACACCGGGTGGCAAAGATTACGATATCGAGTATTATTCCGTGATTCGTTAAGATTAGTCGCGCCGCCTGCAATTCAGTTGGCCGGCTGCTGCGCCACGCGGTGCACACTACCAGAGAGATGGAGGCAGCCATGGCAGCCTGGCAGCTGGATATGGTGCCCTGGCAGCAGGCAGAGCTCACCAACCCAGGGCTGCTGCCAAGGCCCCCCCGCCCACCAACACCCTATCATAGGCCCATGCCCTCACCCCCACCAGCAAATGCCAGGCTCGGCATGTCTTCATCGACACCAGGGCCTATACGGCATGATGCGTGACGCCGGCATGCTGGGGGTGCTGACGGAGGAAGGGGTCACCTCCTTCAAGAAGTTCAGGAACGGTGCCCTACCTGACCCAGCGAGGCCGGGCCACTACATTGAAGGGCCCAAAGACAGCCATGTGAGTGCTCCTTGCAGTCAGGTGCTAGCCAGTCCTCGGGTGCTCCGTCAGCTGCCATGTGTGCTGTCACCTGCCTTGTGAGCCTGCAGTCAGCTGCCTTGTGCCTGCCTTGTGAGCCCACACAAGCTAATGAAGTGCCTTGGTATGTGCATATGGTGGCTACAGGTGGCCAACCGATGGGATGCATTGCTGCCTGACCCTCGCCGCCAGAAGCTCGCTAGCCCCAAGCACAACTTCGCGCAAATCGTGCACACCGATGGAGTCACCATCAGCGTGATGTTCCTGCGGCCCAAGCCTGCAGCTCCACCCGCAGAGCTGCCGCGGATGGGCCAGGGCAACCCACTGGCCCATCTTCACTCGGAGTGGCTTGGCGTGGACCCAGGCAAAACCAATATGGCCACTGTGGCGCACGAGGAGCGCAGCGCTGCCGGCACAGTGATGTCCGTGCGGCACTGGAAGCTTACAGCCGGTCAGTACTACCGGGACAGCGGCATTACGCGGCAGGCCCAGGCGACCAAGACGTGGCTGGCCAAGGTGAAGCCGCAGCTCACAGCCCTGTCGCGGGTCAGCAGCAAGCCCAGCTCGCTGACCTCGTACCGGCGGTTCGCCGACACAGTCCTGGCGACGCACGACGCCATGTGGGCAGAGGTCTCAAAGCAGCGCTGGGCCAACGCCAAGTTCAGGCTGTACTGTGGCAAGATGCGCGTGGTGGCTTCGTTCTGAGCCAAGGTAAGGCCCAGTAGCAGCTAGCCACGAGCTAGGCAGCAGCCAACCACAGTCAGCTCACCTGGCCAGCTGCTGCTGTTGTTGCCTCTGTTGCTGCTGCTACCTGACCTTACACATGTGTGCCACTGTGTGCTGTACCATGTGTGGATGCAGGTCAAGAAGCAGGCACAGAAGCGGTGGCCGGACCGCATCCTGGCCCTGGCCTATGGGGCAGCTAGCTTCAGCGGCAGCGGCAGCGTTGCCTGCAGGGGAAGCAGTTCGGGGCAGGGCGTGTGGTGCTGGTGGAGGAGTTCCAAGCCTGCAGCTCCACCCGCAGAGCTGCCGCGGATGGGCCAGGGCAACCCACTGGCCCATCTTCACTCGGAGTGGCTTGGCGTGGACCCAGGCAAAACCAATATGGCCACTGTGGCGCACGAGGAGCGCAGCGCTGCCGGCACAGTGGTGTCCGTGCGGCACTGGAAGCTTACAGCCGGTCAGTACTACCGGGACAGCGGCATTACGCGGCAGGCCCAGGCGACCAAGACGTGGCTGGCCAAGGTGAAGCCGCAGCTCACAGCCCTGTCGCGGGTCAGCAGCAAGCCCAGCTCGCTGACCTCGTACCGGCGGTTCGCCGACACAGTCCTGGCGACGCACGACGCCATGTGGGCAGAGGTCTCAAAGCAGCGCTGGGCCAACGCCAAGTTCAGGCTGTACTGTGGCAAGATGCGCGTGGTGGCTTCGTTCTGAGCCAAGGTAAGGCCCAGTAGCAGCTAGCCACGAGCTAGGCAGCAGCCAACCACAGTCAGCTCACCTGGCCAGCTGCTGCTGTTGTTGCCTCTGTTGCTGCTGCTACCTGACCTTACACATGTGTGCCACTGTGTGCTGTACCATGTGTGGATGCAGGTCAAGAAGCAGGCACAGAAGCGGTGGCCGGACCGCATCCTGGCCCTGGCCTATGGGGCAGCTAGCTTCAGCGGCAGCGGCAGCGTTGCCTGCAGGGGAAGCAGTTCGGGGCAGGGCGTGTGGTGCTGGTGGAGGAGTTCCAAGCCTGCAGCTCCACCCGCAGAGCTGCCGCGGATGGGCCAGGGCAACCCACTGGCCCATCTTCACTCGGAGTGGCTTGGCGTGGACCCAGGCAAAACCAATATGGCCACTGTGGCGCACGAGGAGCGCAGCGCTGCCGGCACAGTGGTGTCCGTGCGGCACTGGAAGCTTACAGCCGGTCAGTACTACCGGGACAGCGGCATTACGCGGCAGGCCCAGGCGACCAAGACGTGGCTGGCCAAGGTGAAGCCGCAGCTCACAGCCCTGTCGCGGGTCAGCAGCAAGCCCAGCTCGCTGACCTCGTACCGGCGGTTCGCCGACACAGTCCTGGCGACGCACGACGCCATGTGGGCAGAGGTCTCAAAGCAGCGCTGGGCCAACGCCAAGTTCAGGCTGTACTGTGGCAAGATGCGCGTGGTGGCTTCGTTCTGAGCCAAGGTAAGGCCCAGTAGCAGCTAGCCACGAGCTAGGCAGCAGCCAACCACAGTCAGCTCACCTGGCCAGCTGCTGCTGTTGTTGCCTCTGTTGCTGCTGCTACCTGACCTTACACATGTGTGCCACTGTGTGCTGTACACAGTAAAGCACCTAAGTTGGGACACCCCGTTTCTCGTGTTCTCTTGATTCTTTACCGAAAGCCCCCGTTTCTTTTCCGCGCATCGCGTTCTTAGGTGGTTACTAGGGTGGTTGTCGGCCCGCGTCATGTTTGCGCGTTGTGGGAGCAGAGATCTCAACACTGCCGGGGCCGCCGGTTTGAACCCCATCGGGAGTTAAGGCCCGGCCGCGACTACCAGGAGCGTTTCAGGAAGCTTCATTAACGCTCCTAGATACCTTGGTGGGTAACAAAGATGGTGCAGTCGGTGCGCTGTGTCAAATGTGCGACTGTCCGGCCGTAGCGCTTGCCATGTTGGGAGGTAATTTTCGCATGTAACAAAAAATGGCCTTTCTACTTGCAGAGCTCAGGCCCCGGCCCTTGCTCAGATGATCACCGCGTCTGCCACACGCGCTAGGTGGTCTAGCAAAGCTTCTAACGGGGCACGCCACAGGGCTAGCATGCTTGCAGCCGCCGCTCGGGCCCTCTCCAAGTTGAAAAGGGGGGCTACGCGCCCTTCTGTGCGTGCTATGGCAAAACAGCATGGCGTCCCCCGCTCCAACCTCAACGACTTCAACAACATGGGGGGTGGGTTGCTACAAGGGGGAGACTGACAGCTTTGACTTAGGCAGAGGAGATGCAGCTGGTCAGCATTGTCAAGGGGGTATAAGCGTAGGGTAGGGGGGTGACCAGATTGGACCTCCTTGGAGCAGTGCAATGGGCCTGCGAGGTCCGTGTGAGCAAGGGCCGGCCACACCTCTTCCGTGATGCAAGCCCGAGCAGCAAATGAAGCCATGGAATTAAATTGAATTAAATAGTATGAAATAATGATAATAAATACCATACTAAACGAAGTCATTGAAACTTGCGTTTGCCAAGATAGGCTTATGCCCCTCCAACAAGGAGCAGCTGCCGGCAGCTGCTAAAGCCTCCATACAGGCTGGCAAGAGCATGGCAACTCTAGCACCATGGAAGCGCCTAAATGTGACCAACGATATGATGGATGCAACTTTTAGTTGCTCAATGGAGGAGCAACCTCCGTTGTATTTCCGGGCAGTGGACCAGTTCTACAACAGGCAGGAGCTGGAAGAGCAGCTTTCCATGGGGGCAGCTCAGTATGGCAGAGGGGCTTGCGTGGAGAGGGGGTGCACATCGTGGTGCTTTAACTTTCGACTCACAACACAGCTTTTATGTGGATTTTTGATGCCATCTGGTGCTAGGACCTATAGTGATACAGTGCCGAAAAGGGCAGGACCAAATTTCTCCTGAAAAATGTTTATACTTGAGCGTCTCAACATAGGTGCACTTAGTTTGGAAAACCGGTTTTAGGGGGGGTATCCCACTGGCCAAGTCATAAGTCTCCAGTCCTTGAGAATTATACTAAGCTGGAGGCATCGGTAGCTAGAGGACTTGTAGATCTCTCCAACTATATGAGTTGCATTCGTTTTGTCCAAGCAAGTGATGAGTTGTGCCACCCCCCGTTTCAAAATGTCCCAACTTAGGTGCTTATCTGTGTACCATGTGTGGATGCAGGTCAAGAAGCAGGCACAGAAGCGGTGGCCGGACCGCATCCTGGCCCTGGCCTATGGGGCAGCTAGCTTCAGCGGCAGCGGCAGCGTTGCCTGCAGGGGAAGCAGTTCGGGGCAGGGCGTGTGGTGCTGGTGGAGGAGTTCCGCACCAGCCGGGTCAGCTCAGCCTACAGCAGCCCCAGTGAGGCCCTCCCTGGACAGCCGCCAGAGTCCTTCAGGTGAGAGGGTCAGTGGGTGATGGTCGTTGGGTCAGGGTAGTGCCGGGAGGTGGTGGAGTCAAGGCGGCTGGGTAGGGTCAAGATTGGGAAGGTAAGGAATGAATCTTACAAATGTGCATTGCCCCATGTGTCCATGCAGGTGGCTGCGGCCAGTGTACAGCAAGGCGAAGCGCTCCCAAGTCAGGGGCTTGATGAGCTCAACAAGCCACAACATCAGGTAAGCACTGACCAGACACTGCACATGTGCATGGCTGCAACATATCCCACATGAAATGACACATGACATGGCACATGACTTGACTTCATGCAACTCCCACACCATGTGCAGGTTCTATGACCGGGACGTGTCAGCCGCGCTAAACATCCGCCGCTGCGCAGTTGGCCCAGGGCCACGTCCCACTGAGCTGTGCTACTGGGCAGGCCGCCCAGCAATGCCAAAGCGAGGCAGGCCAGGCCAGGAGTGGGTGTACTTGCCTGACAAGGCCCCGTTGCGCAAATGGCGGCGCAAGTGGCGGCAATAGCCAGCTACAGCAATACAACCCAAGAAAACAGGATACCAAACCCCTTACAAAGGGGATGTGTGTGAGTAAGAGCTATAGAGTAGGGTAGGGCTCTTGCTAGTAGTAGACCTGGAGGCACACACACCAGAAGGCTGAGCTGAAGTGGGCACTAGGCACACTATCAGTAGCCTTTACAACAGCAATCTCGCAGCCTGTGTTTGATTACAACTCATGAGTTGCATGAGGGCTGTAGGGATCAAAACTTGCAATTCAGTTTACGACAACCACCGCGCCACTATGGACAGCACTGGCAGCGCATTCTTGACTTGTCGCATCAGGGCCACCCTCAGTCCAGCTCAGCCAGATCCACCTCCCCAGCCCCCTCCACAGACTGCTGCCCACTACTGGCGGTCGCAATTTCTGCAAGCTCTACTGGCGCACACAGTGCTGAAGATGGCACGGCAGTGTCGACAACTGGCACCCCCTGACTTGCCATGGTTGCAGCACACGATAGCGAATGTGGCTGAAGACCCTGCCGCTCCTGCTCCCCTTGCCGCTCCAGCCCCTCATGCTGCTGCCCTGCCTGCTGCTCAGCCTCATGCCCTGATCCTGGCTGCTGCTGCCCGCACTGCTGCCCCTGCTCCTGTTGCCCCTGCTGCCCCTCAAGCTTCTGCTGCTCGTGCTGCTGGCCCTGCTTCTTGCCCTGCTCAGCACAGCCCTGTGCCACAAGCTCCTGGGCGTGGCCCCTGACGGCCTCCAGGTAGACTTGTGCATCCACCTCCTCCCTCTGCACACGGCCCAGCTGCTGGTCACCCGATGCTGCGCTTGCACCTGCCCAGCTGCCTTCTGCAACGGGCAGCCCAGCGCCGGCTCGCTGGCTGCGGGCAACGCTCAGCTCTGCAGCACACACATGCAGTGACACAAGTCACACACAGCGCAGTGCAGGCTGCTGGACAGGCAGGTTGCTTCACAAGCATGAGCACGAGCCAGGTGCAAGTCAGGCAAGAGTGGTCGAGACAGCAGTGGTGCCCCTCCTTCCCACAGCCCTCACCCATTACACACCAGCACACACAATGCAGCACACCCTGCCGCATGTCCCTTAGCGGCCACTGGGTGGTGCCAGAGGGGGAGGGAAGAAGGCCAGGTCTGAGAGGGTTACGACATGACCACACGTGCACAAGATGCCCCAGGCATTGCAGTGCACTGCCACATAGCCATCAACACAGTGACACCCAACAATGACTCAACCCTGTCGAACACAACAGGAGTCAGGATGCAGTCCTAGGTTAGAGCGCAGTCAAGCATGGTGCAAGTCACTGTTACCCGGAGCAGTGCATCAGCACCCAGTGCAAGCCTAGGCATAGTCAGCCATTTTCCGCTGTGTAAGCATGTTGGTGCAGACTGTTGGTAAACGTTGCTTCTCTCCTGTAGATTACCCAGCTTGGCTCTGGCTACGCGAATGGCAGTAATCTACTGTGGCAACTAGCATGGCAGTAATGCTACGGCTAAGAAAGCAAAACATGGCACTACGATCGACACCAGGCAACACAAACGCGGTTCCGGTGATAATCGCGACGCACCGGGCGGCTCCTCTTCCCCCGGCCGGGCGGTGTAGGCGGCCAGCCGCTCCCGCGCGGCCACGAGCTCCTCCGGCTCGCGTTCAAACTCGTACTCGCTGTCGCTGAACTCGTCCAGGGCAGGGTCAGTGTCACCCGGGGTCAACCCCAGGGCTGCACGCCGCTGTGAGGCACACACATCTCACCACATGTCACCCCGAATGTCATGCTATCATGTCACACCATACCTCAACCACAGCTTCACGTTCAAGGTGGAGGGTGTGTTACCGGGCTGTGCTCACACCACATTCTGGGCGTCGGGTCTTTTGCAGGTTTGGGTGGAGCTGGGTTGGGAGGGCTGCACACTTCTACAAGGCGACTAATCGCAACAGGAATGGGTTGGGAGGGCTGCACTCTCTTGAGAGGCGAGCGATGCAGGGAGAGAGGGAGGGAGGGAGGGAGGGAGGCGCCCTCTTCCAGGTCAAGCCTGGGTGCTAGGCCGCACCTTGCGCCAGCCTTCCTGGCGTATCTGCTGCATGGCCTCAAAGTTGCGGCGCTGTGCCTCCTGTTCCTCTGCCTTGATGGCCGCCCGCTCCAGCCGCTCTGCCTCCACCCCGCCCTGCGACCTGCAGACAGGAAGCAGGGCCAAGGCTTGCATTCTGTGTTGTGCAGCCAGCTCAGGGCAAGGCGGGCTGCATGACCACCCATGCCGCCCCACATCAGTCAGCTCCATGATGTCACTTCAGGCAGCTGTGACGTAGCTTGACACCCGCGCCCCTCACACCCGCGCCCCTCACACGTGTGACATCATGGGTCTTCACGAACTCTACATTTGAGCAGCTGTGCAGCCAGCCAGCCAATTCACCAATTTCTTTGCGCCCCACCCTGCTCAACCAAGCCCTTTCCCCCACGCCTCCCACCTAAAGTGGAATGCAAGACGCTGCCCTTAGCACGCTATGCATTGCAAGGGAGGAGGGTGGCAGCCGAGGCCCCCCTGGCCTCCGCACCCACCAGGCCTGCACCAGGCGCCGCTCATCATCAAACACGGGCCGCTCATCCAGGTACTTGAGTTGAGGCAGCGCTGCAATGAGTGACTTGCGGTAGTTGCGGATGGCTGACACCACGGGGTTCCCCTTGAGATACAGGCACCGCAGCTGCGTCAGCTGGCGCAGCACGTCCATGACAGCTGGGTCGCTGATGTCATTGTGCTGCAGGTCCAGTGTCTGCAGGCTGGTGCAGTGCGCCAGGTGAGAGATGGAATCCACGGAGCGCAGCTGGTTGTTGGTGCAGATGAGGGTTTGTAGTTCGGGGCAGCAGGACAACCCCTCCAGGTGGGAGATGTGGTTCTGGCTGATGTTGAGGGTGTTCAGGTGCTGCAGTTCTTCCAGGCCACTGATGTGGGTCAGTGCATTCTGCTGGGCGTAGCTGCAGGATGGCAACCAGCGGTGACATCGTAGCTTCACATTAGGCATGTCAGAGGCAGCATGTCAGGCAGCCACGGGCCACCCACAGGCAGCGCAGCTCCTTGAGCGAGGATAAACCCTCTAGGGATTCAATGGCATTTCCCTCCAGGAAGAGCGCGCGTAGCCCAGTGTACTCCTCTAAGCCAGCGATGTTCGTAAAACCTTTGAAATTGCAATATAGCTTGTCATTCAGAGCGGGAGTTCTATACAGCTTGTGCTCTTTCACAATCTCCATCAGCGCAGCGCGCGTCATGCTTGCCATTTTGGATTGGTTCAAATTCTAGGCGTAGGGAGACGATGGGTGGCTGGGGTGATGCAGGTAGGCGTCACTGAACAAGCTAGTTTAAACAAACTGCTCACAGCAAGTATATGAAATGGGTCACAGGTCGCGACAGTCCAGCACATCATGGTTGCTGGCACCGGGTGGCGTACCTGATGGCTTGATGAGCCCGCTAGTGTAGCTGTTCGCCATCGCCCCTCCCAATTTGAGCCATGTCAGCAATTGCCGCTCTCACCAGCCTACCAGCTAAGCCCGATGTCCAGCAGCTCGCTCAACTGCACGCCGCGCTGCAGCAGGAGCTTCCCGGAGCCAACTCCGTGGCGATGTCAGCTGAGTCCACCCGCTCACATGGCGCCTTGGTCATGGCGGTGCTGAAGGGGCTTGCCCCTCGCATATCAGCCAGCCCCGATCCAACAGCTGCTGCTCTCCTGGCTGACATGGTCAGCCACGCCCTAAACACCCTGGACCTGTTGCGGGTGCACATGAAGGCCAAAGGCCTGGAGCTGGACGCGCAGCGCTACAACTGCGTCAGGCGCATGCTGCTCGCTGGCTGCAAGGCACAAGCTCTAGATCAGGGCTTACGCCTGCATGCATCCCTGGCGACGAGGTGCTCCGGCATACAGGGCGCCCTTCCCCAGGACCTAAAAGACATGCTGCTGGCCTGCCGCCTAAACCTGGTGCTGTCAATGGGAGAGATGGTGCCAGAGTTGCGAGCCACGCCGACTCAGGCTCAGACCTGCTTGTCCACCATGCTCCCCATCCTGACTGCCCTCCTGGAGCAGTTGCGGTGAGAAGGCCCAGGCGGTGCTGGCATCAGTGTGTCCGCACAAGCCATGCTTTTGCTGCAACTGACTGTCAGCCAGCATGAGTCAGCATCATGGTGTCTGGCAGCCACCCAGCCACCCACCTAGCTCCAAGCCACCCACCTAGCAGCCACCCAGTTCGCAGCCAGCCCAGCCCAGCCCAGGAAAGGTGTGCATGAGCTGGTGTAGGGCAGCTGATGCTTTGCACAGGTTACCAGTAGGATTAGGTTAGCAGGCGGATCAGGTAAGCAGGAAAAGAGGTTGACAGGAGGGCATGGTGGCAGCCGAAGGGGCTGCTGGGCCCTTTGGTCCTGTTCTGCTGCCATACAGCTACACCTTGGCAGCTCTATTGCAACACAAGCAGTTTGCTAGGTGCCCTCTGTTAATGGTGAGGCTAGATTGTGATTAGGGCGGGGCAGGGACAGGACTGGGCTGGGCATAAGCAGCCTGCCAGGTGCCCTCTGATGATGGTGAAGGGGAGGTGAGGGTAGGCAGGCAGGGGCAGGGCAGGTGGGGGCCAGGCAATGAGTTCCATTGCTGTGGCTTCTGAGTTGAGGCAGCGCCAAGGAGAAGGGGGAGGAGGGGGAGGAGGATGTGACAGCGACACTGGCAGTGGCCAGACTGGCGCCCAGCTCATTACCCTGTATGTGCCCAGTAGCAGTAGCAGAGGCCAGCATCACTGACAGTGACACAAGCAGCTGCACCAGCAGCAGCAGTGCCTGTGTGCTGCAGGGCAGAAGCAGGCGCACCAGCAGCAGCAGCAGCAACAGCAACAGCAGCAGCGCCCTGTGCACTGCAGGGCAGAAGCAGTACCTGATGGCAGGAAGCACGCTGAGAGCAGCTTCAAATGCCTGTTCAAGGTGGGATCAGACCCTCCCCACCACACACCCTCCTCACCCCCTGCTACCCACCTCACTCCCCTCACTCCACTTGCCATGGGCCAACCGTCATAACCGTCATACGCGTCACCTCTGCCAGCAATCACGCCGAGTCAACAACCACCACTGCACCCCTTGACTCACTCCTTGACGATGGCCACCCATCAGTGGCCAGCCCACAGCCCAGCCCACAGCCCAGCCCACAGCCCAGCCCACAGCCCACAGCCCACAGCCCACAGCCCAACACCCAGCAGCCATACCAGGCTGGCGGCCTCAGCATTGCAGCCTGACATCAAGACCAACAGCATTATGGGCCCGCGCAGCCGTCATGAGTGATGGCCAGGGACAGTGACCTCACACTTGCCCCTCACACTCACACCCCTTCACCACAGCCAATGCCTTATGATCAGCCCAGTGCCAGGTATACCCGCATGGTGGTTTAGCACCAGCCACTTCTCAGCCACCATGCGTGTCACAGGGCAAGCAGGGCCCAAGCTAGGCCCCAGCCACCCGGACACTGCCCCACCTCGCACCTCCACATGTCAGCCCACATGACCCCTAGGGCTGCTGCTGCCCGCCCCAGCCACCCTGGTCTGAGTCCTGCCCTACCCCATGGGCGCCCCCTCCCCTGGTGTGGTGTGGTGTGCAGCTGCAAGGGCTGGCTGGCCAATCTGGGGCTGAGCTGGGTCTCAGGGTGGCGCTGCTCCAGCTGTTCTTCAACTCGGCAGAGATGGTGGAGCAGGCCAGCAAGCTGCCACAGGTGAGATCCTCATGCTGCTGCTGCTGCTGCAGTCCCTGCCACCTCTGCTGATGCTGCTGCTTGTCCCTACTACTGATGCTGCTACTGCTGCTGCTGCTGCTGCTGCTGCTGCTGCTGCTGCTGCTGCTGCTGCTGCTGCTGCTGCTGCTGCTGCTGCTGCTGCTGCTGCTGCTGCTGCTGCAGTACATTCCCAGGATTGCAGCCGACCTGCCCCTGAGCGCTGTGACTTCCTTGCTGGAGGCTGTGCTGCTCTTCACCTCCAGCGGTCAGGCTATAGTTGCAAGCTCACTGCCATAGCTGCCTGGCTAACTGCTGAGGGCTAGATACAGGGTAGAGGCTGGAACCAGCGGGCCTGTGGCAGGCAGGACTCGAACCAGGGACCTGGGTGTGTTTGCAACCCCTGGTGATGTTTGGGTGGTGATGCCCCTAGTGGCTTTTTCTTTTGTATGGGTGTAGTACTGCAAGGGCTGCGGCAGCTGCTGCTTCTGCTGCTGCCTCCATTGCAAGGACTGCTGCCGCTACTGCGACTGTTTCCCTGTTGCTGCTGGTGCTGCTGATGCCTCTGCCGCCGATGCTGTCTGTCTGTTGCCCAGGCCTAATGCAGCAGCCAGTGCTGGCAGTGCAGTGCGTGGAGGCTGGGCTGAAGGCAGTGGGCGACAAGGGAGCTGACCTCACCGCCGCCGCCACCCTCCCCCAGTGAGCCCCCAGCCATCGGCCTCAGCCATCTACCTGAATCACCAGCCTCAGCCATCAGCCAACCCACAGTACAGCAGCAGAGTTCAGCAAAACCCTGCCAACTTCCTGCCATCCTGCCCTGGACCCCTTCCCCAGCCCAGTAACCCTCGTCCCAGCACGCTTACAGCATGAGCCCAACAGCAGCAGCAGCTGGGGCAGCAGCAGCAGCTGGGGCAGCAGCTGGGGCAGCTGGGGCAGCAGCAGCAGCAGCAGGGGTCAGGGTAGATACCCTGCCCACCCTTTGCCCCCCTCTGCTGCCACTGAGCTGCTGCTGTCCATGCTTTGCAGGTGGCAGCCCTGCTTACAGAGCCACCCCACCATCGGCCCCCTCCACCTCCTCCTGCAGCTTAGAGCAGCTCAACAGCGGGCCTGCGCCACTGGCAGTGTCGGCAGCAGCAGCAGCAGCAGCAGCAGCAATGGCAGCAGCACCAGGAGCAGCCGCAGCAATGGCAACATGGCCAGTGCGAGCAATGGCAGCAGCACCATCAGGGGAGGCAGTGAGCGTGGCAGCGTAGAGTTGGTGGGGCTGGAGGCGTGCCTTGCGGCAGTGGGCTGTGCCGCCTCCCCCTCCTACCTCCATATGGCTGTCAGTGGTGGCAGCGCTGCAGCCGCCTCCCCCCTTGACCCCCCCGCCCCGGGGGAGCCTCGCCTGTCTAGCAATCAGGCTGCCTGGCTGGGCCACGGCTGGGGCCAGGATCCACCACAGACAGCAGCAGACCTCTCACACCTCCCTCCTAACCGCATGACTGCATCTGCAGGCCATCAGCAGCCGACAAATCAGGAAGCACAGCAGCAGCAGCAGCAGCAGCAGCAGGTTGGGAAGCAGGAGCAGCAGCAGGCAAGGCATCAGGAGCAGGAGCAGCCGCCACGGCAGCAGGGTGTGACACTAGAGCAGCAGATCGCCTGCTGGCTGGCGCTGGGGCCCGTGAGGAAGGTGGTGGTGGAGGACGTGCAGAGCAGCCATGGACCTAGCCAGCTCAGCTGTCTGCTCAGCTCAAGCGCCGCCCAGGGCCTGGCTGCAGTGCTGCAGGAGGCAGGCCGCCTGGCACTGCTGCTGGAGCGGCGGCTGCTGGAGGGGCGGGAGGCGCATGGCCCAGAGCTGCATGTGAGCACAGGGCCTGGGTGGTGGAGGTGACTGGCAGCTGGTGGGTCAGGGGCAGGCAGCTGGAGGGGCTGCCCAGGGCTTCCTGTGTGGCCAAGGTCTGGCAGGTGGAGGTAGCTGGCACTGCCGTGATTTGTGTTTGGCTGATGAGGGGGTGCATGGGTGCTTGTGTTGCTACTTGGCTAGCTGCACCCCACTGACTCCTTGCATGGCCCACTTTACCTACAGCTCGCTGCTATTGGGCTGCACACCGCTAGATGGCAGAAACAGGCAGGGCAGCAGGATGAGATAGTTCGCTGCCCTGCCTTGCCTCCGCCTGCCAGCTCCACCCCTGCCTGCCCTGCCCTGCCTTGACCTGCCTCACCCCTGCCTGTCCACAGGGCATGCGCTGTGAAGCTGTCGTCCAGCAAGGCCTGGCAGCCTCTGCCCTGGCTTTCTGGCTGCTGGCCCCTTGCCTGGCCCCTGCCGGTGCTGAGCAGCAGGCTGGGTCAGGCAGGCAGGCAGCCGACACGGTGCAGTTGAGGGCGGTGCAGCGGCAGCTGCTAGGAAGGTGCAGGCGGGAGGAGGAGTGTGGGGACCTGCCCTGGCTGGCGGCTGTGACGGCGTCAGCAGGTAGGTCGGAGTCCAGGTGTCCAAGGTTGGCTAAGCCAGGGGCAGGGGCCAGGGGGGTAGAGGTAGGGCAGGCAGGGTATGAGACTGGTGTGTAAGGAGGGTATGGGACTGGAGTGGAGTGTAAGTAGGGGTAGGGCAGGCAGGGTACGTGGTCAGGGCAAGATGCAGGTGCACGCAGGGTAGGGAAGGCAGGACAGGTCTGAAAAGTGAACGCAGGGTACAGCACCCTAAGGCACAGGGCAGAGCAGGGCAGGGCGGGGAAGGAGGGAGAGGGTGCAGGGGTCATGGACTCACTGGCGCCTTCCTGACCCATGACAAACCATCGTCCTGCAAAGTAGGGCAGGCCAGATGCTTGTGGTGCCCAGCTCCTGAATGTATTGGCTCCCGCCGCTACCTGACCTGTTCCCTGTGCCGCATGTGGGTGTGGTGAAATGCCGCAGGCGAAGTGGCGAGCAAGGCAGGGAACCCAGATGCTGCGCTGATGCTTGGGGCTGCTGCTGACATTCGGCTGCATCGCCTGGCAGTGCTGGGGGCCAGGGCTGCAGGTGGGGCCAGCTGGTGCGATGGCACACTACCCGACTGCCCTGCCTGCCTGCCTGCCTGCCTGCCTGCCTGCCTGCCTGCCTGCCTGCCTGCCTGCCTGCCTGCCTGCCTGCCTGCCTGCCTGCCTGCCTGCCTGCCTGCCTGCCTGCCTGCCTGCCTGCCTGCCTGCCTGCCTGCCTGCCTGCCTGCCTGCCTGCCTGCCTGCCTGCCTGCCTGCCTGCCTGCCTGCCTGCCTGCCTGCCTGCCTGCCTGCCTGCCTGCCTGCCTGCCTGCCTGCCTGCCTGCCTGCCTGCCTGCCTGCCTGCCTGCCTGCCTGCCTGCCTGCCTGCCCGCCCGCCCGCTCCTGTCAGTCTCAGTGGTCTGGTAGGGATCCAGGCACTGAGCCACTGAGGGCAGTGAGGGACACACTAGGTACCCTGTTCAAGTCCCAGGTAGCGCTGTCCACCTGCTCCTAGCCTGCCCCTGCCGGCTGTCAACTGCCAACCGTCAACTGTTGCTGTTTCCCACCTGTCGCCTCCCTCCCTACCGCCCTGCTTCGCTCACTTACCCCTCCCCTGCCGTCCCCTCCGCTCCCCGCCTGCTGCTCTGCCGACCTGCAGGCCCTCTCCCTGCTGACCAGGTGGTGCAGGCCGAGAAGCTGTGCCGCCTGCATGTATCCTCGCTGCTGAAGTCTGGGAGCTGTGCAGCAGCACTGCAAGCAGCAGCCACCCACCTGGTGCTGCTGGCCTTGGTGAGCCGGGCAGCAGCAGGCAGCAGGCGGGGCTGTGGGGCAGGGCAGGGCAGACACCCCCACACAGGCAACAGGTGCATGCAGACGCTTGCAGTGCAGTGGGTGTGGGGAGGTGCAGGTGAGGAAGCTGGTAAGGCAGGGTGGGGCAGGGCGCAGCAGCTCACCCCTGAGGTCCCTATCCAGCAGCAGTACTGGGCTGCAGGCTGGCTGACTGGCACCACACATGGGTCTGCGTGGCCTCACCCTGCCTGCCTGTGCCCAGCTGCTTGACCCCCCGCCCCGCCCCGCCCAGCCGCTTGGCCCCACCCTGCCTCTGCCCAGCCATCCTTCACCTTGGCCCTAAGAACCTGATCTGACCTGACTCGACCTGACCCAGACCCTGCCATGCGCTGCCCTCCTCCCCCCTGGTTCCTGGCTGCAGGCCGCAGGGCCTCGTGTGCGCCTGGTCAGGCCACTGCTGCGCCTTCACGCCAAGACCCGGCTGCAGCTCCTCACCAGCAACAGCCTCGCCTTGCCGCCTCCCTCAGTGCCAGCAACCACAGCCTGGCCCACCACACCACACACCCTGGCACAGGCGGCAGCAGCAGAACCGGCACCAGCAGCTGCAGCACTGGCACCGGTAGGGGCTACACTGGCGCCAGCAGCAGCAGAGGTAGCAAAAGGGGCAGTCACCACACAAGGACTGAAGTCAGCGACTGACCCACCTCCCAAACTCAGCACTCGCCACAAAGGCCGTGTGACGGCCATGAAGGCTGCAGGCATCAAGATACAGCCAGTGCTGACGCCAGCCCCACTCCCACCCCCTGCCCCGGCCCCTGATTCCCTCCCTACCCAACCGCCAGAGGTAGCAGTGGGTCAGCAGGGGTGGGAGGGGGCGTGTCCAAAGGACGTGTCCTGGCCCCCCACTGCCATGGAAGCGCTAGTGGCTGCGCTCCACGCCCTTCTCCCCTCATGCAGCCAGCAGCAGGGGCAGGCAGCCACACACAAGCCTCTTCCTCCAGCCGCAACCCTCGCCCCCCACCCTGCCGTTGCCACCACTGCCCACGGCTCCTTGTATCAGGTCGCAGCAGGCAGCGGCACTGGCAGTGACACCGTCAGAGACTGCAACACCCTGGGCATGCAGCAGGCAGCAGCAACTGGGCTACTGAGCTCCTTAGACCTGTACGCATACACTGAGGTGGCGGCAGTGGAGGAGCTGGGAGGGGGGCAGGCGGCAGCGGCAGGAGGGGCTGCGAGTGTGAAGGCTATTGCAGGCAAGGCATGTGGCAACCTGTTGCAGCCAAAAGGCGTGGGCGCCCCCTTGCCTGCACCTACTTCAAACTGGCCTTTGTCACCTTGAATCACCTAAGCACAGGCGCATAATATTAGGTCTGAGTGTGTAGTGGTGTGGCATGGTGTGACGTGGAGTGATTTGGTGTGTTGTGATGTGGTGTGATGTGGTGCAGGGGCAGTTGGCCGCGCTCTGTCCTCCAGCGGCCAGCCCCTGCTAGCGGCCCGAGCTGCTCTGCTGCACCGCATACTAGGGGTCGGTCCAGCAGGCACCCTCCCCTCACCCCCTCACCCCCACCCCCCTCAACAACCCCCCACCTTGTGTAGCAGCGTGGAGCAGTGCGCTGCCGCCCTGGCCACCAGCTGCACCATCACGCCGGGACTCACCACCAGCAGCAGCAGCAGCAGCAGCAGCAGCAAGCCAGGTGATGGCAGCAGCAGCCCTCCCAACCCCATCTGCCTGGCCGCCCCCTGCTCCCAGCCCATGACGCTGCATCAGGCGAGCTGTGTGCTGAGCAGCGCATGCACCAGGGCCTCGGCTGCACGGCCCCAGCACCGGCCCCAGCAGGCCCTGCTGCCCCTGTTGAGCTGCGCCAGCGCTGCTGCAGTGTGCGCCACCCTGGCCACCCTGGACGCTGCGGCCCTCAGCCTGCTGCCTGGCGGCGTCAACAGCGGTGCCGGCAGCAGTGATAGCGGCAACAACCCGTCCTACGTCAATGATGGAGATGCCGACTATGGTGGTGGAGGTGGTGGTGGTGGTGGTGGTGGTGCAGCTGCTGACGCGGCACACAGTGAGGTGGCCCCCTTCAGCAGGGACACCCAGGCCAGTGTTGGTCAGATGGGCTCAACCCTGCTGCTCCCACCCCCATTGCCCCCAGCACCGAGGGCACACGACTCCCTAGCCCACCTGATCAGCCATGCAATCGACTGCTGGCAGTTGTTGACGTCCCTCCTGGCCAGCGACCAGCAGGGGCCAGGCGGGCCTGCAAAGGAGGACCCCGGCCTGGGCAGTGGTCAGGACAGGGAGGGCGTGGAGCGTGAGGCGGAAAGGGCTGGGGCCTTGGTGCAGCCCCACCTGTGCCTCCACCTGGCCACTCAGCTATGGCACCTCATGCATCTGAGAGGTGCGCCGCCTGCCTGCCTGCCTGCCTGCCTGCCTGCCTGCCTGCCTGCCTGCCTGCCTGCCTGCCTGCCTGCCTGCCTGCCTGCCTGCCTGCCTGCCTGCCTGCCTGCCTGCCTGCCTGCCTGCCTGCCTGCCTGCCTGCCTGCCTGCCTGCCTGCCTGCCTGCCTGCCTGCCTGCCTGCCTGCCTGCCTGCCTGCCTGCCTGCCTGCCTGCCTGCCTGCCTGCCTGCCTGCCTGCCTGCCTGCCTGCACCCATGTGTGGACCTACAGCCCACCAGCCCCCCGCCCCTTGCACCCTGCCCCTGCCCCTGCTGCCCGCTGCTGCCCAGTGCAGACGATGTGGCAGGCCAGGGAGTTTTGCATCAGGCGCTGTCCGCCCTGCTGACCCGCAGCGGGGCGCGGCCACGGAGCAGCCTGGCGGCCCTGTGGGCACTGCAGTACTCCGGCCACAGCTGCAGCAGCTGGGCGCTGGAGCCGGGGTTCGAACCCAGCACCTTGATGTGCCTGGTGCCTGACAGCGAAGCTCTGGGGCAGGAGGCGCTGGCGGTGATGCAACGTGTTGGTGGCCTGCGGTGAGATCATGATGTCACAGGGGGCAGCACGGCCTTAGCAGCAGCAGCAGCAGCAGTGCAGCCTCCCGCTCCGCTAGCCTTGCACGACCACCCTGCCTCGTCACCTGCTGTGCCATGTCTGCTGCCAGGGCTGCCAGGGATCCATGTGTGCTGCCAGCATTGCCAGGGCTTACAAGGCTGCCAGGGCTGCCAGGGCTGCAACCTGCTGCTGTGGCTGATAATAGCTCGTAGCATATGACGCCCCTCTTCATCCCTCTGCTGCCAGGGCTGCCAGGGAGGACTCACACTCCCGATGGTACTCTTACCCACTTGTTGCTGCTCTGCCCCCTTCAGCGCCCTCTGCTGCCATGCCTCGCAGTCAGGTTGAGCCTCTGACCAGGCAGCCCCAGCCGCAGTCCAGCCCCATCCCCCCCACCAGCCCAGGGCCACAGCCGCCCACCCGCCCAGCCCTGCTTGCCCAGCAGCTGCACGCCTGTGCACATGCCGCAGCCCGCGTCAGCCCCGCCCAGCATGGCCAGCTGTGGCTGCTGCAGCGTGCCCAGCTGCACCACCAGGCCGCCGCCGCCTTCCTTCAGAGCGCCAACACCCCTGCCGCCTTCACACACAGCCAGGAAGCCCTGAAGCTGTCTGGGGCGGTGCTGAGCCACGTCACCCGGGCAGCCCAGGCAGGAGACAGCAGCCAGGCAGCCGGTGGACGTGTGGGGCGCCGGGGCCAGCAGCTGGGCAAGGACAGGGGTGGAGGTGGGGGAGGGGGAGGGGAGGGGGAGGGCGGAGGAGGGGGGGAGGGGCCTGAGCAGCCAGCTGCTGCTGGAATGGGTGAGGGAGGTGGGGTTGGGGAGGAGGAGGGGGTGGGTGAGGGGGAGGGGGAAGGGGAGGTCCCAAGGGCCTGGTCGCAGCAGGTGGAGGAGCAGGGGACGAGCACAGTGGTGGCTGTTGAAACACCAGGCAGTCAAGGCCTGCCGCCTGATAGGGCGGTGCTGTGGGCAGCCACGGCTCAGTACCTGGCCTCCCTGCTGCAGGTGAGCTGCTGCTACATGCCTCATGCTCCACATGCGCATGGAGCTAGCACTGGTTGGAGTGAGCACTGCTGAAGGAATGCCGCACACATGCACCCACATGCACACAAATCCAAACCTGCAGCTGAACTTCAATCTGCGTAAGCCTCTAAATTTGAATGCTGCACACATGCATCCAAATGGGAGTAAGCACCGCTGCATGGTGCTCCGTCACTCTGCATGGCGACATGTCACTCACTGTCACACAAGCAGGTGGGCCAGGTGTTCGAAGCTTTGGGGGTTGTGGAAGACGCTGGCTGCCTCCTGAAGGAGGCTGAGCAGCTGGCCCGGGGCGTGGGGGCGTGGGGCCTGGCAGCAGTCTGCACACTGGCCCAGGCCTCGCTGGCTGTACGGGAGCGCAACCCCCGGCGTGCCACCGCCAAGATCACCGCCACGCAGGCACACTTGCAGGCGGCAGGTGAGCGTGAGCAGTGATGCCGTGCCTGCCTTTGCCTGGACTGGGTTGGGCTGTAGGCTGTGGTGGACTTATGCTGGCAAAGGGAGGGGGGGAGAGGGGGAGAGGGGGAGGGTGTTAGAGTAGGTTGGGTGCGAGCAGCTGCAGGGAGGGAGGCTTCGCCTGCGGGCTGTATTGGGCTGTGGGTGTGGCGCTGCAGGCAGCAGGGCCTCCAGGCCGCATGTGTGGACGGCATGCCAGCACCGGGCAGGTGCCGGCCAGACATGCCAGACGTCAGGTTGCAGCTGACCATGCAGGCTGCTGCTGCTGCTGCTGCTGCTGACCTCGCTGCCTGACCTGGACCACAAAGTCAGCTTGGCTGGCTGGCTGGCTGGCTGCTGCTGTTGCTGCTGCTGCTGTAGGTACGCCAGGTGCTGATGTGTGTGCTGCTGCTGGGTCTGTGCTGCAGACCTGGTATACAAGCACCCAGCCCTATGCTGCTGGTGTTGCTACTGCTGCTGGTGGTGGTGGTGGTGGTGGTGCTGCTGCTGCTGGATGTTTGCTGCAGATCTAACATACAAGCACCCAGCCTTATACCAGCACCTGACGAACAGCCTTATCCTGGTGCAGGCCCAGCTGGCCAGCCTGGCCACTCCCCTGGGAACCCCCCTGGCCACCTGCTGCTCTCCCCCGCTCCCAACCGCTTGGGTACCCTCCACCCCCTCCACCCCACTGGCCCAGGGAGCCAGTGGCTCAGCACAGATGGCCTCGAGCACCCAGCCCTTTGTGGCTAACGGAAACTGCGGCTGCACAGCCACCTCAGCAACAGCCCCAGCTGGGGCAGCACGTGCAACAGCAGCAGGAGCAGGAGCAGCTGGTGGGGCAGCAGCAGCAGCAGGCGCAGGGGAGCAGCGGGGGCTGTGGCGTGCCTTGTGGCACTTGCTGCCGGAGTGCAGCAAGGGCGCCTTGAACACCTCAACCACCCACACTCTGCCAGGCTGCCAGCAACAGCCTGGCGGCAGCAGTGCCCCTCAGCCTGCTGCTGCTGCTGCTGCTGCTGCTGCTGCTGCTGTCCACAGTGGTGGTGGTGTCGATGGTGGTGGTGGTGGTGGTGGTGGTGGTGGTGGTGGCGGTGGCGGCCTGAGGTGGTGCAGGGCCCACTTGCAGTCCCAGGCCAGGCTGCTGCTGGTGCGATGGGCCGCCGCTGCTTGCCACTGGCAGCAGGTGGTGGTGCTGCTGCAAGCTGCTGGCCTGCCACCTCCATGTGCATGGAGTCATGCAAGCACAGGGTGTGGTGACATGGGCCGGCCACTTGACGCCACCTCGATCAGCCAGGCTGCCCCTGCGCCCACTTTGGTGGCACCTTCAGCACAGATGGCTGCTGCTGCTGCTCCTCCTCCTCTTAGCCGCAAGGCTAGCAGCGGCAGCCATGTCAGCAGCAGCAGCAGTGGCAGCAGTAGCAGCAGCTCCTCCATACTCAGGGCAGCCATGGACCTAGGCAGCATGCCAGGGCAGCATGCCGAGTGGCTGCTGCTGCTCCATGCAGCGCCCACACCACATGCTGCGCTGCCTGCTGCTGGTCTGCATGCTGGCACCACCCCTGCTGGGGCACAAGGGGCCCTGGTGGTGGTAGGGGCAGGGCCCCCCCCGCCTGCCCCTGCCGCCCCCCTGCTGACCACCAAGCCCTGGGCCACCCAGCCATGGGCCCTGCTGGGTGACCCAGCCGCCACCCCCTCACCCACAGCTGGCCTGCAGGGCACCCTCACCCCCCTGCCCCTACATCCCTGTGCAGCTGGCTGTGGGGCCATGATGGCAGAGGGAGGGCGGGTGCCGGCTGCAGGGGCAGTGAGGGGTGTGGAAGGGCGAGCTGCACAGCAGCTGCAAGGCAATGACGTGAAGAGTGAGAAGGACCAATTCCACCAGCTTCACCCAGAGGCTGAACCCATAGCTGGGGCAACAGGGGGTCTGGGAGGAGGTGTGTGCAAACCATTGGGGCCTGCCAGCAAACAGCGGGCCGTCCCCAAAAGAGGTGCAGCCAAGTCAGCTGACAGGAAAGGGTGCAGCACCGCCACAGCCACCAATCAGGAGATGGTGGTTGGCCTACAAGGCAACGACATTGCCGCCGCCACCACCACCGCTGCCGCTGCCGCTGCCGCAGGGAACGCAGCTTTGACTGGATCAGGGTCAGCAGCAGCAGCAGCAGCGGCGGCAGCAGCAGCGGCAGCAGCACCTCTCCCTCAGAGCGCCCAAGCCCTGCTGCTGGCTCTGCTGCTAGCCTGGGACCTGCCTACCTTAGCCTCCAAGGTGTGTCACGCCCTGACCCAGGTGCTGGCTGCAGCCGGCCTGCCCCACGCTGCCTCCATGGTCCTCCACATAGGCCTGGGGGCCAGCGGCCGGCTGCTGCAGCTGGCCCTGGCAGCAGCGAGGCAGACGAGCTGGGGCCAGGAGGCAGTGCTGGTGGAGGGCGGTGGCGGCAGCGGGGCAGCAGCAGGGGGGGCGCAGGTAGACACAGCCCTCCAGGCACGTGGTCCAAGAGGTGAGGGCAGCAGCGGGGCAGCAGCAGGGTGGGAAGGGGTGGCCCGGGTCTCCCCAGCTTCTGACTGGAGAGCTGCTGGGGGCAGCGGGGCGACGGGGAGGAGGACCCTGGCGAGGGTGGCGGAAGCAGCCGGCCCTCACGCCCCCCACGCTGGGGCCGGGCAGGCGGGCAGCCGGGGTGCAGCCGGGTCCTGTGCTCCGCAGCCAGAGGGCATCAGCGCATCCGTCACCACAGGCGCTGCCCTGGCAGCCCTGGATGCTGACGCCCGCCAGGCGGTGTGCCGCATCCTCCAGCTGCTCCCGCGCTGCTGCACCCACAATGGACATGGCTGTGAGGGTAGCCTGGTGGGGGGGTGGGAGGGTGGGCTGGGGGGACCCAGGGGGGATCAGGGGGGTGGGGTAGGGGTGCAGAGCTGGGGGCTGGGCGCCCACCCTTGGGCTGGTGATCCATGTGTAGGGTGCTTTGCTGGGGTGCTCCAGGGCAGGGCCGGTGTGAGCCCTCTGTCTCAGGAGGGCAGCTCGGCTGCCTGGGGCAGTGGTGGTGGCGCGTCAGGGACCTGGGCCCACGACATGGAGCGGGTGGCTGCAGGCTGGCTGGACGCCCTGCTGCAGGCCTTGCCACCGGGCAGCCCAGTGGTGGCCATCACCACTATGGAGCAGCAGGGCTGGCTACTATCCACCTTCACGCGCCCTGCCACCCCCTGCCCCTCCTCCTCCTCCTCCTCCCCCTCCCCCTGCCCCTGCCCCTGCCCCTCCTCTTCCTCTTCGCCCACCGTTGACCCTGCTTCGGCTTCTCCTAGCCCCTCCGGACCTTCCCTTGCCTGCTCTTCTGCCTGGGGCAGGACCAGCTGCCAGCTCCTCCCCCCTGCCCCCCTACCCTATGGCCAGATACCCATGCAAGGCTCATGGGGGGGACGGCAAGCCTGGCCCCAGGCCCCCCTTCCTCCCCGCCTGCTCCTCAGCCGCCTCACCCGCCACCACCCTCCTCTGCTGCTGCTGCTGCCGCTTCCACCAACATTACCTGCGGACCCGACACTGCCAGGCAGCAGCGAAGACGCTGCTGGTGCAGGCAGGGCAGGGGGGTCCGGTGCTGAGGGCTGCACTGCCAATGTCAGCCCAGCTGCAGCTCTGCCCAGACAGCAGGCAGGCCGGGCTGACCTCCACCCCCTGGCTGAGGGGGGTAGTCAAGGAGGTGGGGCGGGTACGGGAGCGGGCACGTGGGTGGGGGGCGGGGCGGGGGCTGACGCTGTCAGCGGCCTGGGGGACTGCTCTGCTGCCCCTGGTGGTCCGGTGGCAGGGGGTCACCCTCTGCTGCAGCAACTGGCGGAGCTGCTTGGGGACAGCAGCGCCAGCATGAAGTCGCTGGGGCCGCTGCTCACCCCTGATCTCAAAGCTGGGTGGTGGCAGGTGGGCTGTGGCAGGGCTTGGGGTGGGGTAGGGGGGTGGGGGGGTGGGGGGGTGGGGGGGTGGGGGGGTGGAGCAAGTGGGTGGTTCCAAGCAGGGAGGTGGAAGTTACTAGGTTGCAATGCTCTCTAGCTAGCAGGCCCACGCTGCCCAGCACTGTCAGCTCACTCGCTGCACAGCAGCCTCAGCACTGCACAGCAGTGTCTTGGGAAAGTAGCCTCATAAGCTGGGCACAGTGTAATAGAGCTGCCGGGGGATGTTTGCCATGCTCCTGCTCTCTACACGCTGTAGTTGCTGCGTGATGGTCACGTGGCTGCCTGCCGAGCGTGTGACCTGTAGGGTGTGGCCTGCAATGCCACATGACGGCATGTGACATTGTGGTGGTGTGGTGTGGTGTGTAACGCTTGCAGAAGCGGGTGCAGCTTGACCAGCGCATGTCCAGGTTCCTGAACCACATGGAGCAAGACTGGCTGGGAGCCTGGCGCTGCCTGCTGCTGCCGCCTCCCCCAGCCCCTGAACCCCTGAACCCGGGCCCCACCTCCATCCCCTCCTCACACACAACCACAGACAAGGTTGCAGTACAACCGCTGCAGCCCCTACCATCCCGCCCGGGCACCAGGGCTGAGCCTTTGGCCGGCGGCCTGGGTCCATTGCCGGATCCGGACCCAAGTGTGACCGGGCACCTCATCTCACTCCTGCAGGCAGCTGCTCCTCTGCTGAGCAGCCAGGAGGTTCAGGTCGCAGCCACGCAGCTATGCCGGGCCGTCACCCTGCAGCCACCCAGCCGCTGCTCCCCTGCCCACCTCCCTGACCTGCAGCAGTGTGAGGCGCAGCTGCTGGCTCAGTTGTTGCCTTTCAGTGCAGCTAGCCGGTCCTCCGCTCCTGATAGCTACCAACCAGGGCTTGGGCAAGGCCTGCAGCAGCCCAGTGGCAGCGATGCCCTGCCACTACCACCACCACAAGCATCCCCTGGCAATCCGGAGGACAAGCCAGGGCAGGGCTGTCTTGCTGTCCCTGCCAGCAGCAGCAGCAGCAGCAGCAGCAGCCTAGGCGCCCAGTCCCAGGTGCTGCTGGACCTGACCTACCAGGTGGAGCAGCTGAGCCTCTACAAGGGCCAGGCACCACGGGAGGCCCAAGGAGCAGCAGCAGCAGGGGTGGGAGGAGCAGCAGCAGCAGCAGCAGCAGCAGCAGGGGTGGGAGCAAACTCCAGAGATGCAGGGGCAGCAAGAGGGCTGCAGGGAGCGCCTGATGTCAGCTGCCAGGGACGTGCTGCTGCCAGTCTGGATACGGCTGAGGAGGGCGGTGCTGCTCAGGGCACAGCAGTGGGCGCCAGCTGCGGGGCAAGGAAAAGGGGGTCACGGCTAGCAGTGCTGACAGCTCATCCGACTGGCAGCATGGGCAACACTCCCCCAGCCCCCCAGCCTGCCTGCTCCTCCTCCTCCTCCACGTCCTCTGCCTGCTCTGCCCTATTACCTGCCCCCGGTGCCCCTGCCCCTGGTGCCCCTGGACTGCCCCGGCCCTGCTCCCGCGCCCCTCCCACCTCCCGCCCTGCCAGCAACCGGACACGCAGCCAGGCTCCCCCAGGCCCCCCTGCTGCCACCACCAACAAAGCCACCGACCTGAGCGCCGGGCAGGACGGCGAGCCGACCCTGACAAGGGGCAGGAGGGCAGGCAGAGCCAGCCAGGCTGAAGATGCAGTTGAGGCAAGCACGGGGTCAGCTGGGTTGAGCAACACAGCCAAGGGCAAGGAGGCCCGCCCCCAAACCACCTCCACCATCACCACCACCACGGCTGTCCGCACAAGAAAGCTGGCCCAGGGCAACTTGGGCATAGCTGCCCCAGTCCCTGCCCCAGCCCCTGCACTGCCGCCAGAGGGTGGTCAGGCTGCTGCTGAGGTGGTGGCACCCGGCAGCAAGCAGCACCATGCATCCACCTCATCTGCCTCCACCCTCAGCCACCAACATGCTGGCTGTGCTGAGCTGCAGGGGCAGGGGGGTGGGCTGCCTGGGGGGCGGCCCCCTGTGCTGCTGGTGCTGCAGCCTGAGCTGCATGCGCTGCCATGGGAGTCCATGCCCTGCCTGCAGCAGGCAGGGGTGCACTGCTACCGTCTGCCCAGCCTCCCGGCTGCAGCTGCTGCAGCCACACATCTGGCATCACAGACAAACAGGGGGCGCTCTGGACGTGGCAACACTGGCTGCCAGCAGCAGCAGGAGGAGGAGGGCACCCAGCGGCAGCAGCAGCAGGGGGAGGCACAGCAGCAGCAGCAGCAGCAGCCAGCTGCATTAGGCGCGGGGCCCTGTTTAGACCTGAGCAAAACCTTCTACCTGCTGAATCCGGGCGGTGACCTGGAGGACACACAGCAGTGCTTTGAGACCTGGTTCGCCCAGCAGCTGGGGTGGCAGGTGGGCTGATGTGGTCGGGGTTGGGTGATCCCGGGGGAGGTGGGAGCAGTACCGCGGACCTTTGGCCACCTTTGCTCCCCTTGCCTTCCTGCTTCTGGGAGCTTGGCATGGGGTGCCACATGCTGCTCTGCATGGAGGCATGACATGGGATTCTGCACCCCAGACCACAGGTCCTGCACTTGCTTGCTGAATGTAGGGCCTGGCATGGGGTGAAACATGTGATTGTTGTATGGAAGCACTGCATGGGCTCTGCATATGCTAGAGGGTCTGCTAGTTCATGGTCCTGCTGAGCCATGCAGGGTGTTGCCGGCAGCCACCCCTCCGTACCTGAGCTGATGAAGGCGCTGCAGTCCCATGCCCTCTTCGTATATTTTGGCCATGGCAGTGGGGAGCAGTATTTGCCCCTGGCGGCCATGCGGTCCATGCGCTGCTGCGCCGCCAACCTGCTCATGGGCTGCAGCAGTGGGCGCCTGAGGCCACATGGGGAGTATGAGCCAGCAGGCGCGGTGCTCTCCTACATTGCAGCAGGTGGGAGTTGAACCTGGGTGGCAGGATGCCTGGCTCAGCTGCAGCCCTGCCGGGAAGCGAGCAGCTGCCAGACAACAGATTGGGTGATGCGTAAATGTTGCCTAGGCTCATGCCCTGCCCATTTCGCTAGCAAAGGCGCACTGTATATACTTTTGCACCGCAAGCATCGAGCTTTGTCAATCAACGTCACAAAACTGTTGTTGGCTGCATCGCACATTGCCATACTTGCGCATCTTGCCAGCCAACCGACATGCGCTTAATGTTTGTCGGGCCGTACAGGCTGCCCCGCGGTCGTCGCCAACCTGTGGGACGTCACCGACCGTGACATCGACCGATTTAGCCAAACCTTGTTGCGTCAGTGGCTGGGCCCTCGGGCGCCGCCTCCCGCAACCTCTCTTAACAGCGGGCAGGCGGGCGGCCTGACGAGCGCTGGCGCCCAGGTGTCGGCCGCTTGCGCCTCCACACGCACGGCGGGAAAGGCGCGGCCCAAGGCAGGCAAAGCCCGAGCCGTTGAGGATGAGGCGGACGACTTCGCTGGGTTAGAAGGAGTCGGAGCTCAGTCGCAGGACATATGCATTGCCGTCAACGCCAGTCGCGGCGCGTGCAAGCTGCGGCATCTGATTGGATCGGCGCCTGTTTGCTACGGATTGCCTACCTCCGTGGTGTGGGAGCCGGGCACCACCTTGGATTTAAACTGATGCGCCATGTGCTGACTCGCGAGTGGTGTTGGTGCTGCAGTTTGCTTGCAACGTGAGATGTAGATGGTAGTAACGAGTGTTAGTGTGAGTGAGTGTTAAGAAGGGCGGGTGTAATGGCGTGGGTGCCTTCATGGCATCAGCAACTGAGGCATGATGTTGGCGTCCCGCCCTATGGCGGAATGCATACTCAGCCGCTTGGAGGCTGCTGCCTCTGCCGCCGCCGCACCCGGTCGGCTCTCGAAGTGACGAGGATTTCGAGGAGCTTCACATTTCGTGAGTTTAGGGTTTGCATGAGCTGTGTGATTGGGTAACTGGCTTTTGTGATAGGGTGACCACAACGCCATCAGGTATCCTCATCGCCCTCGGACTTGTGCGGATCGCGATATCTTTCGCTGCAGCCTCACAACCCTGCTCTAAGAGCACAACACAGCGATGGAAGGACCCGCTTCCTGGGCGTCAGTCTTGGCCTGGACTGTTGCGGGCGGCTTTGTCTTAGTGTGTGCGATACCCACGACCCGGCTTAGCTGCAAAGAACGCCTCCCCCCCCTGTCCCTACTGCGCTGGCCTCCTGCTGCGCGGCAACCGCAGGTCGCGTACTTTGTCTTCTACGTGGACAAACGCTGGAGGTACCGTCACGTTCCTGGGCCTGTGGGTCAGCCTTTGGTTGGGAACCTTCCTTCCATCGCTGGACACGGCAAGGACATCACGACCTTCTTGCTCGCAGCCCAACAGAAGTATGGGCCTCTATTCCGTGTAAGCCTTGGCCCCATCATTCTTCATGTCATGCTGCATATGCCTCAGTCCCTCACTAGTGATGGTTGCCTAGCATTGCCCTAAGTCTGTTCAAAGCTCCAGCGCACACAGTACTGGACATGCCCATGACCGTGTTACATAGGTGCCAAGCTCTTTGCTTTTGAGGAAGACACTATGCTTGCCACCTTAGCCAATGACCACCTGATCACCCTGGCCTGACCTCCATGCACCACAGATTTGGTACGGCTCACGGCCATGGGTGATGGTGGGAAAGCCAGGTATGTAAGGTTGAGCATGGTTCACATGGTCCATGCACATTCACGCACAGACTGATGAGTGAGACTTGACTGCTGGGATTGGGTGCCTGGCAGTCGCTTTAGCTCTGCAGGTGCAGGTGCAGGTGGAGGTGCAGGGTCCAAGTCCTAACCCCCTGCTCCATATGAGTGTCCCATCTGTTGTGTTGTTCACTGCGATGGCAGGTGCAGGGATCAACTCCTGGTTCCTACTCATCGATAACGTTTTGCTGCATTTTGTACTGCAGAGGTGGGAAGGCGCCTGCTGTCCCGGCTGATGATTCGCCCCAGCATCAAGTTTGTCGCGCTGCTTGACAACGAGTCGCAGCCCATGAACGACCTGAGCCTCATAGGCCTGAAGTGAGCGGCGCCCATCTGGGAACGGGAAAGGTTCAGGCTCCGACAGGTGCCATGAAGAGTGCTGCCTGTCATTGCTGTCTGGCTGCAGGGGTCCAGCCTGGCGTGTTGCCCGTAAGGCGTTTGAATCTGCCATTATGCACAAGGACGCGCTGGCCCTGCACCTGGAGGTCATGGAGCAGGTCAGGGGTCAGGGGTCAGGGGTGGCTGCACTGGGGCTGGGCTGAGCTTAGCCTGCCTGACCTGCTGCCCTGCTGCCCGCAGTGCGTGGCCCGGCTGCTGGCGCGGTTGGCTCGCATCACGGCTGCAGGCGGAGGGGACGGTGCCATTGTGGACGTGGCTCCCCTCATGGGCGACCTGACCCTGGATGTGATTGGCAGCTGTGCGTTTGGTGTGGCCTTCAACACACAGGTCAGGGGGAGGGATGGCAGCTCTGCCTGGCAAAGAGATTGGAAAACTGCCCGCCAGCACTCTGCCCCTGAGCAGTGAGCCTGAGCCGCAAGCCGTTCAGGCAATGAGGCAGCAGCGTCTTGTTGTGTTCATCCTCTGTCGTGAGCAGGGAGACAAGCATGGGTATATTCGGTTGCAAGAGGGAGCTGTCGAGAGCCTGTATTCAGACCATGATCCAGCCAGTGTCTAGTGGTCAGGCATCATGGCCTGCGACAGAATGAATGACCAAGCACTGAGTTGTGGCTTGTTTCCGGGCCTGGTTGCCTTCATTGGTGGTGGCAGCAGTGCACTCTACCCATAGGCAGTAGTGCATATCGCTCTGTATTGGGATTCGCTCTTGTCCCTGCAGGAGAAGGAGCTAGGCAAGGCAGCACTGCTGGGGGCGGGCGGCCAGGAACTGGGGAGCCAGCAGCAGTGCCTGCCATACGGCCCAGAGGAGCTAGTGGACGCTTGCCACAACGCCTTCGCAACGGTGATGCTGCGCCTTGCCCTGACGCCCCGCTGCACCCCACCTAACCACCAAGCTAGCAAGGTCCATGCTTTGTTACCCCAGGCTTTGTCACCGGCTCTTATTGAGTTTATGTTATGCATAGAGCTGACATGGTGTTGCGGCCAACTTTGGCCATGGTGGCTACCGTGAGGTTCTAGGTTCAAATCCTTTTAAGCTCTGATTTTTGTCCTACTCACACAAAGCCTAACATGGCCCTGTCATGTCAGCAGCTTGCCGTGTCAGTAGCTTGACACTTGAGGCTGACCTGCTGGGTGCAGTCCAAGGTGGGCGGTCAGTCACGTTGGACCACGCTGGCCTTGCTGCTGCCGGAGTGGTGCTATGAGGGGCTGAGGTGAGGGACGCTGGGCCAGGCAGGGTGGCCTGACCTGGTGCTGGCCTGAGGGTCAGGAGGGACCTGATAGTCGGAGGGTAAGGTGGGGTGGGGCGGGGTGGGTTGTGTTGGGAGGGAGGTGAGCTGTGTGTTGGCAACGCAAGGCGATACATAGGGCAGTGTCAGGGTGCCATGGGCCAGGGGTGCAAAAAGGATAGGATGCGCCGGGAGGGAGATGAGCTGTGTGAGCAAGGTGTGAGCAAGGTGTGAGCAAGGTGCCATGTGGGAGGGGTGGAAGGGGTAAAGGATAGGCCATAGGCGCCAGGGGGTGCTCCGTGACCTGCCCCTTGTACTGGCAGCGACCGGTGGTTGCGTTGCGCTGCCAGCGCCACCTCTGGTGTACTGGAAAGATCTCCTCCGGGCTAAGCCTGTCTAGCTTGTGCTAGCTAGGTATGCATGTGAGGCATGGGCTGCATGGTGCGATGTTGGGTTCGATCACAATGTAGGCTGGGAGCCTGATACCCAGCATGCCTGCCTTTCCCTCCCTGCGCACATCCCTGTGACCAACCCATAGCCATACTGCCTACTGCTGCTACGTGGGTGTGACATGCACACAACAGGGAGTGACCTTCACCATTCCTGTAAATCGTGCCTGTACACATTCCTTTTCGCAAAACCCTTACCTTCAGCCCTGAACGGCACCGCACCCATCTCCATGCTGACCTGTTCCCTGACCCCCTGCAGATATTCAACCTCCAGCTTCCCACCAGCTTCTCACTCCCTGGCCTTCCGTGACTGGTTGGTTGAGCAGGTGGCTGGCTTGCCGCTTTCCCGACCCCCCTCAACGCGTCAGCCTCCACACCCGCAAGGTCATCGTGGGCACTGCCAAGGCGTTGATCAAAGCATGGGAGCAAGACCAAGCAGAGGTGGCAGTGGCGACGGCAGCAGCGGCCTCCCACCACGCGTCAAAAGGTGGTGTCAGCGCTGCTGAGCAGAGCGGAGTCAAAGCTGGCGGTCGAGTGCAGTGAGTGGTGCTGCTGGAGGAAGGTGCTGCACAATGGCCACTACCTGACTCACTGCCTGCTCAAACATGGCCCCTGCCTGCCTGCCCGCCCGCCCGCCCGCCCGCCTGCCCGCCCGCCTACTTCCCTCCTGCCTCCCCACCTGACCGTATGCATGATGAATGCTCCACCTACACCGCTGTCGCTGCTTCTGGCTGCCCTCCTTGGCTGTGGCTGCAGTGAGAAGAGCTTCCTGGGGCTGCTGCTGAAAGGGCGGGACCTGACCACTGGCACCACCTTGGACATGCAGCAGGTCATGGCACAGATCCACGTGTTCCTGCTGGCTGGCTATGAGACCACGGCCACTGCCCTTACCTTCGCCCTGTACTGCCTGGCCACCAACCCTGAGGTGCAGCGCAAGCTACAGGTCAGGCCAGGGCCAGGCCATCGTGACGAGCTGTTGTGGGGCAGGGGTAGGTAGGGGTGGCGGCAGCAGGGGTGTGGATGGGTAAGGCTGCTGGTCACTTGGCCACTGCTGGCTGAAGCTGCCTGCTCCATGGTATCCCCTGACCCTCATGGCAGTTTCGCCGTCCCCTATACTGTTGCCTGCGCCAATCAAGCTGATCAGCTGTGTGCATGGAACAGGATCCATCCATGTCATGTATGGACATTGTAGTGTCAGTAGGGTTGGGACATCCAGCCTGGCTGACATCCCGCCACCTAGCCATGTGACTGCCTGACCACCACCCTCATCCTGTGTGTCTGACCATCCAGCTCCCGTTCAAGCAGTGCAACACCCCATCCGCCTGTTGCAGCTGCCACCTGGTGTAGGCCCCTCCAACTCCTGTCCACCTCACAAGCCTAGGTCTAGGCCAACTGTCGTGGCCAACTGGTGCAGTGCCCAGCTTGATGCTGTCTGCTTGCCTGTACACCCAGCTTCTTCCCAGCTACTGCTCTCCTGCCGCTTTCCTGCCCCCTCGGCCCCCCGCTGCCCCTCTGCCCAGGTCGAGGTGGACAGTCAGGGGGAGCTTCTGGCCCTGCCCCTAAACACCTCGGCTTCCACAGGAGCCAAGGGAGTGGACTGTGACCCCGTAGCACACCAGCAGGCCCATGCCCGCCCTGCTGCCCGCCCTGAGCTGGCTCCTGCAGGTGAGGTGGCTGGGGGTGGCTCAACAGGCCTGGGTCAGCCTAAGTGCACAAGGCGCTGCACGTCACCATCACAGCTGAGCCAGGCTGGGGCGGGGCGGAAGGGGCGGGGCAATGTGGGAAATGTGGTGATGATGCCCAGTGCTGTGGGCATGCATGTGTGGTGTTGCTCTAGTGCTGAGGTCGTTAGGGCTCGTGGATGTGGCAGGTCCAACACTGCATTACTCGACACTGACCCGTGCACAACGCACCCAGCCTGTCTATTGCCTGCGCCCCTTCCATCAGGTGCGGGGCTGACGGCGGAGGAGGTGGCTGCCTCCTTCCCCTACGCTTGTGCCGTGTTGGACGAGGCCATGCGATTGTACCCGCCCGCGGCCTCCGCCCTGCGCTCCCCACCCGAGGACATTGAGGTCGCGGGCCACAGGTGCGCATGCTGCCACACTACCACCCACAGCTGGTGCCACCTGCAACAACACTCGCATTAAGCATGGGGCCTGTGGTGGCTGCAATGCCTCCAGAAGCAGTGTGCAGGGATGGCCAGGAGGGCCTGGAACAAATGTGAAATGTTGCAGGATCCCAGCTCATACGTTTCTGTACATGCCCATCTACTCCTACCACCATGACGCGGACGTTTGGCCGGACGTTGCCGAGTTCAAGCCGGAGCGCCACTTGGTCGGCCACCCCGACGCCATGGACGCAGCCGCCAAGGCCAGCTTTATGCCCTTTGGCCACGGTGCAAGGTGGGCGCGCTAAGAACGCCGTCGCTTGTACAAGCATCGGTCGGTGCGACCTAAAGGTCCTCGTGTAGCGACTTGCGGCTCCCAACACGACGGCGCGACATCGTTGCAAGTTGCTCCGCACAATGTTGACATGCACAACAGCTGTGTCCTAAGCTGTGGTCTGATGCGGGTCATTGAACGCAGGAGTTGCCCAGGAGCGCGGTTCGCGATGCAAGAGGCGCGAGTGGCGCTGGTCCGGATGGTCCGCCAGTTCAGCTTCGAGCTGGCGCCGATGCAGGAACACCCAGTGCGCACATGGACCGGGCTGACGACAACCCCTGTGGGGGGCATGTGGCTGCGTGTTCACAACCGCACCTGCGCATGAACTCATCCCTTGGATATCTTGGATCGTCAGGCGTTGTTGCGTGTGTCGGTCTTGTCGTCAGGCGCTCCCAACATTCAATGTCGCTTAGTGCTGTTCATTTCTGTATCCCAACATGTAGTTGTAATCTCCCAGTCCAGTTCCGTCGATTCAGGATGCGCCGTTCACGCCGCGCTGCGTCCAGGCTACCTAAAGCAGTGGCTAAGATTGTCTGCGACGCTCCAGAACACGTCGCGGGTTAGGGGGCCTGATGAAGTTTGAGCTCTCCCGGTGCAGTTGTTTATAGCACCGGAAAGTGAGGGCGTGACTGCCA
Organism: Haematococcus lacustris; assembly: GCA_030144725.1. Lineage (NCBI taxonomy): Eukaryota > Viridiplantae > Chlorophyta > Chlorophyceae > Chlamydomonadales > Haematococcaceae > Haematococcus > Haematococcus lacustris. The sequence continues at coordinate 5,374,151 of JASKMD010000014.1, read as the reverse complement.
GCGGCCTGACCGCGGAGTGTACGAGTGTGACTGCTGGTTTTATAGCAGACACCTGGTAGGAGACGGCACCCTGATCTGGTGTCGTCGTCTGCCCGTGCACTTCCAACAGGTAGGCGCATGCTATGCGCTAACCTGTTGTGGCAGATCTATGTAAAACCCTGATCTGGTGTCGTCGTCTGCCCGTGCACTTCCAACAGGTTATGGGCCCACGCCCAGACGTGTAAAAGACACCAGTGAGTTGCCGGCTAGGGGTCGTGCAATTAGCTCTAAGCTGATTGGCGATGGCAGCTCCCAGTTCCAGCCTCGGAAACCTAATCCCTGAGCTCGATGAGTCCACTTGGCGCACTTGGCGGATGCGCGTGGAAGGTCTTCTCGTTGAGGCCTCTCTCTGGGATATTGTCGAAACCGGCGTCACCGCTCTCCCTCCCGCGCCAGCAGCAACAGCTAGCGCGGAAACGCGCGCCGCCTATGCAGCAGCTCAGACCACTCACCGTGCAGAGCTCGTATCTGACGCCAAAGCCAAGGCGCTGATCAAGCGCTGTGTGTCCAATCCCTATCTGCAACTCGTGCATGACTCGGCCTCTGCCAAAGAGGCCTGGGACGAACTTGACGGCGAGTTCACTCAGACATCCGTGGCCAGGCAGACGCAGCTGCAACAACAGCTCAGCATGATGCGTATGCAACCCGGTGAGACAGTCGCTCAGTTTTTCAGCCGCATCTACCAGCTCAAGTCAGATCTCGAAGCATGCAACTGCAGCATCTCAGAGTCCACCATCGTGCTGACAGTCATTGCTAATCTCTCTCCTGACTACAAACCCTCTGCCCAGCAGCTTCGGTATGAGCAGACTGGGCCCACAGGGCTGTCACTCAGCCGTGTGAAGCGAGTTATGCAGTTCCGCGAAGCTGACTTGCTACTGGATCAGCAGCAGGAGCACTACTCCTCCCCCTCATCTCTGTTTGCCTTCTCCTCCTCATCCTCACGGGGGGTGGGTAGTTCAGGTGGGGGGGGAGGTAGGGGCAGGGGCAGAAGCATGGGGCCTAGGCTTTCATCTCCGACCAGGGGCAGTGAGCATGGCAGCAGCAGCAGCAGCAGCAGGCAGAACCAGCATGCAGATGCTCTGTGCCACTACTGCAACAAGACAGGGCACATCATGGCTGAGTGCTTTACCTTTGACAAGCACATACGTCAGCGTTTGGCAGGACAAAGTGTCAGCTCTGTTAGGAGCATCAGCCCAGGTCGCAGAGCCAGTCCAGCCAGGGGTACCAGTCCAGCCAGAGGTAACAGCCCACGCAGGACCAGCAGCCCAGCTAGAGGCCGTGCTCAAACCCCAGGCAGGCCAGCTGCAGTAGATCCCTCTGATACTTATGACCTGTTCACTGCCAGCACAGATGATGATTACCTGATGCCCCTACAGACCTACAACAGTGACTTGTACAGGCCTTTCTTTCTAGACTCTGGAGCATCACAGCATATGATCACAGACAGGGAGTACTTCAGCAGCTACACAGCTTTCAGGCCAGACAGCTACAAAGCAGTGAGACTTGCAGCTGATGGGCACATCATCTATGCTGTTGGTCAGGGTACTGTTTGGCTGAACACTCAGCGTGGGCCATGGCAACTCAGCAGGGCATTGCATGTACCAGCTAGCAGGCATGACTTCATCTCTGTCCCAGCCTCCACAGATGACGGAGCCAGCTTTCACTTTGAGCATGACAGATGCATGATTCGTGACAGCAGGCTCATGGTCAAAGCACGCAGAATCAGAAACAGCTACATTCTAGCTGCAGTTCCTTTGCTGGCTGATCCCTACACCCCCAGCCTATCAGATGATGAGCAGCACCAGCACCTGCACAACTACTCAGCTGCAGCTACTACAGCTGCAGCTACTCAGACTGATGCTTATATGGCTGATGTTTCTTTTGCAGCTGTGCCTCCATCTGACGCTGTCCTACCAGCGCCTACAGAGCTAAGCGGCACATCTGCTCAGGTGTGGCACCAGCGTTTATGTCACGCCTCCTACTCCTCCCTGGCTCTTATGCAAGAAAGAGGATTAGTGACAGGTGTCGATGTTACAGCCTGTCAATTCAGAGAGGCAGCCAATTGTCCAGCTGTGTGCATAGGGTGTGTGAAAGGCAAGCACCATAGAAATGTAGCCTTTGCTCAGCCTTCACCAAATGCTGCACCCATCACTGCTCCTCTAGGGCTAGTGCACATGGATGTATGTGGCCCTATCTACCCAGCAGCCAGAGACGGCAGCCTCTATCTTGCCACTTTTCTTGACGAGTTCACCAGGATTTCTGTAGTAATGCCTATGCGCAGCAAAGCCCAGGTGCCTGACATTGTCAAACAGGTCATAGAGCAGCTTGAGACTCAGTCGGGCCAGCGCTGCAAAGCGATCAGACAGACAATGGGACTGAGTATGTCAATAAGCAGATGCAGCAATATTGCAGCGACAAGGGCATCATCCACCAGCACTCAGCGCCATACAGCCCTGAACAGAATGGGGCAGCTGAGAGATTAAATAGGACCATTATGGAAAAGACCAGAAGCATTCTGCATGCAGGTCGCATGGGTCTACAGTATTGGGCAGATGCAGCGAAGCTATCCAACTATGTCAGATGTGTCCTGCCAGTCACAGATCAGCCACTCACTCCGTGGGAGTCCTTCTTTGGTGTTAAGCCAGACTTGTCAGGACTTAAAGTGTTTGGTTCAGCTGTTTGGGTTCACGTGCCAGCTCAAAAACGCAGCAAGCTAGAAGCTAAGGCTGTCAGAGGAGTGTTTGTGGGCTATCAGCTGGGTTCTAAGTCGTACAAGGTCTTGGTTGCAGGCAGAGAATACCACAGCAAGGATGTTATCTTTGACGAGCAGCTGATACAGGATCTGCCAACCAAGCCAGCAACTCAACAGCTTCAGTTCCCTGGGGCGCAGAAATACCCACCGCTCCCAGCCCATGCAGGACTCCTTGTCCCTGTAGCCCCTCCTGGGGGGGACACACATCAGCAGCAGCAGCAGCAGCAGCAGCAGCAGCCGACCGTCAGTAGTGACTCCAGGGACAGTGGGAGTTCTTCAGACAGTGCCAGCAGCAGCGACAGTGATGACGGCAACAGCAGAGCCCAAGTCAGACAGAGCATTCACAGTCAGCCCTCAGGCATTGGTAGACACAGAATCCCACATGCTGATCCCAGTCTGAGCCAGGCAGCAATAGGTGCTCCAGCTGAAAGTCCCCAGCAAAATAGGTCAGCAAGCAGGCCAGCACCTGCACCATTGCTCAGAGCTCAGGATGCTCCTCTGCCTGCTGCTGTTGTGGCACCTGGTGCGCCTATGCCACGTCGCAACCCACACAGGGAGAGAAGGCCTCCTGCTAAGCTTAGGCAGCCAGAGCTTTATGCCATGACTGTCACTGACTCACAAGCAAATGACAATCCATCTGTCGCTGAAGCACTGTCTGGTCCTCAAGCGGACATGTGGCTCCAAGCCATGCATGCTGAACTTGCCTCTTTGCATGAGAACCAGACATGGTGCCTGGTTGACAAGCCTGCTGGTGCACGCGTTCTGCCCACCAAATGGGTACTCAAGATTAAACGTGATGCTGCAGGGGCCATTGAGAAATTCAAGGCTCGGCTAGTGGCTAAGGGCTACATGCAAGTGTCAGGTGTGGATGTGGGCGATGTTTATGCCCCTGTCAGCAAGCACACCACCCTGCGCACTCTGTTAGCCAAAGCAGCTGCAGAAGACATGGAAGTTCACCAGGTAGACGTAGACGCAACCTTCCTGAATGGACAGCTTGAGCCGAATGAGATCATCTATGTGCAACAGCCTGAAGGATTTGTTGAGGGCAGCTACAACACTGTATGCAAACTGCAAAAGGCGCTCTATGGGCTCAGGCAGGCTCCGCGAGCCTGGCATGCTAGGTTGAAGCAGGTGTTAGAGGGCATGGGGTTTAGGGCTTCAGAGTCTGATCCAGCGCTCTTCACCATGCAGCGTCAGGCAGGCATGGTCTACCTGCTTGTCTATGTAGATGACTGCCTCATTTGCACTGAGAAGGGTGACTTTGACAGCCTTAACTATGTGAAGCAACAACTGTCTGCAGTGTTCGGCATCAAGGACCTGGGTAACACCAAGTGGTTCCTGGGCATGAAGGTAACTAGGGACAGGGCCGTGGGCACTTTGAAGCTGGATCAGCAGCAGTATGTGCTTGAGCTGCTGAACACTTATGGCATGACCACAGCACACAGCAAGTCAGTGCCTATGGCACCAGCAGTTAAGCTAGAGAAGGAGGGGGTGGCTTTGGACACTTCGGAACATAGTTATAGTGGTTTAGTAGGCAGTTTGCTGTACCTGTCATGCTGCACAAGGCCAGACATAACCTACGCAGTGGGAGCCCTTGCACGCTACATGTCTGCACCCACACAGCAGCACTGGACTGCTGCCCGAGCCATTCTTAGCTACCTTAAGGGCACAGCTGACCAGGGTCTTGTGTTTGGTGAGCTGCAGGGCTACTGTGATGCAGATTACGCTGGCGACAAGGACACAGCTCGCAGCACCACAGGGTATGTCTTTGCCATGAATGGTGCAGCCATTAGTTGGTCCAGCAGATTGCAGCCTACTGTGGCCATGTCTACTGCCGAGTCAGAGTACATGGCAGCCTCCAGTGCAGTAAAAGAGGGACTGTGGCTTCGCAAGCTGATGCAGGATCTGCAGCTGCCTGGTGACTGCACGAGCATTCTGTGTGACAATCAAGCAGCTTTGCAATTGCTGCATAATCCCATTGCCTCTGCCCGTGCCAAGCACATTAATGTGCATCACCACTTTGCACGGGAGAGAGTAGCCAGAGGGGAAGTGTCATTCAGCTACTGCAGCACAGCCAGCATGGTTGCCGACATTATGACCAAGCCTCTTTCGTTGGTGAAGTTCAGCTTTGGGAAGCAAGGGTGTGGGGTATCCAGCTGAAGCAGTCACATGCCACTTGTAGCCTGAAACAGATTGCTGTACTCAGCCTGAGATATGTTTCAGGACTGAGGCATGGAAGTGCAGTCACAGGCTTGCTTGCCTGCAACAGTCTGCCATGCTCAGCCAGGGTGTCACCTGGACTAAGTTTGCTTCCTTTGTTGGACAAGAGCACAGGTTTGTATGCCTGATTTAACAGCTCTTCTTGTGCAGTTGTCTAGCTCAGTATTTGCTGTCAGTTAAACTGTTGGTAGCTCGTGTCAGGCCACTGAGTGGGAGTGATGAAGTTTGAGCTCTCCCGGTGCAGTTGTTTATAGCACCGGAAAGTGAGGGCGTGACTGCCAGCGGCCTGACCGCGGAGTGTACGAGTGTGACTGCTGGTTTTATAGCAGACACCTGGTAGGAGACGGCACCCTGATCTGGTGTCGTCGTCTGCCCGTGCACTTCCAACAGGTAGGCGCATGCTATGCGCTAACCTGTTGTGGCAGATCTATGTAAAACCCTGATCTGGTGTCGTCGTCTGCCCGTGCACTTCCAACAGGGCCAGCCACCTGGCAAACCGTTGGGGCTGGCTGCACTGGCTGCAGCTCATCGCACCAATCGGCGGCCTCATCCGTGCAGAGATGTGTTTTTACCTCTTGGGCCATGGGGGTTGGGCCAACCGCGAGGGTGACCATGTGGCTGCGTGTGCACAGCAAGCCTGCGTTGATACAATGTTCGACACAAGATACCAGTGTGTACGCATCTTTGATGCAGGTCTGACATGTTTAGAGCGCGATTGAAGCCATCTGCAATTGCAGAGCTTGGCATGAGCAGAAGTTGCGGGTCAAGACGGGCGGGGCGGGGCGGGGCGGGGCGGGGCGGGGCGGGGCGGGGCGGGGCGGGGCGGGGCGGGGCGGGGCGGGGCGGGGCGGGGCGGGGCGGGGCGGGGCGGGGCGGGGCGGGGCGGGGCGGGGCGGGGCGGGGCGGGGCGGGGCGGGGCGGGGCGGGGCGGGGCGGGGCGGGGCGGGGCGGGGCGGGGCGGGGCGGGGCGGGGCGGGGCGGGGCGGGGCGGGGCGGGGCGGGGCGGGGCGGGGCGGGGCGGGGCGGGGCGGGGCGGGGCGGGGCGGGGCGGGGCGGGGCGGGGCGGGGCGGGGCGGGGCGGGGCGGGGCGGGGCGGGGCGGGGCGGGGCGGGGCGGGGCGGGGCGGGGCGGGGCGGGGCGGGGCGGGGCGGGGCGGGGCGGGGCGGGGCGGGGCGGGGCGGGGCGGGGCGGGGCGGGGCGGGGCGGGGCGGGGCGGGGCGGGGCGGGGCGGGGCGGGGCGGGGCGGGGCGGGGCGGGGCGGGGCGGGGCGGGGCGGGGCGGGGCGGGGCGGGGCGGGGCGGGGCGGGGCGGGGCGGGGCGGGGCGGGGCGGGGCGGGGCGGGGCGGGGCGGGGCGGGGCGGGGCGGGGCGGGGCGGGGCGGGGCGGGGCGGGGCGGGGCGGGGCGGGGCGGGGCGGGGCGGGGCGGGGCGGGGCGGGGCGGGGCGGGGCGGGGCGGGGCGGGGCGGGGCGGGGCGGGGCGGGGCGGGGCGGGGCGGGGCGGGGCGGGGCGGGGCGGGGCGGGGCGGGGCGGGGCGGGGCGGGGCGGGGCGGGGCGGGGCGGGGCGGGGCGGGGCGGGGCGGGGCGGGGCGGGGCGGGGCGGGGCGGGGCGGGGCGGGGCGGGGCGGGGCGGGGCGGGGCGGGGCGGGGCGGGGCGGGGCGGGGCGGGGCGGGGCGGGGCGGGGCGGGGCGGGGCGGGGCGGGGCGGGGCGGGGCGGGGCGGGGCGGGGCGGGGCGGGGCGGGGCGGGGCGGGGCGGGGCGGGGCGGGGCGGGGCGGGGCGGGGCGGGGCGGGGCGGGGCGGGGCGGGGCGGGGCGGGGCGGGGCGGGGCGGGGCGGGGCGGGGCGGGGCGGGGCGGGGCGGGGCGGGGCGGGGCGGGGCGGGGCGGGGCGGGGCGGGGCGGGGCGGGGCGGGGCGGGGCGGGGCGGGGCGGGGCGGGGCGGGGCGGGGCGGGGCGGGGCGGGGCGGGGCGGGGCGGGGCGGGGCGGGGCGGGGCGGGGCGGGGCGGGGCGGGGCGGGGCGGGGCGGGGCGGGGCGGGGCGGGGCGGGGCGGGGCGGGGCGGGGCGGGGCGGGGCGGGGCGGGGCGGGGCGGGGCGGGGCGGGGCGGGGCGGGGCGGGGCGGGGCGGGGCGGGGCGGGGCGGGGCGGGGCGGGGCGGGGCGGGGCGGGGCGGGGCGGGGCGGGGCGGGGCGGGGCGGGGCGGGGCGGGGCGGGGCGGGGCGGGGCGGGGCGGGGCGGGGCGGGGCGGGGCGGGGCGGGGCGGGGCGGGGCGGGGCGGGGCGGGGCGGGGCGGGGCGGGGCGGGGCGGGGCGGGGCGGGGCGGGGCGGGGCGGGGCGGGGCGGGGCGGGGCGGGGCGGGGCGGGGCGGGGCGGGGCGGGGCGGGGCGGGGCGGGGCGGGGCGGGGCGGGGCGGGGCGGGGCGGGGCGGGGCGGGGCGGGGCGGGGCGGGGCGGGGCGGGGCGGGGCGGGGCGGGGCGGGGCGGGGCGGGGCGGGGCGGGGCGGGGCGGGGCGGGGCGGGGCGGGGCGGGGCGGGGCGGGGCGGGGCGGGGCGGGGCGGGGCGGGGCGGGGCGGGGCGGGGCGGGGCGGGGCGGGGCGGGGCGGGGCGGGGCGGGGCGGGGCGGGGCGGGGCGGGGCGGGGCGGGGCGGGGCGGGGCGGGGCGGGGCGGGGCGGGGCGGGGCGGGGCGGGGCGGGGCGGGGCGGGGCGGGGCGGGGCGGGGCGGGGCGGGCGGGGCGGGGCGGGGCGGGGCGGGGCGGGGCGGGGCGGGGCGGGGCGGGGCGGGGCGGGGCGGGGCGGGGCGGGGCGGGGCGGGGCGGGGCGGGGCGGGGCGGGGCGGGGCGGGGCGGGGCGGGGCGGGGCGGGGCGGGGCGGGGCGGGGCGGGGCGGGGCGGGGCGGGGCGGGGCGGGGCGGGGCGGGGCGGGGCGGGGCGGGGCGGGGCGGGGCGGGGCGGGGCGGGGCGGGGCGGGGCGGGGCGGGGCGGGGCGGGGCGGGGCGGGGCGGGGCGGGGCGGGGCGGGGCGGGGCGGGGCGGGGCGGGGCGGGGCGGGGCGGGGCGGGGCGGGGCGGGGCGGGGCGGGGCGGGGCGGGGCGGGGCGGGGCGGGGCGGGGCGGGGCGGGGCGGGGCGGGGCGGGGCGGGGCGGGGCGGGGCGGGGCGGGGCGGGGCGGGGCGGGGCGGGGCGGGGCGGGGCGGGGCGGGGCGGGGCGGGGCGGGGCGGGGCGGGGCGGGGCGGGGCGGGGCGGGGCGGGGCGGGGCGGGGCGGGGCGGGGCGGGGCGGGGCGGGGCGGGGCGGGGCGGGGCGGGGCGGGGCGGGGCGGGGCGGGGCGGGGCGGGGCGGGGCGGGGCGGGGCGGGGCGGGGCGGGGCGGGGCGGGGCGGGGCGGGGCGGGGCGGGGCGGGGCGGGGCGGGGCGGGGCGGGGCGGGGCGGGGCGGGGCGGGGCGGGGCGGGGCGGGGCGGGGCGGGGCGGGGCGGGGCGGGGCGGGGCGGGGCGGGGCGGGGCGGGGCGGGGCGGGGCGGGGCGGGGCGGGGCGGGGCGGGGCGGGGCGGGGCGGGGCGGGGCGGGGCGGGGCGGGGCGGGGCGGGGCGGGGCGGGGCGGGGCGGGGCGGGGCGGGGCGGGGCGGGGCGGGGCGGGGCGGGGCGGGGCGGGGCGGGGCGGGGCGGGGCGGGGCGGGGCGGGGCGGGGCGGGGCGGGGCGGGGCGGGGCGGGGCGGGGCGGGGCGGGGCGGGGCGGGGCGGGGCGGGGCGGGGCGGGGCGGGGCGGGGCGGGGCGGGGCGGGGCGGGGCGGGGCGGGGCGGGGCGGGGCGGGGCGGGGCGGGGCGGGGCGGGGCGGGGCGGGGCGGGGCGGGGCGGGGCGGGGCGGGGCGGGGCGGGGCGGGGCGGGGCGGGGCGGGGCGGGGCGGGGCGGGGCGGGGCGGGGCGGGGCGGGGCGGGGCGGGGCGGGGCGGGGCGGGGCGGGGCGGGGCGGGGCGGGGCGGGGCGGGGCGGGGCGGGGCGGGGCGGGGCGGGGCGGGGCGGGGCGGGGCGGGGCGGGGCGGGGCGGGGCGGGGCGGGGCGGGGCGGGGCGGGGCGGGGCGGGGCGGGGCGGGGCGGGGCGGGGCGGGGCGGGGCGGGGCGGGGCGGGGCGGGGCGGGGCGGGGCGGGGCGGGGCGGGGCGGGGCGGGGCGGGGCGGGGCGGGGCGGGGCGGGGCGGGGCGGGGCGGGGCGGGGCGGGGCGGGGCGGGGCGGGGCGGGGCGGGGCGGGGCGGGGCGGGGCGGGGCGGGGCGGGGCGGGGCGGGGCGGGGCGGGGCGGGGCGGGGCGGGGCGGGGCGGGGCGGGGCGGGGCGGGGCGGGGCGGGGCGGGGCGGGGCGGGGCGGGGCGGGGCGGGGCGGGGCGGGGCGGGGCGGGGCGGGGCGGGGCGGGGCGGGGCGGGGCGGGGCGGGGCGGGGCGGGGCGGGGCGGGGCGGGGCGGGGCGGGGCGGGGCGGGGCGGGGCGGGGCGGGGCGGGGCGGGGCGGGGCGGGGCGGGGCGGGGCGGGGCGGGGCGGGGCGGGGCGGGGCGGGGCGGGGCGGGGCGGGGCGGGGCGGGGCGGGGCGGGGCGGGGCGGGGCGGGGCGGGGCGGGGCGGGGCGGGGCGGGGCGGGGCGGGGCGGGGCGGGGCGGGGCGGGGCGGGGCGGGGCGGGGCGGGGCGGGGCGGGGCGGGGCGGGGCGGGGCGGGGCGGGGCGGGGCGGGGCGGGGCGGGGCGGGGCGGGGCGGGGCGGGGCGGGGCGGGGCGGGGCGGGGCGGGGCGGGGCGGGGCGGGGCGGGGCGGGGCGGGGCGGGGCGGGGCGGGGCGGGGCGGGGCGGGGCGGGGCGGGGCGGGGCGGGGCGGGGCGGGGCGGGGCGGGGCGGGTGTAAAGTGCGCACCTCTGGAGGTGATTGCCGCTTCGCGTCGTCTGGGCTGTCTCGTGAATGCGAGCCGTCGCGGGACGCGGGTACACGTGTAGAGTGAGATTTGGCAGGTTAAAGACTAGCGACATTGCGTTCGTGAGTACAACTGGTTCGATTCCAGGGAGCCCCGTTCTAAGCTCTAGCCATTCTCGCAACACACCGTTGTAACCCAACACCCTAGTCGGAAGTCATTGCCTCGACTGGACCGGCCTTCGAGCTTGTGTCAAAAGGTCATCTGACGTTGCGTCCCCGCACGTTACAGCTGGTTTCCGACCCCGAGCATTTAAGCTCGCGGTCCAGTCAATATGACTTCAACTACCCAAAATGTCGCTTCGGCGAATAAGACCAATGGCGCCTCTGGCGTTCTTCCTCCAGCTGCAGCTGTTGTAGCTACAGCGGAGACGGGTCCCGCATATGGTGCGGCACCGGAACCGGGCGAGGTAATTGCAGGAGTTTTGCATTCGCAGGAGCTTTGCAGGTCGATGGAAAAGATATGCTGGTCGATATTGGATTGGTCCAGTTCGACAGTCATTCGACCCCAAATCGCCTCACTTCTGCGGCAGCTGGTCGCGGCCGGTACAAGGGTGAGTCCTCCTGCGGCTAAGCGTGCTGCTGGTGTTGCTTCGCTCCCAGTCAGCCCTAGACCAGCTAGGAGGCCTGTCGCTGTCGCACATGTCTCGACATTGCTAGCCAAGCCTCTGTCGGACGCATTGCGTGCATTGCAACACTTGTATGCCGCTCTGCAAAAGCTTGATGTGCAGAGCGATGTTGCCTCGATGTCTGCTGGCACTTCGAACCCTCGCACGCTTGCTGCTGTCCGGGAAAGGTATGCCGGTGTTCACCCCGCTGCTGCACCCCTGCCTGCTGTTGCCACTGTCACTGCTGGTCATTACTCCAACTCATGTCGCGGGTTGCCCGTGACTGAGCGGTGGACTGCTGCCGGTTCGGCCTCTGGCCGCCGTGCACTGTCCGGAGGACCCAGTAGCACATTGTGTTGCACATGGCCTTGACCCTGTCCTTGCTCTGCCCTCATATCTGCTTGGCTTGGACTGCATGACAGATGTCATGTTGGTCAGTGTGGTTTAACGTGGTCCTGCTGCCAAGGACCTGCATGCCCATGTGGCCCCCACTGTGGATGATGCCATTCGTGCAGCTGCCATTGTAGTTTGTGTTGCTGACATGGTGGACTGCATGTCATGTCACACCACATGTCATGTTACACATGGGCTGAATACACTAAGGCATGCCTTGTGTGTGAACCTGCTCATGTGCCTTTGCTGGTCACCTGAATGAGCACCCTGCACGTGTCCTGTGTGACACTGGTGCTACCCACAGCTTTGTCAGTGCATCATTAGTTGCTGCACATGCTGTACCTGTCCACATGTTGAAGCACATGCAAGAGTGGCATGCTGCTAACAACACTGTGTTGAGCTGTTCCCAGTTTGTTAAGGCTGAGCTGAGACTGCCAGGTGTTACAGTACCCTGCCAACTCAATGTCATGCCTTCCCTCTTGCCAGACTTTGATGTGCTGCTGGGGAATGACTGGTTGAATGAACATGAGGCCGTGATGTCATACCAGGACAAGACACTCAGCCTAGCATGTGACAAGAGTGAGCCAGTAGTGCTGCCATGTCCTTCTGCTGGTGTGTCTGAGCCAGGGCAGTCTGCTGTAAGCAACCCTGCCTCTTTCCTGGTCAATGCTCTACGTGCAAAACCCCCTCTGGCTTCTGCAAAAGTTGCTGCCAGGTGGTTACGAAAAGGAGGCACAGGTGTCCTGGCCCTGATCACTGTGGACAACTCAAGTGCCCCTGATCCAGCTCCAGCTGAACCTGACCTACCTCCAGGTGTGTCCCAGGCACTCAATGCTTTGATGGATGAGTATGCTGATGTGTTTGCACCCATCACATCTCTGCCACCTGAGCGTCCTGTGGGCCATGCCATACCCCTTGTGCCTGATGCACGACCCTCTGTGGTACCTCAATACCGCATGAGTCAGGATGAGCATGCTGAGCTGAAGAAGCAGGTGCAGGACCTACTTGCCAAGGGCATGATAGAACCAAGCTCCAGTCCTTTTGCTGCTCCTATCCTGTTTGTCAAGAAGAAGTCTGGTGAGTTACGCATGTGCCTTGATTACCGTCAGCTCAACAAGATCACCATCAGGGATCAGTATCCACTGCCCAGGATTGATGACTTGTTTGACAAGCTGTCAGGTTGCACTGTGTTTTCTTCCCTAGACCTTCAATCAGGTTACAACCAGATCAGGATCACCCCTGAAGATGTGCCCAAGACGGCCTTCAGGACCCCTGACGGCCACTACCAGTTCAAGGTACTGTCCTTTGGGCTCTGCAATGCACCTGCTACATTTCAGCGTGTCATGAATGATGCCTTTGCACCAGTCCTGAACCAGTGTGCCCTGGTGTACCTGGATGACATCTTGGTCATGTCCAAATCTGTGGACGAGCATTTGAAGCATCTCAGAAAGGTCTTTGACCTCCTGAGGCTCAACAAGCTCTATGCCAAGCAGTCCAAATGTGAATTCATGCGTACCACGCTGAAATTCCTTGGCCATGTCATCTTTGCTGGTGCTATTGCTGTGGACCCTGAGAAATCAAGAGCATTTCTTCCTGGCCTGTGCCTCAATCCCTGCAACAGCTACAGTCATTCCTAGGTGCTGCTAATTTTGTGCGCAAATTTGTGCATAATTTCAGTGTCCTAGCCGCACCTCACACATATCTGTGTGGCAAAGCTGGTGACTCATTTCTGTGGCACAATTGGCCTGCTGATGAGCTGAAAGCCTTTGCTTCCTTCAAAGCTGCTGTTGCCCAGGTCCCCATGCTACGTCTACCTGATCACACCCAGCCCTTCCAGGTCTACTGTGATGCCTCACTCCAAGGAGTAGGAGCAGTCCTGATGCAAGATGGCTACCCCCTTGCATACCTCAGCAAGAAGCTATCTTCTGCTGAGCGTAACTACACCACTGGTGAGCAAGAGCTTCTTGCCCTCATCACTGCATGCAAGGAGTGGAGGTGTTACCTTGAGGGTGTACCTTTCACACTCTTCACCGATCATAAGCCTTTGACTGCTCTGCCCACCCAGAAGGTGCTGTCTAGACGTCAGGCTAGGTGGATGGAGTTTCTGTCACGGTTTACATTTGACCTGCCGGCGGGGCGGGGCGGGGCGGGGCGGGGCGGGGCGGGGCGGGGCGGGGCGGGGCGGGGCGGGGCGGGGCGGGGCGGGGCGGGGCGGGGCGGGGCGGGGCGGGGCGGGGCGGGGCGGGGCGGGGCGGGGCGGGGCGGGGCGGGGCGGGGCGGGGCGGGGCGGGGCGGGGCGGGGCGGGCCCTAGTCGGAAGTCACCGCCTCGACTGGACCGGCCTTCGAGCTTGTGTCAAAAGGTCATCTGACGTTGCGTCCCCGCACGTTACAGCTGGTTTCCGACCCCGAGCATTTAAGCTCGCGGTCCAGTCAACATGACTTCAACTACCCAAAATGTCGCTTCGGCGCATAAGACCAATGGCGCCTCTGGCGTCCTTCCTCCAGCTGCAGCTGTTGCAGCTACAGCGGAGACGGGTCCCGCATATGGTGCGGCACCGGAACTGGGCGAGGTAATTGCAGGAGTTTTGCATTCGCAGGAGCTTTGCAGGTCGATGGAAAAGATATGCTGGTCGATATTGGATTGGTCCAGTTCGACAGTCATTCGACCCCAAATCGCCTCACTTCTGCGGCAGCTGGTCGCGGCCGGTACAAGGGTGAGTCCTCCTGCGGCTAAGCGTGCTGCTGGTGTTGCTTCGCTCCCAGTCAGCCCTAGACCAGCTAGGAGGCCTGTCGCTGTCGCACATGTCTCGACATTGCTAGCCAAGCCTCTGTCGGACGCATTGCGTGCATTGCAACACTTGTATGCCGCTCTGCAAAAGCTTGATGTGCAGAGCGATGTTGCCTCGATGTCTGCTGGCACTTCGAACCCTCGCACGCTTGCTGCTGTCCGGGAAAGGTATGCCGGTGTTCACCCCGCTGCTGCACCCCTGCCTGCTGTTGCCACTGTCACTGCTGGTCATTACTCCAACTCATGTCGCGGGTTGCCCGTGACTGAGCGGTGGACTGCTGCCGGTTCGGCCTCTGGCCGCCGTGCACTGTCCGGAGGACCCAGTAGCACATTGTGTTGCACATGGCCTTGACCCTGTCCTTGCTCTGCCCTCATATCTGCTTGGCTTGGACTGCATGACAGATGTCATGTTGGTCAGTGTGGTTTAACGTGGTCCTGCTGCCAAGGACCTGCATGCCCATGTGGCCCCCACTGTGGATGATGCCATTCGTGCAGCTGCCATTGTAGTTTGTGTTGCTGACATGGTGGACTGCATGTCATGTCACACCACATGTCATGTTACACATGGGCTGAATACACTGAGGCATGCCTTGTGTGTGAACCTGCTCATGTGCCTTTGCTGGTCACCTGAATGAGCACCCTGCACGTGTCCTGTGTGACACTGGTGCTACCCACAGCTTTGTCAGTGCATCATTAGTTGCTGCACATGCTGTACCTGTCCACATGTTGAAGCACATGCAAGAGTGGCATGCTGCTAACAACACTGTGTTGAGCTGTTCCCAGTTTGTTAAGGCTGAGCTGAGACTGCCAGGTGTTACAGTACCCTGCCAACTCAATGTCATGCCTTCCCTCTTGCCAGACTTTGATGTGCTGCTGGGGAATGACTGGTTGAATGAACATGAGGCCGTGATGTCATACCAGGACAAGACACTCAGCCTAGCATGTGACAAGAGTGAGCCAGTAGTGCTGCCATGTCCTTCTGCTGGTGTGTCTGAGCCAGGGCAGTCTGCTGTAAGCAACCCTGCCTCTTTCCTGGTCAATGCTCTACGTGCAAAACCCCCTCTGGCTTCTGCAAAAGTTGCTGCCAGGTGGTTACGAAAAGGAGGCACAGGTGTCCTGGCCCTGATCACTGTGGACAACTCAAGTGCCCCTGATCCAGCTCCAGCTGAACCTGACCTACCTCCAGGTGTGTCCCAGGCACTCAATGCTTTGATGGATGAGTATGCTGATGTGTTTGCACCCATCACATCTCTGCCACCTGAGCGTCCTGTGGGCCATGCCATACCCCTTGTGCCTGATGCACGACCCTCTGTGGTACCTCAATACCGCATGAGTCAGGATGAGCATGCTGAGCTGAAGAAGCAGGTGCAGGACCTACTTGCCAAGGGCATGATAGAACCAAGCTCCAGTCCTTTTGCTGCTCCTATCCTGTTTGTCAAGAAGAAGTCTGGTGAGTTACGCATGTGCCTTGATTACCGTCAGCTCAACAAGATCACCATCAGGGATCAGTATCCACTGCCCAGGATTGATGACTTGTTTGACAAGCTGTCAGGTTGCACTGTGTTTTCTTCCCTAGACCTTCAATCAGGTTACAACCAGATCAGGATCACCCCTGAAGATGTGCCCAAGACGGCCTTCAGGACCCCTGACGGCCACTACCAGTTCAAGGTACTGTCCTTTGGGCTCTGCAATGCACCTGCTACATTTCAGCGTGTCATGAATGATGCCTTTGCACCAGTCCTGAACCAGTGTGCCCTGGTGTACCTGGATGACATCTTGGTCATGTCCAAATCTGTGGACGAGCATTTGAAGCATCTCAGAAAGGTCTTTGACCTCCTGAGGCTCAACAAGCTCTATGCCAAGCAGTCCAAATGTGAATTCATGCGTACCACGCTGAAATTCCTTGGCCATGTCATCTTTGCTGGTGCTATTGCTGTGGACCCTGAGAAATCAAGAGCATTTCTTCCTGGCCTGTGCCTCAATCCCTGCAACAGCTACAGTCATTCCTAGGTGCTGCTAATTTTGTGCGCAAATTTGTGCATAATTTCAGTGTCCTAGCTGCACCTCTCACAGATCTGTGTGGCAAAGCTGGTGACTCATTTCTGTGGCACAATTGGCCTGCTGATGAGCTGAAAGCCTTTGCTTCCCTCAAAGCTGCTGTTGCCCAGGTCCCCATGCTACGTCTACCTGATCACACCCAGCCCTTCCAGGTCTACTGTGATGCCTCACTCCAAGGAGTAGGAGCAGTCCTGATGCAAGATGGCTACCCCCTTGCATACCTCAGCAAGAAGCTATCTTCTGCTGAGCGTAACTACACCACTGGTGAGCAAGAGCTTCTTGCCCTCATCACTGCATGCAAGGAGTGGAGGTGTTACCTTGAGGGTGTACCTTTCACACTCTTCACCGATCATAAGCCTTTGACTGCTCTGCCCACCCAGAAGGTGCTGTCTAGACGTCAGGCTAGGTGGATGGAGTTTCTGTCACGGTTTACATTTGACCTGCCGGCGGGGCGGGGCGGGGCGGGGCGGGGCGGGGCGGGGCGGGGCGGGGCGGGGCGGGGCGGGGCGGGGCGGGGCGGGGCGGGGCGGGGCGGGGCGGGGCGGGGCGGGGCGGGGCGGGGCGGGGCGGGGCGGGGCGGGGCGGGGCGGGGCGGGGCGGGGCGGGGCGGGGCGGGGCGGGGCGGGGCGGGGCGGGGCGGGGCGGGGCGGGGCGGGGCGGGGCGGGCCCTAGTCGGAAGTCATTGCCTCGACTGGACCGGCCTTCGAGCTTGTGTCAAAAGGTCATCTGACGTTGCGTCCCCGCACGTTACAGCTGGTTTCCGACCCCGAGCATTTAAGCTCGCGGTCCAGTCAATATGACTTCAACTACCCAAAATGTCGCTTCGGCGAATAAGACCAATGGCGCCTCTGGCGTTCTTCCTCCAGCTGCAGCTGTTGTAGCTACAGCGGAGACGGGTCCCGCATATGGTGCGGCACCGGAACCGGGCGAGGTAATTGCAGGAGTTTTGCATTCGCAGGAGCTTTGCAGGTCGATGGAAAAGATATGCTGGTCGATATTGGATTGGTCCAGTTCGACAGTCATTCGACCCCAAATCGCCTCACTTCTGCGGCAGCTGGTCGCGGCCGGTACAAGGGTGAGTCCTCCTGCGGCTAAGCGTGCTGCTGGTGTTGCTTCGCTCCCAGTCAGCCCTAGACCAGCTAGGAGGCCTGTCGCTGTCGCACATGTCTCGACATTGCTAGCCAAGCCTCTGTCGGACGCATTGCGTGCATTGCAACACTTGTATGCCGCTCTGCAAAAGCTTGATGTGTAGAGCGATGTTGCCTCGATGTCTGCTGGCACTTCGAACCCTCCCACGCTTGCTGCTGTCCGGGAAAGGTATGCCGGTGTTCACCCCGCTGCTGCACCCCTGCCTGCTGTTGCCACTGTCACTGCTGGTCATTACTCCAACTCATGTCGCGGGTTGCCCGTGACTGAGCGGTGGACTGCTGCCGGTTCGGCCTCTGGCCGCCGTGCACTGTCCGGAGGACCCAGTAGCACATTGTGTTGCACATGGCCTTGACCCTGTCCTTGCTCTGCCCTCATATCTGCTTGGCTTGGACTGCATGACAGATGTCATGTTGGTCAGTGTGGTTTAACGTGGTCCTGCTGCCAAGGACCTGCATGCCCATGTGGCCCCCACTGTGGATGATGCCATTCGTGCAGCCATCACCAACCACAAGGCCCTTGTGGCTGCTGCTGGCTCTGGTGTGCATCCTGCCTGACGGTGCCCGGTTGCTGTTGTGCACCATGTGGCCCAGGCACAACATGGGGTTTTGCGGTTGGCCAGGTACCCTCTCCCACCTCCTGATTGTCATACCATGAGCTCATATGATAGTGAGGGTTCCCCTCCTGTCAATGGCTGCTGCTGCCATTGTAGTTTGTGTTGCTGACATGGTGGACTGCATGTCATGTCACACCACATGTCATGTTACACATGGGCTGAATACACTGAGGCATGCCTTGTGTGTGAACCTGCTCATGTGCCTTTGCTGGTCACCTGAATGAGCACCCTGCACGTGTCCTGTGTGACACTGGTGCTACCCACAGCTTTGTCAGTGCATCATTAGTTGCTGCACATGCTGTACCTGTCCACATGTTGAAGCACATGCAAGAGTGGCATGCTGCTAACAACACTGTGTTGAGCTGTTCCCAGTTTGTTAAGGCTGAGCTGAGACTGCCAGGTGTTACAGTACCCTGCCAACTCAATGTCATGCCTTCCCTCTTGCCAGACTTTGATGTGCTGCTGGGGAATGACTGGTTGAATGAACATGAGGCCGTGATGTCATACCAGGACAAGACACTCAGCCTAGCATGTGACAAGAGTGAGCCAGTAGTGCTGCCATGTCCTTCTGCTGGTGTGTCTGAGCCAGGGCAGTCTGCTGTAAGCAACCCTGCCTCTTTCCTGGTCAATGCTCTACGTGCAAAACCCCCTCTGGCTTCTGCAAAAGTTGCTGCCAGGTGGTTACGAAAAGGAGGCACAGGTGTCCTGGCCCTGATCACTGTGGACAACTCAAGTGCCCCTGATCCAGCTCCAGCTGAACCTGACCTACCTCCAGGTGTGTCCCAGGCACTCAATGCTTTGATGGATGAGTATGCTGATGTGTTTGCACCCATCACATCTCTGCCACCTGAGCGTCCTGTGGGCCATGCCATACCCCTTGTGCCTGATGCACGACCCTCTGTGGTACCTCAATACCGCATGAGTCAGGATGAGCATGCTGAGCTGAAGAAGCAGGTGCAGGACCTACTTGCCAAGGGCATGATAGAACCAAGCTCCAGTCCTTTTGCTGCTCCTATCCTGTTTGTCAAGAAGAAGTCTGGTGAGTTACGCATGTGCCTTGATTACCGTCAGCTCAACAAGATCACCATCAGGGATCAGTATCCACTGCCCAGGATTGATGACTTGTTTGACAAGCTGTCAGGTTGCACTGTGTTTTCTTCCCTAGACCTTCAATCAGGTTACAACCAGATCAGGATCACCCCTGAAGATGTGCCCAAGACGGCCTTCAGGACCCCTGACGGCCACTACCAGTTCAAGGTACTGTCCTTTGGGCTCTGCAATGCACCTGCTACATTTCAGCGTGTCATGAATGATGCCTTTGCACCAGTCCTGAACCAGTGTGCCCTGGTGTACCTGGATGACATCTTGGTCATGTCCAAATCTGTGGACGAGCATTTGAAGCATCTCAGAAAGGTCTTTGACCTCCTGAGGCTCAACAAGCTCTATGCCAAGCAGTCCAAATGTGAATTCATGCGTACCACGCTGAAATTCCTTGGTCATGTCATCTTTGCTGGTGCTATTGCTGTGGACCCTGAGAAATCAAGAGCATTTCTTCCTGGCCTGTGCCTCAATCCCTGCAACAGCTACAGTCATTCCTAGGTGCTGCTAATTTTGTGCGCAAATTTGTGCATAATTTCAGTGTCCTAGCTGCACCTCTCACAGATCTGTGTGGCAAAGCTGGTGACTCATTTCTGTGGCACAATTGGCCTGCTGATGAGCTGAAAGCCTTTGCTTCCCTCAAAGCTGCTGTTGCCCAGGTCCCCATGCTACGTCTACCTGATCACACCCAGCCCTTCCAGGTCTACTGTGATGCCTCACTCCAAGGAGTAGGAGCAGTCCTGATGCAAGATGGCTACCCCCTTGCATACCTCAGCAAGAAGCTATCTTCTGCTGAGCGTAACTACACCACTGGTGAGCAAGAGCTTCTTGCCCTCATCACTGCATGCAAGGAGTGGAGGTGTTACCTTGAGGGTGTACCTTTCACACTCTTCACCGATCATAAGCCTTTGACTGCTCTGCCCACCCAGAAGGTGCTGTCTAGACGTCAGGCTAGGTGGATGGAGTTTCTGTCACGGTTTACATTTGACCTGCAGTACCTGCCAGGTGATGCTAATCATGCTGACCCACTGTGAGCCTGAGCCGCAAGCCGTTCAGGCAATGAGGCAGCAGCGTCTTGTTGTGTTCATCCTCTGTCGTGAGCAGGGAGACAAGCATGGGTATATTCGGTTGCAAGAGGGAGCTGTCGAGAGCCAGTATTCAGACCATGATCCAGCCAGTGTCTAGTGGTCAGGCATCATGGCCTGCGACAGAATGAATGACCAAGCACTGAGTTGTGGCTTGTTTCCGGGCCTGGTTGCCTTCATTGGTGGTGGCAGCAGTGCACTCTACCCATAGGCAGTAGTGCATATCGCTCTGTATTGGGATTCGCTCTTGTCCCTGCAGGAGAAGGAGCTAGGCAAGGCAGCACTGCTGGGGGCGGGCGGCCAGGAACTGGGGAGCCAGCAGCAGTGCCTGCCATACGGCCCAGAGGAGCTAGTGGCTGCTGCTGACCCACTGTCCCGGATACCAGCTGGACCCCAGGACTGTGCCATGGTGTGTGTTGTTACCACCCGGCGGCAAGCTAAACAGTCTTTGGAGAGGGGGGAAGTGCGTGTGGCGCAGGCTCTGCCTCAGGTTCCACCTGTGGGTACTCCCTCAAATGCCCCCACTGCCGTTGATGCTTTGGCCCCCCGGCCCACAGTGTCTGATAACCCTGTTGCTGCTCACCATAGTAGGCTCCCTGAGCTTGAGGCCCCATCTGCTGCTGACACCTCAGTGCACTATCCTGCAGCTCCTGCCCACCCATTGGAACTGGCTGATCACCTGGTCCATGGTTACCGGCTTGACCCTGCGTTCACTGTTGAAGCTGATCTGTCTGGCATGTACATGGACGACCATGGCCTGTGGCGGCGCACTGGCAAGGGCACAGTGATGGTTCCCAATGACCCTGAACTGCGTGAGTACATTTTGCATGAAATGCATGATGCTGCCTATGCTGGTCATGTGGGTATAACCAAAACCCTTGAGAGGCTGTCACGAGTGTTCTACTGGGACACCATGCGTGCTGATGTCAGGCACTATGTCACTACATGTGATGCCTGCCAGCGTGACAAGTCCTCTACACTGAAGCCTGGTGGCTTACTCAACCCACTGTCCATTCCAGATTACCGTTGGGAGTCAGTGTCAATGGACCTGATCACCAAGCTGCCATCTGCTTCACATGGGTTTGATGCCATCTGTGTCTTTGTTGACAGGCTCAGTAAGATGGTGCACTTTGTGCCCTGCAAGGAGAGCATGAATGCCAAGGGCTTTGCCCGTCTGTTTGTTGACAATGTCTTCAAACTGCATGGCCTGCCAAAAGACATGGTCTCTGACCGTGGTCCCCATTTCCACAACACTTTCTGGCACCATGTGCAGAAGTTGCTGGGCATGAGGGGTTCCTTGTCTTCCTCCTATCACCCTCAGTCTGATGGCCAGACTGAGAGGTACAACCGTGTGTTGGAAGAGATGCTTCGGGATTTCATCTCTCCCACCCAAGCTGATTGGCCTGACTATCTGTCACTTGCTGAGTTTGCTGTCAACAACTCATGGCAAGAGTCCATCAAGTCTACCCCGTTCCTGGTTAACACCGGACAGTCCCCCATTACCCCTATGCTCCACTCTCTACCTGACAAGGGGCGGTGCCCTGAGGGCCTTTCCTATGCTACTTGGTGGCAAGGGGCTGTGGCTAAGGCCAAGCTATGCATGCAGGCTGCTCAGCAACGCCAAGCTGCCTATGCCAACCAGGACCGTCGAGATGTGCACTACAAGGTGGGTCAAATGGTCCTGCTCAGCACTAAGAACATGAGGTTGAAGCCAGGCAAAGCACGTAAGCTGCTGCCACGTTTTGTGGGCCCCTTCAAGATGCTTGACTTGGTTGGTCAGGTTGCAGTGAACCTGCAGCTGCCTGCCTCCATGTCACGCCTTCACCCTGTGTTCCATGTGTCACTCATCAAACCCTACACTGGCACTGATGTGGGCTTCATGCCTCCGCCTGTTGAGTGGCTTGATGAGGAGCCTGTGTACTATGTTGAGCGTCTGCTGGACCACAGACATGTGCATGCAGGAAAGGCCAAGGAGTACCTGGCAGTGTTTTTTGTTTCAAAACAGGCACGCTGATGCTGGTCACGAAGGGTCCAGGACCGTCACATGGCTGGTTACGCAGCTGGTCCCGACTGGTTACGAAAACCAAACATCGCAGCATTTTTTCAAGCCAAAAGTCATTTTTAATGAATAATTTTCACGTAAAAGACATTTTTCGGTTACGAAGCAGCCGAGGCCAGCCAACGCAAGGGTCCGTTTGGTAACGAAATCCAGGCCTAGAAAACAGGCTTTTGGTTCCGATCGTTACGTATTACGCAAAAAAAAAACACTGGTACCTGGTGCAGTGGGAAGGCTATGATGCCCATCACAACACCTGGGAGCCACGTTCCAACTTGGTTGGCTGTGACAAGATCCTTGCTGAGTACAATGCAGCTCACAACCTGAAGTAAGTCCTAGACCATGCATGCTGGTATGCTGCTGGACTATGGCATTCTCAGCAGCTGTGACCTGGTGCGCCCTTTGGGTTGCCCAGTAGCTGAATCAGCATGCTGTAGGCAATGCGAGTCACGTGGTTTCACCCGTGGCGGAACGGAAGCCCCTTTGGAGGGGGAGGAATGTAAAGTGCGCACCTCTGGAGGTGATTGCCGCTTCGCGTCGTCTGGGCTGTCTCGTGAATGCGAGCCGTCGCGGGACGCGGGTACACGTGTAGAGTGAGATTTGGCAGGTTAAAGACTAGCGACATTGCGTTCGTGAGTACAACTGGTTCGATTCCAGGGAGCCCCGTTCTAAGCTCTAGCCATTCTCGCAACACACCGCTGTAACCCAACACCCTAGTCGGAAGTCATTGCCTCGACTGGACCGGCCTTCGAGCTTGTGTCAAAAGGTCATCTGACGTTGCGTCCCCGCACGTTACAGCGGGCGGGGCGGGGCGGGGCGGGGCGGGGCGGGGCGGGGCGGGGCGGGGCGGGGCGGGGCGGGGCGGGGCGGGGCGGGGCGGGGCGGGGCGGGGCGGGGCGGGGCGGGGCGGGGCGGGGCGGGGCGGGGCGGGGCGGGGCGGGGCGGGGCGGGGCGGGGCGGGGCGGGGCGGGGCGGGGCGGGGCGGGGCGGGGCGGGGCGGGGCGGGGCGGGGCGGGGCGGGGCGGGGCGGGGCGGGGCGGGGCGGGGCGGGGCGGGGCGGGGCGGGGCGGGGCGGGGCGGGGCGGGGCGGGGATTTGGAAATGGTGGTAAGCACTAGATGCACGGCAGATGTGGGCAAGGCCAAGCAATGCAGTTGAATGGCTGCACATGCAAGAAGTATATCAAGGTGCTCGTCATTAAAGTGACAGTTGGTGTGCCCGAAGATGCAGCTGCAGGACCAAAACCGGATGCAGCAACAGGACCAGCAGGGGTCAAGCATCACTCCAGCGATGTGTGTTTCCGTCAGGAGACCCCAACATGGGGTGGGTAATGTTCATGCAGATACTCTCTCAATACTGCACCGTTTTCAATAGCGTTTATCACATTGGCAGCCACGAGTTAGTCCGCGTAATTTGACCATCAGCGCTAGCCATTGGAGTCTTTGCTCGTGTACTGCTACATGTGCCCGCGAACAAATTACATCGGCGAGACGGGTATCCTTGGCACGGTGAGCCGCATCGCTGTGACCCCATCTACCTAGCGTAGTGAGCTGGTTGTGCACAAATGGAATGTCCGGCAAACACCCATCGCGATGCCTGCCGGGCGTGCAGGGCGCCTACACGGGGTCAATGCAACATAATCTATCTTCGCTTCTCGCCGAATACATCAATTGGATTGGCGCACACTAAGGTATCACCGGGTTACACCCCCCCCCCTCCACTGTGTCCTCCACTGTGTTGCACTCGTTGCACCTAGAGGAAAAGCGACATAGAATTGTTGTTCTTGACCCATTGGCGCATCTCTTGAAACAAACCGCACATCAAACAACCCAGGCCTCTATCAGTTTGACATCTTTAAATTGACATCATGTTCTCCAAGCAAAATCAGGGCCACGGGGCTGTGGGGTGGCAGTTGAGCTATGAAACTTTGTACGCAGGTGGATGGCATGTAGGGGAGTATAACTCGTAGAGGAGACGAGTCCCAAATCGGTCATGGTGTGGAGTTGTGTGACTGACTGCATGGTCCTGATCCAGAGAGTTGGGGGTTGGGGGTCACAGACCAAAGCGAGTTTCTGGCTTATCTAAATATGAGCGTTTGTAACACTGTCTTAGAGAAGCTGAACCTAGTAAGTAGCATGCTGTAAGTCCAAATGGTCGAGCTGTGGCATTGCCCTCCAGGTATGGGGAGGAGGTGGGCTCAGTGCCACATTCCCGCATCCGCTTTCCGATCCGACTGCTGCTTCCGACGCGCATGCTCATGTAGAGCAGCCTAAGCGGCGCGGGCGATCGAAGCGATGACTGCATGCCTCGATGTGGCTCTAATTTAAATTAGTAACTTTGAAGCTTTGCTGTGCACGGCCTACTGACTGCATAACTATTCTGGATGTGTTAAGGGTAGCTGGCCGGGTTGGCTACATTGTGAGCCATCTAACATAGTTTTTGGCGTAGTGAGTGCAGAGTTACAGCCGTCCTACTACCAGGGGTCGGTTTCCTGTCATTTTTTATTAGTTGGGGTCGCCCGAGTTTCCGTGCTATTCTCACTCATTTCTATCATTTGGTGCGATGCTGCCCCCTCGCGCGGTCAGTGGCCCAGTCGGTAAATACACCAACTGCGGCCACGCAACCATATGCATGTACACCTTAAGTGGCAGGGAATCGACCCCATCTGACAAGGACTCGAACGCCATACTCCACCCCTGCCTACCTGTACGCATGACGACATCTTTGCTGTCATCATCTCGGCAATGCGCATCGAGCCGGCAGCCTGTCGCACCGGCTCTGTCACCGCCCGGAGCGTCCCCAGATCCGGGCCGGCTCCCGCCACCGCGCTCGGGCCGGCTCCAGCCACCTCTGCTGCGATAACACGTGTCGGGCGACTTTTCTCCTGCTGCTCATGCTCCTTCCGCGCAGCTTAAAATGAGGCTCCAGACTGCATGTTTCGGTTACTAGGGTAGCCAGCTTCGCGTGGTTTGCGTGATCGAGTGGCAAATGACCAAAACACCACGAATGTCGGCATCTGCCAAGACGCTGACGCGAAGCTCCTGTTGGCCTACATATGCAAACCGCGCGCCCTGGATAGAGCCGGCCGATCGTCCTTGGAGCTGTGCACGTCGCACCTCCCCGTGCAGCAATGGAAGGATCCGCGGCGTCAGTCGTTGCCTGGACTGTCGTTGGCGTAGGCGTCGCGGTGTGTGCAATGCGGGTGGCTCGGGTTATCCGCGAAAAGTCGCATAAGATGCGAAGAACGCCCCCCTGCCCCTGTCCCCACTGCGCTGGCCTCCTGCTGCGCGGCAACCGCAGGTCGCGTACTTTGTCTTCTACGTGGAAAAACGCTGGAGGTACCGTCACGTTCCTGGGCCTGTGGGTCAGCCTTTGGTTGGCAACCTTCCTTCCATCGCTGGACACGGCAAGGACATCACGACCTTCTTGCTCGCAGCCCAACAGAAGTATGGGCCTCTATTCCGTGTAAGCCTTGGCTCAGATACACTCTATGGCATGTTGCATTAGCCTTGAACAGCTTCCTCGTGCTGGCTGGCCAGCACTCCCTTTGCACCCTTTGCCAATTACTAGCTGACCACTCTGTCATGACCCCCCTGCGCCGCAGTTTTGGTATGGCTCACGGCCTTGGGTTGTTGTGGGGACGCCAGGTATTCGAGGTTGGGCATGGCTTACATGGTCAATGCACATCTATGTCCATGCATTTTCCATGCGCCTCATGTTAAGACCAAATTCAAGTATCACACTGGTGTAATAAGAGGTTGCTCTAGCAGATGCAAAGGCAGGTGCAGGGATCAACTCCTGGTCTCCCATTCTTTTTGTCGGCCTTGGATCGTGCATCGCAGAGGTTGGCAGGCGCCTGCTGTCCCGGCTGTTGATTCGCCCCACCGTAAAGTTCATTGCGCTCCTAGACAATGAGACGCAGCCCATGCTCGACCTGAGTCTGTTAGGCCTAAAGTGAGCATGCGTGGGGGAAGAGGGGGTGGGTGGGTGGGTGGGGGGGGGGGGGGGGGGTCTGGCCTCTGACAGCAGCAGCAGCAGCAGCAGCAGCAGCAGCAGCAGCAGCAGCAGCAGCAGCAGCAGCAGCAGCAGCAGCAGCAGCAGCAGCAGCAGCAGCAGCAGCAGCAGCAGCAGCAGCAGCAGCAGCAGCAGCAGCAGCAGCAGCAGGCACTGCCAGAACTTTGCCACAGCCACATAGAGGCCACCACTCAAGAGGAACTCAGGTACATGCGAACTCAAGACTGCATGCAGTCATAGAAAGCTTATACGTGACGGCAATGATATTGCATTGCAGCCCGTGTGCTGATGTCTAAGCTGCTTGTTATTGGCTGACCCTTTGCAAGATTTGCCAGGATCGTCAACCCAACCACTTCGCTCACGCATTGTCAGCAGCTGAAGCCACTCAACTGCAGAACTCTTGGCGCGGAATGGGCATGTTTGGCGGTTGAATAACACCATCTTCTCCGTCGACCCTGAGCCTTCCTGATGCTAGCAACTGATGCTGTCACTCTGACACTTCCACCACACCTCATGTCATGCTGCAGTCTAATGGAAACATCCCTTACATGACTTGAAGGGAAGGCCAGTGGCTGCATCATGCTGCTTGTTTCTCTGCTTTTTCCTAACCCTAGCAGCTGATGATACATCAGCATTGCAGAAAGGTTCAGGCTCCGACAGGTGCCATGAAGAGTGCTGCCTGTCATTGCTGTCTGGCTGCAGGGGTCCAGCCTGGCGTGTTGCCCGTAAGGCGTTTGAATCTGCCATTATGCACAAGGACGCGCTGGCCCTGCACCTGGAGGTCATGGAGCAGGTCAGGGGTCAGGGGTCAGGGGTGGCTGCACTGGGGCTGGGCTGAGCTTAGCCTGCCTGACCTGCTGCCCTGCTGCCCGCAGTGCGTGGCCCGGCTGCTGGCGCGGTTGGCTCGCATCACGGCTGCAGGCGAAGGAGGCAGTGGCATTGTGAACGTGGCTCCCCTCATGGGCGACCTCACCATGGATGTGGTGGGCAGCTGTGTGTTTGGCGTGGCCTTCAACACCCAGGTCAGGGGAGGGAGTGCATCAGACCTGGGTTTATCCTGTTGCAAGTGCTCGCTCCAAGCACATTTATGTCCTGCATCACTCTGTGCGTGAGCGGGTTACTCGCAGTGAGCTGGTCTGGTCTCAGCACTGCTCTGCCTTCTGTCAAGCTTTTGTCAAGTTATGCAAGGCTGGTATGGGGCTGCAGCAGTGCACGGGTGGTATGGGACAAGCCCCTCAGCCCGCAGTGTGAGGGGGCTGCCCGGGTGGCTGCAGCGGGCTGTGAGCTGCAGCAAAAGCAGGCGCTGGGCAGCTTGGAACTGGCCTAGGCCAGAGTAGAAAGGGCTGCCAGGGAGTTGGCCATGGCAGTCACCCCAGCAAAATAAACACTGCTGTCCAGTTCTGCAAGGCTGGTATGGGGCTGGTGAAGCTGCGACTCAGGGCTAAGACCCAGTGGATTCTGTGTTTGGATTCTGTGTTCGTGAGGTCTGATGGCCGGGTCTGTGTTGGGGGTGTGATGGAACAAGGTTGGCTTATTCAGCCAGCCCATCAGGGGTTGAGCTCCCCGCGTCTTGACTGCAACTTCTTGGGTTCGGCCAGTGACTTAATTCTTTGCTGTGTTTATCCAAAGAGCGCTGCCTCAGAGTTAGGCCCTCATCCTCACTCTTACTCTGGACAGCAAAGGGAGCCTGTATTCAGACCATGATCCAGCCAGTGTCTAGTGGTCAGGCATCATGGCCTGCGACAGAGTGAATGACCAAGCACTGAGTTGTGGCTTGTTTCCGGGCCTGGTTGCCTTCATTGGTGGTGGCAGCAGTGCACTCTACCTATAGGCAGTAGTGCATATCGCTCTGTATTGGGATTCGCTCTTGTCCCTGCAGGAGAAGGAGCTAGGCAAGGCTGCACTGCTGGGGGCGGGCGGCCAGGATCTGGGGAGCCAGCAGCAGTGCCTGCCATACGGCCCAGAGGAGCTAGTGGACGCTTGTCACAATGTCTTTGCAACGGTGATGCTGCGCCTTGCCCTGACGCCCCGCTGCACCCCACCTAACCACCAAGCTAGCAAGGTCCATGCTTTGTTACCCCAGGCTTTGTCACCGGCTCTTATTGGTTTTATGTTATGCATAGAGCTGACATGGTGTTGCGGCCAACTTTGGCCATGGTGGCTACCGTGAGGTTCTGGGTTCAAATCTTTTTAAGCTCTGATTTTTGTCCTACTCACACAAAGCCTAACATGGCCCTGTCATGTCAGCAGCTTGCTGTGGGAGCTTGACACTTGAGGCTGACCTGCTGGGTGCAGTCCAAGGTGGGCGGTCAGTCACGTTGGGCCACGCTGGCCTTGCTGCTGCCGGAGTGGTGCTATGAGGGGCTGAGGTGAGGGACGCTGGGCCAGGCAGGGTGGCCTGACCTGGTGCTGGCCTGAGGGTCAGGAGGGACCTGATAGTCGGAGGGTAAGGTGGGGTGGGGCGGGGTGGGTTGTGTTGGGAGGGAGGTGAGCTGTGTGTTGGCAACGCAAGGCCGTACATAGGGCAGTGTCAGGGTGCCATGGGCCAGGAGTGCAAGGGGGATAGGATAGGTCATAGGTCTCAAAGGGGGACCTGCCCCTCCCTGACCTGCCCCTGGTACTGTGCAACCCTAACTGTGGCAACCCTAACCCTAACCCTGACCCTAACCTTGGCCTAGCCCGCTAATTGCCACTCTTACAATGCCATGATGAATGTTACCAAGATAGTGCCATGATGATTGCTTGGAGCCTGGTGCCTTGCATGCCTGCCTCTCCTTCCCCAACGCCCATCCCTATCACACCACTGGCTGCTATGGGGGTGAGATCCTGGGGCATGATTTGAATCATGCCTGTGCACGTGCCTGGTTGCTTCCCCAGCCCTGATTGTCACCCTAACAGCTTCCATGCTGAGCAGGTGGCTCGCCTGCCGCTTCCCCGACCACCCTCAGCGCATCAGCCTGCACGCCCGCAAGGTCATCGTGGGCACTGCCAAGGTCCTGATCAAAGCCTGGGAGCAAGACCAAGCGGCTGCTGCTGCTGCTGCTGCTGCTGGTGCCTCACACCATCCATCTGATGGTGGTGTCAAGGCTGACAAACAGGACGCAGTCAAAGGCTGCAGTCGAGTACAGTGAGTGGTGCTGCAATAGCACCACTATATTGATGGCGCTGCCTGCCATGGTAAGTGTATGTGTGCACCTGTGGCTTAGTGCAACTGCAGCCAAGCTGAGTTTCATCACGCAGCAGCCTGTCCAATGACCTTCCACAACATTATAGACAACCTTATATACAACCCGTGTGCACTGTGCCTATCGAGCATCGCCCACGCCTGCCTACTAGCTTCAGCAGCACTGGTGTCCCAGAACAACTCCTTCAACACCACCTGCAGTGAGTTACGCTCACAGCTGCTTTACAGAGCGCTTGCTGGCTTGCCAACCGGCCCGCCCGCCCGTCCTCCCGGATTCAGTGTCCTACACTGCAATGTTGACTTAACAGCGAGCTGTTCATATTCAACATCATCTACATCCAAGGCCAAGCTGCCCCAATGAGCCTGGGACCAACGTAGTGCAAGACCCCCCCTTGGCCAATGACATGTGCTGATCCCTGCGATGTGGAGGTGCGAGAGCTCACTCATGCACCTGATCTCAGCTCTGTCGCTGTATCTGGTTGCCCTCCTGGGCTGTGGCTGCAGTGAGAAGAGCTTCCTGGGGCTGCTGCTGAAAGGGCGGGACCTGACCACTGGCACCACCTTGGACATGCAGCAGGTCATGGCACAGATCCACGTGTTCCTGCTGGCTGGATATGAGACCACCACCACTGCGCTGACCTTCGCCCTGTACCTGCTGGCTGCCAACCCTGATGCCCAGCGCAAGCTACAGGTCAGGCCAGGGCCAGGGCCAGGGCCAGGGCCAGGGCCAGGGCCAGGGCCAGGGCCAGGGCCAGGGCCAGGGCCAGGGCCAGGGCCAGGGCCAGGGCCAGGGCCAGGGCCAGGGCCAGGGCCAGGGCCAGGGCCAGGGCCAGGGCCAGGGCCAGGGCCAGTAGGTTTGGGCCATACCACCATCCAGCTATGTGACTGCCTGACCACCACCCTCATGCTGCCTGTGTGTCTGACCATCCAGCTCCCGTTCAAGCAGTGCAACACCCCATCGGCCTGTTGCAGCTGCCACCTGGTGTTAGCCCCTCCAACTCATGCCCACCTTACACGCCTAGGTCTAGACCAACTGTCATGGCCAACTGCTGCAGTGCCCAGCTTAATGCTGTCTGCTTGCCTGAACACCCAGCTTCCCCCCAGCTTCCCCCCAGCTTCTCCCTAGCGGTCGCTTTCCTGCCCCCTCTCCCCCCCGCTGCCCTGCTGTCCAGGTTGAGGTGGACAGTCAGGGGGAGCTGCTGGCCCTGCCCCTAAACACCCTGGCGTCCACAGCAGCCAAGGGAGTGGACTGTGACCCTGTAGCGCACCAGCAGGCCCATGCCCGCCCTGCTGCCTGCCCTGAGCTGGCTCCTGCAGGTCAGGTGGCTGGGGTGGCTCAGTAGGCCTGGGTCAGCCTGAGGGGCACAAGGCGCTGCATGTCACCAGCACAGCTGAGCCAGGCTGGGGCGGGGCAGTTAGGGCGGGGCGGTTGGGCGGGGCGGTTGGGGCGGGGCGGTTGGGCGGGGCAGTTGGGCGGGGTGGTTGGGGGAGGGCGGTCCGGGAGGAGGGAAGGGGCCAAGTCAGGTCAGGCTGTATCCTGTCCAGGTCATGTAAAGTCAGGCCAGGTCAAGCCTATTCAGCTGTAGCTGCTGCCAACCTGGCCACAGCCTTAGTAGAGGAAGGAGTGGGTGAAACTGGGAGTGGGTTGAGGCGGCATGCGCTTGCTTGCCTGCTTAAAGATCATGGCCACATCGTTAAAGGATACACAGCCCCCGCCGTGGTGCCTTGAAGCTAACTACAGAGCAAGGAAGGGGGCAAGAAAGAAAGGAATTGAGAGAGAAAGAAAGAAAGAAATTCTTTGTGACGAGCATGCATCGAGGGAGTAAGATGGTATCGGGGTGTCCCTTTGCAGCCCCCTCACACCAGGAAGCCTGACGCAAAAGAATTGGGTTTCTGGCTCTCACCAAAGGCATGGCCTGCTCTTTCTCCTAACCGGTGGTGCAGACAGCTGTGAGCCAGTGGCTGCATTGGTCCCTGGCAAGCTCACAGCCCCAGGGAAGGAAGGAGACCCTCAGGGAGTGTGGTGAGGGGGAGAGGGCAGGGGCAGGGGCAGGAAGGTACCAAGTTTTATACCTGCAACTGCTCCTGCTGCCTGAATGGAGCCCCTTCAGGGGCAGCTGATGGGGCAGCAGAGGGGAGTGGCAGCGCATGGGGATGTGGGCTGGCAAGTGGAACATTGTGTTATGTGCGCCCAGCCTGTTTACTGCCTGCGCCCCTTCCATCAGGTGTGGGGCTGACGGCAGAGGAGGTGGCTGCCTCCTTCCCCTACGCTTGTGCCGTGTTGGACGAGGCCATGCGATTGTACCCGCCCGCAGCCACCGCCCTGCGCTCCCCACCCGAGGACATTGAGGTCGCGGGCCACAGGTGCACATGCCGCTACACTACCACCCACAGCTGGTGCCACCTGCAACAACACTCATGCACCAAGCATGGGGCCTGGGGTGGCTGCAATGCCTCCAGAAGCAGTGTGTTGGGATGGCCAGGAGGCCCTGGAACAAATGTGAAATGTTGCAGGATCCCCGCTCATACGTTTCTGTACATGCCCATCTACTCCTACCACCACGACGCGAACGTTTGGCCGGACGTTGCTGAATTCAAGCCGGAGCGCCACTTGGTCGGCCACCCCGACGCCATGGACGCAGCCGCCAAGGCCAGCTTTATGCCCTTTGGCCATGGGGCAAGGTAGGTGCGCCAGGAATGCCGTCGCTTGTGTAGGCATTGGTCTGTGCGACCTACAGCTCCTCGTGTGGCGTCTTGCGGCCGGGGAGGCGGTGCCGCGACATCGTTGCAGGTTGCGCCGCACAATGTTGACTTGCACAACAGCTGTGTCCTGAGCTGTGGTCTGATGCGGGTCATTGAACGCAGGAGTTGTCCAGGAGCCCGATTCGCGATGCAGGAGGCGCGGGTGGCGCTGGTCCGGATGGTTCGCCAGTTCAGCTTCGAGCTGGCGCCGATGCAGGAACACCCAGTGCGCACATGGACCGGGCTGACGACAACCCCTGTGGGGGGCATGTGGCTGCGTGTTCACAACCGCACCTGCGCATGAACTCATCCCTTGGATCCCTTGAATATCTTGGATTGTCAGGCGTTGTTGCGTGTGTCGGTCTTGTCGTCAGGCGCTCCCAACATTCAAAAAATGGCAGTAAACCGACCCCTGGTAGTAGGACGGCTGTAACTCGACACTCGCTGCGCCAAAATTTATGCTAGCTGGCTCAGAATGTAGCCAACCCAGGCAGCTACCTTTCACCCATCCAGAATAATTATCCAGTTAGTAGGCCGTGCAGTGCAAAGCATCAAAGTTAGTAATTTGAATTTGAGCCGGTTCGGGGCATGCAGTCATCGCTGCGACCGCCCGCGCCGCTTAGGTTGCTCTACACGAGCATGCGCATCGGCAGAAGCAGTCGGATTGGAAAACGGTTGCGGGAATGTGGCACGAAGGCGGTTGGCAGGTGGTTGGGGGAGGTGGCCGGTACAGCCTTTGTTGCGCACTTTACAACCTGAGTTGGCGCTGGGGGGCTGTCTAACTAAGTCTCGTGGATCGCTTGCGCTTGGCAGCTGTCTTGGGCAGCCTCAACTCAGAAGGTGTGGTACGCTTGCGTAGCGTGAAGCCAGGAGCCGGCGTTGCTGCACCTGGCTCACTACCTTGAGCCGGAGCAGCCTGCCCTTGGGTGGCGATTGCAGCTAGAGCCAGCTGATACATGTGCCGTAAATCAGGTGATGCAATAGGCCCTTGAGGCGACGCAGTGGGGGGTGCCAACATCTGCCCCTCTAGGGCTGTGCCCCACGAGCTCCGGCCCTGCTGCTGGGGTGGCTTCTGTGGGGGGGGCTGTTGGGGCAGGGGGGGCTGTGGAGGCGGCACACCTGCTGGCACAACTCGGCTGCACCCTGCTGCTGCTGCTGCTGCCACCCGTTGCTGGCTTGCATGGTCCCCCACATTCACCACAACCCCCCCTACACAGCAAGCAGCTGCTGTGGCTTTGCGTGCGGCTCTGGCTGGTGCCCTGGCTGAGGCTGCAGCCACCTCCTCCAGCCGCACCGCAGTGCGAAGCTTAGGCAACTGTAGCGTGAAGTCATGCACATCAACGCTGTTGAGGGTGGTCCTCAGCGTGTGCAGGGACATGTGCCCTCAATTCCATGGCCTCCTCCTGTGCCTTGTTCTTTTGAGCTTTCAAGCCACTAGGGCTGCACTTAAACCCTGCCTTGGGTGAGGCATGCAGCTCTTGCAGCTGTTGACGCTGCTTCTTGCTGAGCCTCTTACCCCCCATGGTGGTGCCTAGGGCTGGGAGGGGGCAGGGGGGGGGAGTGGAGCAGGCAGCGAGCAAGGGAGGGGTTGGGCTGGGAGGGGTTGGGCTGGGGGGGTGGGCTGGGAGGGGGAGGGGTTGGGCTGGGAGTGGGTGGCCTGGGAGGGGTTGGGCTGGGAGGGGTTGGGTTGGGAGGGGGTGGGCTGGGAGGGGTTGGGCTGGGAGGGGTTGGGCTGGGAGGGGTTGGGTTGGGAGGGGGTGGGCTGGGAGGGGGTGGGCTGGGAGGGGGTGGGCTGGGAGGGGGTGGGTTGGGAGGGGGTGGGCTGGGAGGGGTTGGGCTGGGAGGGGTTGGGCTGGGAGGGGGTGGGTTGGGAGGGGGTGGGCTGGGAGGGGGTGGGCTGGGAGGGGTTGGGCTGGGAGTGGGTGGCCTGGGAGGGGTTGGGTTGGGAGGGGGTGGGCTGGGAGGGGTTGGGCTGGGAGGGGTTGGGCTGGGAGGGGTTGGGTTGGGAGGGGGTGGGCTGGGAGGGGGTGGGCTGGGAGGGGGTGGGCTGGGAGGGGGTGGGTTGGGAGGGGGTGGGCTGGGAGGGGTTGGGCTGGGAGGGGTTGGGCTGGGAGGGGTTGGGTTGGGAGGGGGTGGGCTGGGAGGGGGTGGGCTGGGAGGGGGTGGGCTAGGAGGGGGTGGGGTTGGGCTGGGAGGGGTTGGGCTGGGAAGGGTTGGGTTGGGAGGGGAGGGTGTGGGCTGCGAGGGGGTGGGCAGGCTTGATGAGGTGGGCTCCTGCAATGATGGGTGGAGGAGGGGCGGGCATGGTGGGTCGTTGCATGCCATGGCCTTGAACCTGCCTGGTGAACATGATGTCACTTTGATGTTGTCAAACTGAACGAGGCCTGGGTTGTTTAATGTGCGGTTTGTTTCACTAGATGCGCCAATGGGTATAGAACAAACATTCCATGGCCATTTTCCTGTGGATGCAGCGGGTGCAACACAGTGGAGGACACAGTGGAGGAGGGGGGGTGTAAGCCGGTGATACCTTAGTGTGCGCCGACCCAACTGGTGTATACGGCGGAATCGAGCATGGAGATATGTTTCAATCACCCCGTCAAGGTGCCCTGCACGCCCGGCAGGCATCGCGATGGGTGTTGGCCGGACATTCCATTTGTGCACAACCAGCTCACTACGCTAGGTAGATGGGGCCTCAGCGATGTGGCTCACCGTGCCAAGGCGACCCGTCTCGCCGCTGTGAATTGTTCGCGGGCACATGTGGCAGTACGCGAGCAAAGACTCCAATGGCTAGCGCTGATGGTCAGATTACGCGGACTAAACCGTGGCTGCCAATGTGACAAACGCTATTGAAAACGATGCGGTATTCAGAGAGTAGTTGCATGAACATTACTAACCCCATGTTGGGGCGGCCTGACTTGTCGATGTCATTTAATGTTGTTCATTTCTTTATCCCAGCATGTAGCTGTAAGGATGTTTGCTAAGGAATTCACTGGTTAGGGATCATGTTGTTTAAGCACCCGTGAGGGAGTGTTGTGTAGAACCCGTCGAGCCACAAGGATCCTAATCACATCTTGTGATTTGGCTGGTGCACCGTGTTTGCTCATTTGTGGTGTATGGCGTCCGGGTTATAAGCAGGCTTATTAATGCACATGAGGATTTCTTGAAAATGCACACCCCAGATAACCAATGTTAACACGCAAATTCAGACTGTGGGCACACATGTACAGCAGATTCACAGTAAAGAAGGAGACTCTGCACCTGGATGACCCCCTGCAATTCACGCAGCTACCCTTGTTCTCTGGCAGAAACCCACTGCAGTCCATCCAATACGACTCCATGTATGCGAAGATGGACCAACTGTTTGTGAGCAACGGCGTGGATGTGGCAAGCACTACACATGCCCCTCGCAAAGGCGCGCCCGTGGAGATGGCCAAGTCTGGGTGAGTGAAGCAGCAGCAGCAGCAGCAGGGCAGGCCAGCCCCAGCCCAGCCACATGCAATACACCTGACTGTTTGTGTATGTATGTGCATGTACAGGGTGCAGCACGGGGACATAAAGAAGCACTGTGGGTGGTCGAAGGACGTCGCAGAGCAGCACTACCTCCATCACTCTCGTATGGAGGCCGTCCTGGCCATGTGCGGTTGGGAGTCAGAGCATGTCAAGTGGCTCACCACGTTCTATGCGGAGAGGTGAGGCCTGTGCATAGAGGCCTGCAGCTTATTGCAATTGGTGCTGGAAGCTCATTTCTGTTTGCCCGTCTGCCTGGTTGCCTACCTGCCTTGCCAGGTTCGAGGTCCCACTGCCTCTTGTGTGGCTCAAGTTCGAGGCTGGGCCCCACCTCTTCCCCATCCTCCCTGCATTGCGAGAAGCCTGCTCTACAGGCAGCAGCCAGACGGCCGACAGCCGTGCCTGCTTCAAAGCCTTGCTGGCAGTCTTTGAGGCATTCGTCACCTTGCTTTGCCAGGACTGCATCTGGCTAGACATGCATGCTCCCAGCATCAGCTCCCGGCACATGGTCTGCACTCACCTCCACAGCCTGCCCAGCTATCACCAGCATCGGGACAAGGCAACTGAGCTGTACCGAGGAGGGCAGTTATCAGCCAGAAAGCCAACACTCGTGGAGAATAAGGCCGAGTCGGCGATTTTAGTTAAGGGGGACTGCAGATAGCCCTTTCAAAGGCCGTCCCATCGCCATGTGTTTCATGATTTTAATCGACGTGGTTGGGCTGTAATCGCCCTTTAGCTGAAGCGGTCAAACCTTGTGCAGGGTTTCGCTAAACCGTGCACAGGGTTTCAACTGGCTCAGCCCCTAGGTGGCCGTCAAGCCAGTTCCTGACCTTGTGCAGCGTTTCATAGACCGTGTGCAGGGTTTCGCTGACCATGTGCAGGGTTTTTATTGACCGTGCACAGGGTTTCATAGACCGTGCACAGGGTTTGGTGTGGCTCAATTCCTAGGAGTTTCTGACCGTGTGCAGGGTTTCGCTGACCGTGTGCAGGGTTTCAAAGACCTAGTGCAGGGTTTCATAGACGTAGTGCAGGGTTCCATAGACCGTGCACAAGGTTTGGTGTGGCTCAGTTACTAGGCGTTTCTGACCTTGTGCAGGGTTTGCTGACCGTGTGCAGGGTTTCAAAGACCTAGTGCAGGGTTTCATAGACGTAGTGCAGGGTTTCATAGACCGTGCACAAGGTTTGGTGTGGCTCAGTTACTAGGCGTTTCTGACCGTGTGCAGGGTTTTGCTGACCGTGCACAAGGTTTCAAAGACCTAGTGCAAGGTTTCATAGACCGTGCACAGGGTATCAAAGCATGAGTGTATAGTCAGCATTGGCTTACAACCTACATGGCTTCTGACATCTGCTGCCTCATGTGGCCTCCTACATTAATGTAACATCACACGGCATCACCATTAGAGTCATGCCTAGCACATAAACTGACTCATGGCTAATAACTGCTGTTTGCACACTGAAACTGGTGCTGCCAGGCATGCACCACATGACACAAGCCACTAGACTCAGGGCTGCACACGCCATGCACCTCTCATCTCATAGCAACTGACACACTGCTACACACGCCATGCATTGCTCATCTCATACCTGTTGACTCATGGTCACTCAAACTATATACTCACGACACACAGCAGCAAACACATGGCTAACGAAGCCATGCACCTCATGACACATGGCAGCTGACTCAGGGCTACACATGCCTCGCTACACCACTGCAAACAACATGTCTTGACGCACAAACAACTCGCAAACACCTCGCTACAAACCACATGGCACGGCGCTCGACAACCCCGCAAAGACATGTACAAGACACCACTCATGGCATTCGCTTTCCTGGATGCCTCTCCACACATGCACTCTCTTAGCTGCCACTCCTATTATGAGCACTCCTGGCTGCCACTCATGCCATTGCACTTGGCTGCTGTTGACAGCTAGGAGGTGGTGGTGGTGATGGGGGGAAGGGTGCACCAGCCGCGCTGCAGCTGCCTCTTGGCTGATCATGCCTTGCACCACCTGCCCCATAGCAGCTGGCTCCTTGTTGCTCTCTTAAGGCTCCTTGTTGCTCATGCCTTGCCACACCTGCCACATGGCAGCTGCCTCATGGCTACACACGTCATGTACCACCTCATGGCTGCCACTCCTAGCTGCCGCTCCAGGCTGCTGCTCCGGGCTGCTGCCCTGGGCTGCTATTGATGGCCTGGGAGGTGGTGGTGGAAGTGGGGTAAGGTGAGGGTAAGGTAGGGGAGGGGCTGCAGTGTAGCGCAGGAGGGGGGAAGCGGAGCGACACGGGTGAGTTTGTGGGTAAGGGGAAGGACAAGGGAAGGGTGTGAACATTAGACCTGCAGCAAACAAGGGGCATGCTAGCCATCAGGCTTGGTACCAAGAGCCACAAATCTGCTTCATGCTGGCCACTCACCGTTTGGTGGGGTGGGGTGGGGTGGGGTGGGGTGGGGTGGGGTGGGGTGGGGTGGGGTGGGGTGGGGTGGGGTGGGGTGGGGTGGGGTGGGGTGGGGTGGGGTGGGGTGGGGTGGGGTGGGGTGGGGTGGGGTGGGGTGGGGTGGGGTGGGGTGGGGTGGGGTGGGGTGGGGTGGGGTGGGGTGGGGTGGGGTGGGGTGGGGTGGGGTGGGGTGGGGTGGGGTGGGGTGGGGTGGGGTGGGGTGGGGTGGGGTGGGGTGGGGTGGGGTGGGGTGGGGTGGGGTGGGGTGGGGTGGGGTGGGGTGGGGTGGGGTGGGGTGGGGTGGGGTGGGGTGGGGTGGGGTGGGGTGGGGTGGGGTGGGGTGGGGTGGGGTGGGGTGGGGTGGGGTGGGGTGGGGTGGGGTGGGGTGGGGTGGGGTGGGGTGGGGTGGGGTGGGGTGGGGTGGGGTGGGGTGGGGTGGGGTGGGGTGGGGTGGGGTGGGGTGGGGTGGGGTGGGGTGGGGTGGGGTGGGGTGGGGTGGGGTGGGGTGGGGTGGGGTGGGGTGGGGTGGGGTGGGGTGGGGTGGGGTGGGGTGGGGTGGGGTGGGGTGGGGTGGGGTGGGGTGGGGTGGGGTGGGGTGGGGTGGGGTGGGGTGGGGTGGGGTGGGGTGGGGTGGGGTGGGGTGGGGTGGGGTGGGGTGGGGTGGGGTGGGGTGGGGTGGGGTGGGGTGGGGTGGGGTGGGGTGGGGTGGGGTGGGGTGGGGTGGGGTGGGGTGGGGTGGGGTGGGGTGGGGTGGGGTGGGGTGGGGTGGGGTGGGGTGGGGTGGGGTGGGGTGGGGTGGGGTGGGGTGGGGTGGGGTGGGGTGGGGTGGGGTGGGGTGGGGTGGGGTGGGGTGGGGTGGGGTGGGGTGGGGTGGGGTGGGGTGGGGTGGGGTGGGGTGGGGTGGGGTGGGGTGGGGTGGGATAGGGGAGGGGTGGGGTGGGCAAGGGGTGGGCGTGTGACCGTCACACCTGCAAGCAACAAGGGGCGTGCTCACGGTAAGGCTGGGCAATGGGGGCCACTGATGTGCAAGGGGCCACTCACTGTTATCTCCATGTGCCATTGCTGACTCCTTGCTGCCTCCTTGTTGGCTGCTGCTCCTCCCTCCTGGCTGTGCCTCCTGGCTGTGCCTCCTGGCTGTGGGGGGCATGGGCCTCTTGGCCTTGGCCAACCACTTGCCTTGCCCATGCCTCCTGGCTGCCACTCCTGGCTGCCGCTCCTAGCTGCTGCTCCTGGCTGCAGCTCCTGGCTGCTCCTCTTGGCTACTCCTCTTGGTTGCGCCTCCTGGGGAGTGGTGGGTCTGGCAGGTGGTGCCACCAAGGGTGAGGGTGAGGGTGAGGATGACAGTCACCAAGGGTGAGGGTGAGGGTGAGGATGAGGAGGAGGTGAGGAGGGGGGTGTGAGGGAAGGAGGTGAGGGGGAGGAGGTGAGGGGGAGGAGGGAGAAGAGGCATGGGAAAGGAGAGTGGAGTGGAGGGGAGGGGGAGGGGAGGGGGCCTGTTGCTCCTTGCTGCCGCTGTGGCTGCTGAGCTGACCATCACACATGCAGCAAACAACACTCCTACAAATTAGTCCCTGCATTCTTCCCTGCACTTTTGGCCAACCTTGTCCGATCGGGCTGCAATTTTGATAGATGGTGTTTTGCAGAAAATAAAACATATTGTTTTTTGAGAAATATTTTCAAAAAACGATATGTTTTATTTTCTGCAAAACACCATCTATCAAAATTGCAGCCCGATCGGACAAGGTTGGCCTAAGGTGCAGGGAAGAATGCAGGGACTAATTTGTAGGAGTGAAGGGGCGTGCTAGCGGTTAGGCTGGGTACAAGGGGTCACTTATGTGCGTGGGGCTAGCACACTCACTGCTTGCTCCATGCGGTCCCTTGATCATTCCTTAGGGGGAGGGAGAGGGGTAGTGGGGGATCTGGCAGGTGGTGGTGGGCAGTGTGGTAGGGAGGAGGGAGGAGGGAAGAGGGAGGAGGGAAGAGCGAGGAGGGAGGAGGGAGGAGGGAAGAGCGAGGAGGGCAGGTTAGCGAAACCCTGCACGAGGTCAGGGTTGACTTAGAAGAAATCGATACTTTGATGGAGACCCTGCACAAGGTCAGCGAAACCCTGCACTAGGTTAGCGAAACCCTGCACGAGGTCAGGGTTGACTTAAAAAAAATCGATACTTTGATGGAGACCCTGCACAAGGTCAGCGAAACCCTGCACTAGGTTAGCGAAACCCTGCACGAGGTCAGGGTTGACTTAAAAAAAATCGATGCTTGGATCGAAACCCTGCACAAGGTCGGCAAAACCTTGCACACGGTCTTAAAACCCTGCACAAGGTTTGCGAAACCCTGCACAAGGTCAAGTGAAACCCCGCACAAGGTTTCAAAGGCTAATTGTGCCTCAAAGTGAGAATAAACTGTGTGCAGGGTTTCAGTAAACTGGCCACCATTCCTTACTGGCACTGACTTTGCACATGCTACCTACTAGGTTGTGCTTCTATTCTGATGCCTGACAACTCCTCATACTCAGATATTTAAAAAGTCATTTCAGTCAGTTAGCGCCATCTCCCTTCGCCAAATTCGGGGTGAGGGCTCAGCCACTGGTCCAGCAGCTCCGCAATGACCAAGAATTTCACTTTGGCCAAAGGGAGTCTTCTCCTCCACTAGGTCACAGCAGCCTACATGCCAAGTCTCAGACCTCAACTCGCAAGTTTGCCGAGCCAGCCAGCCCTTAATTGCCAGGAGTGAAAGGCATTTGATGAGTGGATGCGTGACATGTATAACCTGCAGCTCGCAACCCCTGCCCTGACTGCTGCCTTATCTCGCTTATATGCCAGGGGGGCAGCAGCAGCAGGAGGGCAGGCCAGCCCTGCCCTCCCCCTGGGGCCAGCAGCAGCAGGGGGGCAGGCCAGCCCTTCCCTCACCTGGGGGCCAGCAGCAGGAGGGCAGGCCAGCCCTGCCCTCCCCCTGGGGCCAGCAGCAGCAGGGGGGCAGGCCAGCCCTTCCCTCACCTGGGGGCCAGCAGCAGGAGGGCAGGCCAGCCCTGCCCCCCCCCTGGGGCCAGCAGCAGCAGGGGGGCAGGCCAGCCCTGCCCTCACCTGGGGGCCAGCAGCAGGAGGGCAGGCCAGCCCTGCCCCCCCCCTGGGGCCAGCAGCAGCAGGGGGGCAGGCCAGCCCTGCCCTGACCTGACCTGGGGGCCAGCAGCAGGAGGGCAGGCCAGCCCTGCCCTCCCCCTGGGGCCAGCAGCAGCAGGGGGGCAGGCCAGCCCTGCCCTCACCTGGGGGCTAGCAGCAGGAGGGCAGGCCAGCCCTGCCCCCCCCCTGGGGCCAGCAGCAGCAGGGGGGCAGGCCAGCCCTGCCCTGACCTGGGGGCCAGCAGCAGGAGGGCAGGCCAGCCCTGCCCTCCCCCTGGGGCCAGCAGCAGCAGGGGGGCAGGCCAGCCCTGCCCTCACCTGGGGGCTAGCAGCAGGAGGGCAGGCCAGCCCTGCCCCTGCCCTCATCAGGGGGCCAGCAGCAGCAGCAGGGGGGCAGGTCAGCCCTGCACTGACCTGGGTGCCAGCAGCAGGAGGGCAGGCCAGCCCTCCCCCTGCCCTCACCTGTGGGCCAGCAGCAGGAGGGCAAGCCAGCCCTGCCCCTGCCTTCGCCACGGGGGCAGCAGCAGCAGCAGGAGGGCAGGCCAGCCCTGCCCCTGCCCTGACCTGGGGGCCAGCAGCAGGAGGGCAAGCCAGCCCTGCCCCTGCCTTCGCCAGGGGGGCAGCTACAGCAGCAGGGCAGGCCAGCCCTGCCCTGACCTGGTGGCCATCAGCAGGAGGGGAGGCCAGCCCTGCCCCTGCCCTCATCAGGGGGCCAGCAGCAGCAGCAGCAGCAGGGGGGCAGGTCAGCCCTGCACTGACCTGGGGGCCAGCAGCAGGAGGGCAGGCCAGCCCTGCCCCTGCCCTCATCAGGGGGCCAGCAGCAGGAGGGCAAGCCAGCCCTGCCCCTGCCTTCGCCAGGGGGACAGCAACAGCAGCAGGGCAGGCCAGCCCTGCCCTGACCTGGTGGCCATCAGCAGGAGGGCAGGCCAGCCCTGCCCCTGCCCTCATCAGGGGCCCAGCAGCAGCAGCAGCAGGGGGGCAGGCCAGCCCTGCCCTCACCTGGGGGCCAGCAGCAGGAGGGCAGGCCAGCCCTGCCCCTGCCTTCGCCAGGGGGGCAGCAGCAGCAGCAGGAGGGCAGGCCAGCCCTGCCCCTGCCCTGACCTGGGGGCCAGCAGCAGGAGGGCAGGCCAGCCCTGCCCATGCCCCTGCTCTGAAGATTGCAGAAGCCCTTCCCATATCCCCCATGCCATACTCGGTGCAATCGGTACAACAGTGGGGTACTGCCAGCGAGATCATAGCTCTGTGGGAGTCTGGTAGGGGGGGGGGGCCCTAGCTTGCGATCTTTGGAGGGAGGGGAAGGGGGGAAGCAGTGGCGCGCCAACAGAGGGGTTGAAGGAAGGCAGGTGGGGAAGAGGGTCAGCGAGATCAAGCAGATAGTCTTGCTGATTGAGTGGTATCTCAGAACCAGGTTTCCTAACATTAGTAGGAGTGTAGCACTGCAACATTTGGACAGAAATACAAGACATATCAAAGCTTGGAGTGGCCTGCTAAGATGGCTGCAACGTGAGAAAAACCCAGCAGCAGCAGGCCAGCAGCACCAGCCAGGCCAGCAGCACCTGGAGGCTGCAGCTGCAGGCCAGCAGCATCAGCAGGCTGCAGCAGCAGGCCAGCAGCACCTGGAGGCTGCAGCTGCAGGCCAGCAGCACCAGCAGGCTGCAGCTGCAGGCCAGCAGCACCTGGAGGCTGCAGCTGCAGGCCAGCAGCACCAGCAGGCTGCAGCAGCAGGCCAGCAGCACCTGGAGGCTGCAGCTGCAGGCCAGCAGCACCTGGAGGCTGCAGCTGCAGGCCAGCAGCACCTGCAGGCTGCAGCTGCAGGCCAGCAGCACCAGCAGGCTGCAGCTGCAGGCCAGCAGCACCTGGAGGATGCAGCTGCAGGCCAGCAGCACCAGCAGGCTG
The DNA here is from genome assembly GCA_030144725.1 of Haematococcus lacustris. Taxonomy (NCBI): domain Eukaryota; kingdom Viridiplantae; phylum Chlorophyta; class Chlorophyceae; order Chlamydomonadales; family Haematococcaceae; genus Haematococcus; species Haematococcus lacustris. Next base: position 5,331,458 of record JASKMD010000014.1, on the reverse strand, counting down.
CAGCAGCAGGCCAGCAGCACCTGGAGGCTGCAGCTGCAGGCCAGCAGCACCAGCAGGCTGCAGCAGCAGGCCAGCAGCACCTGGAGGCTGCAGCTGCAGGCCAGCAGCACCTGGAGGCTGCAGCTGCAGGCCAGCAGCACCTGCAGGCTGCAGCTGCAGGCCAGCAGCACCAGCAGGCTGCAGCTGCAGGCCAGCAGCACCTGGAGGATGCAGCTGCAGGCCAGCAGCACCAGCAGGCTGCAGCAGCAGGCCAGCAGCACCTGGAGGCTGCAGCTGCAGGCCAGCAGCACCAGCAGGCTGCAGCAGCAGGCCAGCAGCACCTGGAGGCTGCAGCTGCAGGCCAGCAGCACCTGGAGGCTGCAGCTGCAGGCCAGCAGCACCAGCAGGCTGCAGCTGCAGGCCAGCAGCACCTGGAGGCTGCAGCAGCAGGCCAGCAGCACCTGGAGGCTGCAGCTGCAGGCCAGCAGCACCTGGAGGCAGCAGCTGCAGGCCAGCAGCACCAGCAGGCTGCAGCTGCAGGCCAGCAGCACCTGGAGGATGCAGCTGCAGGCCAGCAGCACCAGCAGGCTGCAGCTGCAGGCCAGCAGCACCTGGAGGCTGCAGCTGCAGGCCAGCAGCATCAGCAGGCTGCAGCAGCAGGCCAGCAGCACCTGGAGGCTGCAGCTGCAGGCCAGCAGCACCTGGAGGCTGCAGCAGCAGGCCAGCAGCACCTGGAGGCTGCAGCTGCAGGCCAGCAGCACCTGGAGGCTGCAGCTGCAGGCCAGCAGCACCAGGAGGCTGCAGCTGCAGGCCAGCAGCACCTGGGGATAGGCTGCAGCAGCAGGCCAGCAGCACCTGGAGGCTGCAGCTGCAGGCCAGCAGCACCTGCAGGCTGCAGCTGCAGGCCAGCAGCACCTGGAGGCTGCAGCTGCAGGCCAGCAGCACCAGCAGGCTGCAGCTGCAGGCCAACAGCACCAGCAGGCTGCAGCTGCAGGCCAGCAGCACCTGGGGATTGCAGCAGCAGGCCAGCAGCACCAGCAGGCTGCAGCTGCAGGCCAGGGAGCATGTCAGCAACACTTGCAGATTTGTACCCCCACTAAAGGGTCTCAGCAGCAGGTATTCTCAGCTTTGGCCAAGGTCCTAGCTGCAACAAGCCGGGGGATATCAGTTAGTGCTCTAGCAGCCGCCCTAGCAGCAGCAGCAAAGGGGCCAAGCCCGTCCACCTCCCCTACTGAGGCACCAAGGAGGAGTCAGCAGCCCACGTTAACATATCTTCCCACTACAACAGAGGGGGTTGTTAATGCTTTCTTGGGGATGCCAGTAGCCAAGGGAGGTACGTCAGGCCTCCTCAATGGCTGCAGCCTCTTTGTCTGCATGTCAGCGGCGTGCAACAAGGCCAAACCGCCAGGGCTCCGCCACATGGACATGTGGGGGTCCTTCGAGCATCAAGACGTGTTCAATCAGGCCGCGCGTCTCCTCAACGTGCAACTGGGAAGGGTGCGCAAAGGAACACGGGTGAAGGGCGCTGTGCGGCAACCGCAACCTGTTGTGAGCTCGCTACCCACTGCTCCCAGCCAGCCCGCCGGATTCCTGCCAGCTATCAGCTATGGCATTCGTCAGCCCACGTTTATCTAAGTTTGCCTGCATTTGACTTGCGTTTGACTGCTTTTGACTCGCATTTGACTGCTTCGCACTGTTCGACGCGCTAGTCCGTATAACCAGCAGGTACTCCTCCACTGTCAGGTGCAGGCCTCATGCAAGTGTCTGCCATGCCATGTCAAACCTGTCAAATGGCATCCTTCATTACCATACCCCCACTCCCATCCACCACCCACTCCCACCCCACTCCCACCCTGTCAGGTGCAATCCAGCACCCTGTACTGGCAATGTCATGCAATGTCCGCTGCCGACACTAGGCCACTGCAGCCCCTACAGGCAGGCTAGCCATCCAGCTCCTCCTCTGCAGCTGTGGGAGCAAAGGGTTGCTCATCACGCTCCAGCGCCCGCGTGTTAAAATATACATAGGCCATGGCCCACAAGCGCCCCATGAGCAGCCGGCTGCGCTTGTCGCTCCAGATTAAGTTGAAAACACTGAACTGACGCTCCACACCGGCTGACGTGGCCGGGGTGCAAAACACCCGCTGTGCCACCTCCAGTAGCATTGGGGTAGTAGTAGTTGTTACACTAAGGAATGAAGGAGAAAAGAACTGTGTTATCGGTGAGAGGTGAGAGGTGTAAGAGAGGGGGAAACCTAGAAGCAAGAGGAACCAGCATTTTAGGGGGAAGGGAGCTAAAGGAGAAGGGGGAGAGACCTCGCGAAGCGAAGGAGCTAGAGACACACAAGGTTTGAACAAGGAGGGCTAGAACAAGGTTTGAACAAGGAGGGCTAGAAAGGTGGACTCAGGCGTTCCCAACATGGGGTTGGTAATCTTCATGCAACTGCGGCCCATCTACTCCATCATTTGATGTAACGCTTGCTGCGTCTGCTGCAATGCGATATTGCGCGTTTAATGTTCGACTGGAATTGCCATCGGAGTCTTTCGATGCGGGCAGCCACATGTGACCCCGGATGTGTCCCAATCGCAGACCGCGGTTAGCTACACTGGTAAGCTACGTCCTTGGCTATCCGTTAGCGATGCACGACATGTTGGTGGCGCACACCACCGAAGTCCGGCAAACATGGCTGCGCGAGCTTCTTGATGGTGCAGGCCGCTTGGCGAGGATGTGAAGAAACTCGAAACTGTGTGTGGCAGCGCTGTATCGCTGTAATGGTGGGCGGCACAGTAGGGACTAGTCACCCCCTCCAGCTATGATCCGCTTTATGTTTTGGACCATTGAACAAACAGCCTGACCTCACACAGATTTTTTATAGCATACTCATTAACGCGTCCGTGGTACTATGCAACTCAATCATTGGGTTTGTATGTGACAAGTTATACCGCTTACAAGGTACACATGCTGATGGCTACAGGTGCACGAGGAGCCGACCGAGCTTGGCTTACCACTCCGCCACGTGGCCACCACCAACACAGCTTGACCCACCATCTCCCAACCTCGTCCTCACCGCCCACCTCCCAATAGCCCCTCCTCCCAACAGCCCAGCCTCCCCCCTACCTCTCCTTCTCCTCGCCTCCTCCCCCCTACCTCTCCTTCACCCATCTCCTTATCCTTCACCTCCCATCACCCCAAGCCCCCTCAGCAGCAGCTGACACTTGCAGGCACCATCCCTGAGCTGGCTGTGCCTGCTGGTGCACCCCCTCAGCAGCAGCAACAGCTGGCAGCGGCAAGCACGTCACGGAAGCGTGAGGCACCTGCAGCTAACAAGTCGAGGGCAGCAAAGCAAGGTGAGACAACACCACGTACTGCACCTAGCACCTTGTTAAGCGTATTAGAGCAGCCGGGAATGCACCAGCGCCAGCAGCAGCTCCAAATGCTAATAGTGGTATCCAGTCGTCACGACTGCCGTCGTCGCGTCCACATGCCAAAATCAAATCATGTTCCGACTGCTGCTGCGCGTTGCAGGTGCCAGCAACAACGGTGTGGCGAAGCGTGCTAGTGTGGCGCGCCTCGCATGAGGCAAAATCGCATGAATTCAAATGTCGATCTTTGGGCAGGCACTGAGCACCGCTGAGAGCGAGATAGTTTTTGCTGCGTCGGCCATCTCGTAGCTTTGAGTCTCCTCTGTTTAAAGCACTGTTTACATCTATTTTTGACTCGTTGGCTGCGGAGATACGGGCTTTCTATCACAGGGGGGTGGTTTCCAGGTAGTTGGGAACGCCTGAGGTGGAGAGAGGAGGGAAACACTTTTGGGGTCTCCTTACCGTACCACCCCCACCACCTCGCAACGTCATGCACAATGTGTAGACCGGACCCTGCCCCCTCACACCCTCGCGACCCCTCGTACCCCCACCCCCTCCCAGCCCCAGCACACCCGCACACCTCCTCCCACCCCCTCACTGCCCCTTACTGCCATCCCACCCTCCGTACTGCCTATCCACCCCCATATGGCCATCAGAGCGTCATAGATGGACAAACTCGCATCGATCTGCCGCCAGGGCAGGGAGGCTGGGGCGATGCCCATCCACTCCTACCACCACGACGCGAACGTTTGGCCGGACGTTGCTGAATTCAAGCCGGAGCGCCACTTGGTCGGCCACCCGGACGCCATGGACGCAACCGCCAAGGCCAGCTTTATGCCCTTTGGCCACGGTGCAAGGTGGGCGCGCTAAGAACGCCGTCGCTTGTATAAGCATCGGTCGGTGCGACCTAAAGGTCCTCGTGTAGCGACTTGCGGCTCCCAACACGACGGCGCGGCATCGTTGCAGATTGTGCCGCACCATGTTGACATGCACAACAGCTGTGTCCTGAGCTGTGGTCTGACGCGGGTCATTGAACGCAGGAGTTGTCCAGGAGCGCGGTTCGCGATGCAGGAGGCGCGGGTGGCGCTGGTCCGGATGGTTCGCCAATTCAGCTTCGAGCTAGCGCCGATGCAGGAACACCCAGTGCGCACATGGACCGGGCTGACGACAACCCCTTTGGGGGGCATGTGGCTGCGTGTTCACAACCGCACCTGCGCATGAAGTCATCCCTTGGATCCCTTGGATATGTTGGATGGTCAGGCGCTTGTGCGTGTGTCGGTCTTGTCAATGTCATTTAACGTTGTTCATTTCTGTATCCTAGCATGTAGCTGTAAGGATGTTTGCTAAGGAATTCACTGGTTAGGGATCATGTTGTTTAAGCACCCGTGAGGGAGTGTTGTGTAGAACCCGTCGAGCCATACGGATCCTAATCAGATCGATATGATTTGGCTGGTGAACCGTGTTTGCTCATTTGTGGTGTATTGCGTCCGGGTTACAAGCAGGCTTGTGAATCTTCAGTTTTTCATGTTTTCAGACTTGCACTGTTTTCCCTGAAAATGCACACCCCAAATAATTAGCAGATACTCCTCCACTGTCAAGTGCAGGCCTCATGCAAGTGTTTGCCATGCCATATCAAACCTGTCAAATGTCATTCTTCATTACCATACTCCCACTCCCATCCACCACCCACTCACACCCCACTATCACCCCGTCAGGTGCAATCCAGCACCCTATACTAGCAATGTCATGCAATGTCCGATGCCGACACTAGGCCACTGAAGCCCCTACAGGCAGGCTAGCCATCCAGCTCCTCCTCTGCAGCTGTTGCTCATCACGCTCCAACGCCTGCGTGTTGAAGTAATATAGGCCATGGCCCACAAGCGCCCCATGAGCAAGCGGCTGTGCTTGTCGCTCCAGATCAAGTTGAAAACACTGAACTGACGCTCCACACCGGCTGACGTGGCGTGGCGTGGCGTGGCGTGGCGTGGCGTGGCGGGGCGGGGCGGGGCGGGGCGGGGCGGGGCGGGGCGGGGCGGGGCGGGGCGGGGCGGGGCGGGGGCGGGGCGGGGCGGGGCGGGGCGGGGCGGGGCGGGGCGGGGCGGGGCGGGGCGGGGCGGGGCGGGGCGGGGCGGGGCGGGGCGGGGCGGGGGCGGGGCGGGGCGGGGCGGGGCGGGGCGGGGCGGGGGCGGGGCGGGGCGGGGCGGGGCGGGGCGGGGCGGGGCGGGGCGGGGCGGGGCGGGGGCGGGGCGGGGCGGGGCGGGGCGGGGCGGGGCGGGGCGGGGCGGGGCGGGGGCGGGGCGGGGCGGGGCGGGGCGGGGCGGGGCGGGGCGGGGCGGGGCGGGGCGGGGCGGGGCGGGGCGGGGCGGGGCGGGGCGGGGCGGGGCGGGGCGGGGCGGGGCGGGGCGGGGCGGGGCGGGGCGGGGCGGGGCGGGGCGGGGCGGGGCGGGGCGGGGCGGGGCGGGGCGGGGCGGGGCGGGGCGGGGGCGGGGCGGGGCGGGGCGGGGCGGGGCGGGGCGGGGCGGGGCGGGGCGGGGCGGGGCGGGGCGGGGCGGGGCGGGGCGGGGCGGGGCGGGGCGGGGCGGGGCGGGGCGGGGCGGGGCGGGGCGGGGCGGGGCGGGGCGGGGCGGGGCGGGGCGGGGCGGGGCGGGGCGGGGCGGGGCGGGGCGGGGCGGGGCGGGGCGGGGCGGGGCGGGGCGGGGCGGGGCGGGGCGGGGCGGGGCGGGGCGGGGCGGGGCGGGGCGGGGCGGGGCGGGGCGGGGCGGGGCGGGGCGGGGCGGGGCGGGGCGGGGCGGGGCGGGGCGGGGCGGGGCGGGGCGGGGCGGGGCGGGGCGGGGCGGGGCGGGGCGGGGCGGGGCGGGGCGGGGCGGGGCGGGGCGGGGCGGGGCGGGGCGGGCGGGGCGGGGCGGGGCGGGGCGGGGCGGGGCGGCGGGGCGGGGCGGGGCGGGGCGGGGCGGGGCGGGGCGGGGCGGGGCGGGGCGGGGCGGGGCGGGGCGGGGCGGGGCGGGGCGGGGCGGGGCGGGGCGGGGCGGGGCGGGGCGGGGCGGGGCGGGGCGGGGCGGGGCGGGGCGGGGCGGGGGCGGGGCGGGGCGGGGCGGGGCGGGGCGGGGCGGGGCGGGGGCGGGGCGGGGCGGGGCGGGGCGGGGCGGGGCGGGGCGGGGCGGGGCGGGGCGGGGCGGGGCGGGGCGGGGGCGGGGCGGGGCGGGGCGGCGGCGGGGCGGGGCGGGGCGGGGCGGGGCGGGGCGGGGCGGGGCGGGGCGGGGCGGGCGGGGCGGGGCGGCGGCGGGGCGGGGCGGGGCGGGGCGGGGCGGGGCGGGGCGGGGCGGGGCGGGGCGGGGCGGGGCGCGGGCGGGGCGGGGCGGGGCGGGGCGGGGCGGGGCGGGGCGGGGCGGGGCGGGGCGGGGCGGGGGCGGGGCGGGGCGGGGCGGGGCGGGGCGGGGGCGGGGCGGGGGCGGGGCGGGGCGGGGCGGGGCGGGGCGGGGCGGGGCGGGGCGGGGCGGGGCGGGGCGGGGCGGGGCGGGGCGGGGCGGGGCGGGGCGGGGATCTCGCCTCCCACAACGCGCAAACATGACGCAACCCCGACAACCACCCTAGCAACTACCAAACAATGCGATGCGCGAAAAGAAGGGGGGGCTTTCGGTGAAGAAACAAGAGAACACGAGAAAAGGGGTGTCCGGAATAGGCAAGTTACTGTGTATGAGCGTTTGCAAACGCTGTCTTAGAGAAGCTTGACCTAAGAGGGAGGTGGGCTCATTGCTACACCTTTTCCGCCAGTTTTGGCCTGCAGCTAGTATAAACGGGCACGCCCCAGTCGCAGCCTGTGCACTCGTGAAAAAAACCCACTGTCTTTTGTGATAAGTCATAACTATTGCTTAGTTTGAGCATAGCAAGAGGGCTGTAGGATGCAGAACCTGCTTCACCGTCTTCTACGAACCGTTGCTTTTGAGGAGGGGGGGGGGGGGAGCATGGACTCAAAAAAAGGTGCTGGACAAGTCACTCGTGTGCTGATCGCCGAGACGGGAATCCACCGCCATTAGTAAGAGAGCTACACAGCAAAGCAGCTCGCTGCGTGTCGCGTAATGATGGCGACCTGTGGCGGGCTGCCTACCTCGGCCGTTGAGTTTTCTATCAGGTTCTGACGGCGTCTGACGGCGCCTCAGCATAAAGAGGAGTCTGCAGAGAGGTCAAGGACCCAATCAACAAGGAGGGGGCCCAGATGGGCTGCTTCACATCGAAGACGAAGGTCTCCGCCTCAGCGCTCGGGATGCAGGTTTGGCAATGGTGCTGTTGAGCGATGCCTGCCAGCGGGCGATGGCGTGTTGCGGCCCTCACCTGCGCGGTTGCCTGTCGCACTGCAGTGTCGTTTGGGCTGCGCGAGGATAAAGCAGGCGCACACCCCGTCGCGTTCGCAACGTACGCCCCGAGTTGGGCAGTGGCGGTTGCAATTGGCCCCTGGGATAGCTCCCTTACCCTGATGCGCCTGCACACCTGCCTTCCACCACAGATTAAGAAGCTGCGCAGAGAAGTAGCAGATCTGCTGCGAGAGGGGGACACAGACATGGCATGGAGACGGGTGGAGAGTGTGGTGAGGGAGGAGATGATGGACATGGTGAGGAGGAGTGGCAAGAGCCCGTGGGCCAGGTGGCAGCTGGGGTGAGGTGGTGGAGGCGGTGGGTGTGGTGGCCTGAGGTGGTTGTGGAGGCTGCTGGGTGATGAGGGTGGGAGGCATGCGGGAGCGCCCCTGCACTGAGCACAATCAGCCCTCTGCTGAGAACGGGTGCCTGTGGGGGCGAGGCAGAGGGGGCGACTGACTGCTTGTGCAGCCCTTTAAGTGCAGGGGGCTAGCGACAGTCCTGGGGACCTGGACCCTACTTGGTGCCATGTGTGGCCCGTCAGTGTGATATAGAGTGATGGTGTGGGTGGGTGTGCGGTACCCATGTGCATGTACCCATGTGTGAGACATGATGATTCACAGTGGCTGGTGTAAGATCACGGATCGTGGGGATCTGCACCATCACAGCATGAGCTGTGGCAGAGCGGGTGAGGGGGAGGGGGAGGAGGGGGAGGAGGGGGAGGAGGGGGAGGAGGGGGAGGAGGGGGAGGAGGGGGAGGAGGGGGAGGAGGGGGAGGAGGGGGAGGAGGGGGAGGAGGGGGAGGAGGGGGAGGAGGAGGGGGGAGGGTGACCATAACCATGACCTCTAAACTTAAACCCTAACCTCTTCACCACCACAGGATAAGCTGTGGCTGGGTGTGGCCAATAGAGGGTGGACGGGATGTGGATGGGGGTGGCATGCCATCGCTGGCTGAATGTCTTTCAGAGTGGTAATGCCTGATGCCTGGTGCCTGATTGGAGCTACTTGGGGGAGTGGGGATGGCATGCAACTATGTGCTGATGTACGGCTGTTGGCTCCAGGCCGTCGCTCACTGTGACCAGGCTAGGGACCTTACTTGCTGCCAACTTCCCCTCCACCAGCTATCAGCTCTTTTTTAGCCATGGGAAGGCTGTCATGGGCTGCTGCCTGCTGGCTGTCGGCTCTCTTGGCTGCTGGGTCTTGTAGCCAAGTGGCTGTCATTGACTGCCAGGCAGGAGCTGCTGCTTGGCACTGCCCAGCCACCCTGAGGTTGGCGTCTGACTGTCTGCTGCTGCCAGGCTGCTGACTACCTGCAGAGGTCAGTGCGCCGCAGCTTGTCATCCACCAGCTGTCGGCAATCTTGATGTGTCTTCAGGAGTGAGAGGGGATGGGGTTTTCAGGCCAGGGGTGCTGGTGCAGGGACAGTGCAGATGAGGGGTTCAGCTGGCGTGCCTGCTTTCAGGCTTGGGACCGGCTTGAGCTGTACTTGAAAGCGGTGGAGGGGGCGGGCACACCAACTGGTGCAGGAGGCTGTGGTGCCCAGTGACATCATGGCCGCCGTCAGCTCCATCATCTTCGCTGCCCATGTGAGGGAGGTCACGTGACGTGGAGTGACTCAGACAGCCTCTCAAACCCACCATCACGGTCCCACCTGACTGGCTGCCAGGCCCCTCAGACCGCCTCTCCCTGCTGCTTGCCTGCTGCACACTGGCTGGCCTCCTGGCTGCCAAGGTTGTCAAGGCCCACTCACCCACCCACCACCCCACCCTACCCACCCCCCATCCCCTGCTAGGGGGGTGGCAAGGCTTAGCTGCGCTCAGTTCCAGCAGCACTGCCAGCAGGGTCAGCACCCAGTGCAGCAGCAGCAGCAGCAGCAGGGGCAGCAGCAGGGGCAGCAGGGGCAGCAGCAGGGGCAGCAGCAGGGGCAGCAGCAGCAGCAGCAGGGGCAGCGTTGGTGGCAGTACCAGGGGCAGGTTTTGGAGAGGATAGGCATTGGCAACACTGCATTTTGAAGTGATGGTGTGACCTGGTGTGGTGTGGTGTGATGTGCAGTGTGATGTTGTGTGATGCAAGAGCTATGGTGTGTGGTGGGGTGAGGTGCTTGCACGCAGAGGTTGCCTGACTTTGAGGAGCTGCAGAAGCTGCAGGCGCTGTTCAGCAAGCAGTACAAACAGGGGTTTGTGGAGCAAGTCATTAACCCGGACACACACGAAGCGTGGGAGGTCAGCAGGGATATGATCAGATGGCTGCGGGGTGAGCTGCGGGCGGAGGGAGGGGTGCCTGGGTGCGGGGGGGGGGGGGGTCGAGGGGAAGGGGCAGGGGGGGAAGGTCAGGGGGGGGAGGACAGGAGTGGGATGTCAGGGGGGTGGGTGCTAGTCAATGCGAAGGTGGTTAGGGGGTGGGGGTGGGGGTGGGGGTGGGGGTGGGGTGGGACAGTGAGGCAGTCAGGTGGGCAGATGGTATGAGGGTGGTGCAACCAGGCGTTGCTAGGGGTTGAAGTTGGCAGAGGTTTGGGGGTGAGGGTGATACATCATCACCTAATGCGTTTGCAAGCGCAGCGGTGGTCTGTGATGCCACCACCGAAGCCATGACCCCCCCCACCCCCTTACTGCTTCCCCTCACTACCCTGCCCTTCCCTACCCTTCCCGCCCCTTGACTGCCTTCCCCCTGCCCTCCTCCCCCCACTGCCCTGGGGTGCGCTCACCAGCTGGAAGGCCCTGACTACAGCGACAAGCAGGCAGCACTGGCCAGCATTGCCCACGAAGCTGGCCTGGCCTGGGACCCCCTCCACCCTGGCCCACGCGCTAGCCCCGGCCACAGACCCCCCTCTCCCCTCATCAACCTTGGGTCGTGGCCATGGAGCAGGGGAGGGGCTCGGGGTCAGGGCAGACCGCCCCTGGTCCCCCTCATGCCCCCGCACCCTCTGGAGGTGTGACCTTCCAGCCCCCAGGAGTGACCCAGACGGGGCAACATGGCCTGGAGGGCTGGCCTGAGGGCGGGGGGCTGGGGCTGGGGCCGGGGCCTTGGGGGGGCGCCCAGCCTGGCAATGATCAGCAGCTGGCACAGGTGGGTGCGGCTTGTGGCCGTCCCTAAGTTTCATAGGACCAGTCCGGGGCAGGATGTGTGATGGGGGTGCATGGAGGTGGGGTGCATGGAGGTTAAGGATTGCAATGGCACCAGAGTTACACTGTGTGTCACACTGTGCGGCTGTCAGAGGATGTGGTGAAGCTCAGATGAAGCTCAGATGCTGCTCCTGACCCTGCCCTGAGAGTTACCCACCTGGGTCTTTTCTGGTGTGCCCTGACTGTTGCCCCCCCCCTGCCTGCACCTGGCTGCCGCCCCCCTCCCCTGCAGGCGTGGCTAGCCACCCAACAGCAGCAACACCAGCAGCAGCACCAGCAGCACCAGCAGCAGCAGCAGCAGCAGCAGCTGCTCTTACAGCAGCAGCAGCAGCAGCAGCTGCTCTTACAGCAGGCAGCTGCAGCGCCTGGCTTGGCAGCAGCAGGCGGCAGGGAGCAACCCAGGTGGGGGGAGCATCGATCAGGAGCAGGTTCTGTCCGGCAGACTGGAGCACCAACAGCAGGTGAGGCGGCAGCACTGGGGCCTGGCACGCGGAGTGGGCAGGGTGGTGGAAGGGGGTGGTGAGAGGGAAGGCAGGCAGGCATGACCCTGGGGGGGGGGGAGGCAGACTGGCATTGCGTGGGTCAGGGGTCAGGGGGAGGGCGCTCAGCTCCTTGTTGAGCTCCGTGGCTGACCCTGAACATGGGTCATGGTAAGGGGCGGTGACAGCGTGGTGCTGGGCGGGGTGGGGATGGGACGGGGTGGGGCGGGGCGGGGCCCCTGACCCCCTGGACCCCTGACCCCCTGACCCCCTGACCCCCTGACCCCCTGACCCCCTGACCCCCTGACCCCCTGACCCCCTGACCCCCCTGACCCCAGGCTCGTGCAGGAGCAGGACCCCCTGATGGTGCAGCCGGCACCTTAGTAACTCGCAAGATCACTGGCCCTGCCCTGCCACCCTTCTCAGCCAGCGTCAGTGTGCAAGCGCATGGCAATAGATCGCCCTGATGCTTCACACCAGCTCCCCTCCCTGCATCACAAGGCATTCTCGACAACATCAGGATCGGCAGCATCGGCAGCAGGGGCAGGGGCGGCAGCAGAGGAGCGGGTGCAGCAGGGAGCAGGAGTGGCAGCAGGAGCGGCAGCGGTGGCAGCCGTGGACCCACACCCTAGCTGGTGGAGTGCCTGGGGGCAGCAGGCAGTACCTGAGGCTGGGCCCCCGCCTCTGTGAGCGCCACAGCAAGCGTCAAGCAAAGCAGTGCAATGCGCTGTTGGGTTGCCTGGCGATGGGTTAGGGAGGGGGACATGATGGTGTTGGGTTAGGGTGGGGTTAGGGTCAGGGTTAGGGTCAGGGTTAGGTGGGTGGAGGTGGAGGTGGAGGCACATGCTGTACATATGGTTATGGAGCGCTAGGTGGGGTCAGTCAGGAAACACACCTTGCCTGGTGGTGGGGGGTTAGGTGGGAGGCAGATGCCGTACATGGAGCATGGTGCTGCCATGGCGCCACCTGATCGCGTTTACCTAGCAGATGGTGCCATTGTGGTGCCTTGCCTTGCCTTGCCTTGCCTTCCCTTCCCTGCCCTGGTCACCCCTTGCGCAAATGTTGCAAGTCAGTGTAGATGCAACTTCCATTGGTTTTTCATCCCTCAACTTCTTGCATCTTGTATCATACGGCTTTGTCTTCCCTGGCGCTTGAGGCAACATTAAATGGCAATTGTAGATGCATAACATGCTATTGAAACGAATATGGTGATGACAATTGCAGATGCATTCCATGTTAGTTGAAAGTACTATGGTAATGAGCTAGGTGCGCCCGGTAGCTAGAGCGCGACTGGTTAAACTAACTTCCTGATGTTTTGGGCCTTTAACGTGCTTTAACAAATCTTTAACCATCTTTAACCAGTCCAGCCTAACACCCTGACGACCCGGAGTGCAATTGGGGTTTGGCGATAGTAAGCCGACCAGTTGGTCACCCCCGATCTTACTGATCTTTAAGAGTTTTACAGCGACTCTTGCGCAGAGCGGTGCAGCTTACCAGCGCGAGGCTAGCGGGCTGCTCGGGCTGATGTGCCTTCCGATGCGCATGTTGAGACATGCACCGAGTAGGGGTCGGAGTGTAGCCAATAGCCATCGCGGTTGCTTCGCCTTCCATCACGGCTACGGAGTGCGACCTGGCGGTTGTGTTAAAGATTGGTTTAACTTTTCCCCTTGGTTAAAGATGGTTTAAGATGGTTTAACATTCCGGGTCACGCTCTACCGGTAGCCTGGCCCCCATCCACTCCCCTACCTGCCCCTGTTGTGAGGGTAGCAAGGACATTCACCGAGGCTACTCTCCTCCCTTAATGCACGTCAAACGGCGAGGGGCATAGTCTTTCTATCTTAGTGATGAGCTCGGCCATGTGTTTGCGGTCGAACTGTTGTTGCTCACATAACATTCATCACAAGGACCAGCTTTGACGACAGGCGGCGCAACCAACCCGCGTCGCACAACACTCAACTTCGCATCAGCAATGCAGCAGTATGAACACATTCCCCGGGTGGACCGAGGCACACGCGCTCATGCGCGCACCCTCACTCTCAAAGACATGCCGTTCAGCGGCGCCATGGTCGGGCTGGTGCGGCATCGCACCGGGTGTTCCTGCATTGGTGCTAGCTCAAAAGCGAAGCGGCTCGCCAAAGCTGGCCAGCGCCAGTCGCGCCTCTTGCAGCGCGAAGCGCGATCCAGGGCATCCCCTGCGCGGGAACGCACCCGCCCCGGTCGTGGATAGAGCATGCTGGGTCGCACGAGCTGACATTGACAGACGACAGCGATCACATCCTGCCCACCTTGGCCCGAGGCCGAAGGGCATGAAACTCGTCTTGGCGGTCGCGTCCATCGCGTCAGGGTGGCCGGCCAAGTGGCGCTCCGGTCTGAACTCGGCAGCGTCTGGCCAGACGTTCGCGTCGTGGTGGAAGGAGTAGATAGGTAGGAACACAAACGCTTCCGCCGGGACCCTGCAGAATTGCGCCGCAGCATCAAGAACTGTACCGACCCCACTCATCCGGCAAGAGTAGGCTTTCGCGACACGGAACCCTCCGCGCCCACTACTCGTCAGCTATGCAACCCCTTGCAGCCAGTTGCGTGCAGCTCACGTGTAACCCAGTAACTCTGTTGCTTCAGGCGGTGCGCGAATGGCACCAGCCCCCGGGGGGGTACAGCCGCAGCGCCTCGTCCACCACAGCGCAGGTGTAGGGGAAGGAGCGGGCCAGCTCCTCAGCCGTCAGGGCACCACCTGGCATGGTACGCGACTTGGCAACATCTAACGATGCAATCAGCGAGTGCAAGTGCAGGTGCCATGAGGGGTGCCATGAGGATGATGAGGCAGGGCAAGCCGCACCTAACATGGCCCTGGCTTCCAGGTGCACAGCCTTGCCCTGGCCAGCTCCGTTGGCCACCATGATGCCATTGCCCCGCTTGTGGTCGCCGCCATTCAGCTCTTGGGCAGCAGGGGGGCCCTTGGGGGGCGCCAGCAGGTGGGCCTGGCCGTCCACCTCAGCCTGCAGTGCAGCAGCAGGGGGGTGCAGCAGGTGAGGGGGGGTGCAGGGGGCCAGCCTTGCCTGCTGGGCTGTCCTGCCGTGCTGTTCTCATGCCGCTGATGGCGTCCATGGTGCTATTGCTGAGGTGTGACGAGGAGGGTCTGCCCCTGACCTGTAGCTTGCGCTGGGCCTCAGGGTTGGCAGCCAGCAGGTACAGGGCGAAGGTCAGGGAGGCAGCTGTTGTCTCGAAGCCAGCCATGAGGAAGACAAACACCTGTGGGCGGGTTGGCAAAGCTAGGGTTGAGCTAGGGAAAGGAACGTGTGAACCAGTGTTTGTTTTTCGCACTATACATCTCATATACTATGAAACGTCATATTCCAGGGGTCGTTTTGCGCTATGAAATGGTCGCTTTGCTGAGCTTTGCTTTTACTGAGCGATGTTTTGAAGTAAGGTCGAGCTATGAATTCAAGGTTATGAACCTATGCCATGTCACATTGAGCTAAAGATCATGCATCAGGGCGAAACAAAAAAAGCCACTGGTGTGAACCAGGCAGCGCATGGATTAGCCTGGGATGAGGCAGTGTGGCAGGCCAGGGCAGGGGGAGGGTGAAGGCCAGGGCAGGGCTGTGTGGGCAGGGTGATGCAGGCTGTGGAGCTGGTCAGGGTGCACCCATATGTAGGGGTCCTACTGCGCTATGAAGTGGTCGCTTTTCGAGCTTCACTACCTCTCACTGCGTTATGAAAACTGCTCTCACTGCGCTATGAAAACTATTATATATTCTACCTGAGCGATGTTTTGAAGTAAGGTCGAGCTATAAAATCAGGAATAGGAAACCTATGCCATGTCACTTTGATCATGCATCCGGGCGAAACCAAAAAAAAAACACTGGTGGGCACCCGGGTAAAGCTACGACCATGCATGTCCTCTGCATGGCCCCTAACAGCACACACAATACGGTGGGCACCCGGGTAGAGCTACGACCTTAACAGCACACACAATACGGTGACATAACCCAGGATTGGGTCGGATTACCTTTGTTGTTAACTAAGCTCCAATGCACATGCAATGCACTTCTCAGGGCAATGTCCAGATGTTTGGGCCATGTCCTTGAAACAATGCTGTGCAACATGTGATGACACAGAACGGCAACGAGTTTCAAATTCAGGACTACCTTTCTTGTTATGCAAGCTCACAGTCACATTGTAGGGCCATGTGCAG
>JASKMD010000014.1:5289633-5315475 GCA_030144725.1 Haematococcus lacustris | reverse complement strand
CCAGATAGATCACACCGTTAAAATTCTCCGCGGGGTTGCGATTTAGCCACACAGTGGGAGGGAGAATTTGCCCGACCCCTTCCCCAGGCGTTCTGCCGCACCCACCTCGTCGGCTTAGTGTGGGATGTGCGGCACCCGCACCAATGCGCCTCAAACGGGCAGATGGCAGAGATGTGACCTCTCACTGCGTTGAACCCCGCGTTGAGCTTGGTAAGCTTGTGGGCCCCTCGCTGAGCCCCTCGCTGAGCTATCTGCGGCTGCTCCCCCCCACAGGGGAACCTTTCAACCGTCCAACCGCAGCCCACTTGCTCATCGGCACCACCTCTCTGCAAGCAAGCCTGCACCTTCCGCTACAGCTCTGCGGACAAGACGGCTGCGCAGCAGGGTAAAGCATGCCCACGGTAATCCTCTCCAGCAGCCTCAGCACCGGCAGCTCCTATTAGCACCAGGCAAGGCACAGCAAGCGCAGTGGGCAAAGCGGCTGCTGGGCCAACGCTACATCCGTAGCAGCTGCTGCGGATGCTAAGGATGGACTGCGGTCTCAGCGGCCAACGCAACTCGCGCAGTAAGAGACGGTCGCTCCACCCAGGTATGAACTGCGCTGTGCCCCCAGTTGCTGGTATACCCGCACATGCTGTTGCTTGCTGCTGTTGTTGCACCTCACCAGCTCAAGTGCGTAATGCACATCTATGCGCTGCATTGCTTCACTCCTATGTGTGGCATCGTCCTGGTTGTGGTGCTCGTCCACAGGTGTGGCCACACAGAAGCGTACCACCGGTGAGCAGACATCGCCTTACAAGGGGCAAGGGCATGTTGGCGTCACAGCAGGAGCATGCGGTAAGCACAGCTGGGCCACAAGGGGCAGGGGCAGGGGCAGGTATGAATCGCAGCCGGGGTGGGTGCAGCAGGGGTAGGCAGGCAACATTGCAGGAGTGCGCAGGCACAGCAGCAGGGACAGGCGCAGGCGCATCATGGGTATGCGGGTTGCATGCAGCTTGGGTAGGCAGGCGGTGGAGGGGCAGCGGCAGCCAGGCAGGACAACAGTATACACTCAAAGCTGCAGTGGCAAACACAGTAGGGATAGACCATCAGAGAAAGGCATGCTTTGCTTGTCGATAGGGAAGGATATGTCCATGCTTGTGCCTACTGGTGCTCGTGCAGATGCCCGCCCAAGGCGCATGATGCGATGGCTGCAGCAGTGGGGGAGGCGGTGCTAGCAGCAGCAGCAATGGTGGCAGCAGTGGCGGCAGCACAACAGGAGTAGGCCCGTGTAACAACGATGGCAAGCCCCTCCCCTCCCTGCCCAGCCCTGCCCCACCCCCTCCCAGCCCTGCCCCACCCCACCCCCTCCCAGCCCTGCCTCACCCTATCGCAGCACTGCCCCACCCCCTCCCAGCCCTGCCCCACCCCCTCCCAGCCCTGCCCCACCCCCTCCCACCCCTGCCCCACCCCCTCCCAGCCCTACCCCATCCTATTCCAGCCTTCCCACCCCATCCCAGCCCATCCCTGCCCTGCCCTGCCCTGCCCTGCCCTGCCCTGCCTGTAGGTGTGTGGCAGTGCAGGCTGCATGTAGCAGCAGGCTGTCGGTGTGCTGCAGTGCATGAGCAGCAACAGCAGCAGGCTGTAGTGCAACGAGCAGCAGTACATGGGCAGCAGCAGCAGCAAGCTGTAGGTGTGTGTCAGTGCAGGTAGCAGCAGGCTGTAGGTGTGCTTCAGTGCATGAGCAGCAGCAGAAACCTGCAGTGCATGTTCTGCAGTGCATGAGCAGCAGCACGAGCAGCAGCAGGTTGTAGGTGTATTGCGGTGCATCATCAGCCCTCTTCTCCCTGCCCCTTCTCATTTGTCCCTTTCTAGCTGACCGCCTGCCAGCAAGTGGCTGACACCCAATACCCAGCCTAACCTCCTCCCTCATGTGCATGCCCCTTGATTGCAGGTCTGATGGGTACCTCCTCTCCCCTTCCTTTCCACCCATTTCCCCTTACCCGCCACAACACAGCCTCTGCCCAGCCCAGCCTGGCTCAGCCCTACTGGCCTCCTGCACCTTGGCCCCTTCCTTCTTCCTTCCGCTGTGGGACAAGTGAAAACAATTGCGCTATGTATGTCTTGGGCTTCTTGTCTTCCTTGCTGTGTGGATAGTAGCACCCACAGATGATGACGAGACATTGGGCTGCTTGGCTTAGTAAATGGCATTGAAAAGGGTTGGGGTGATGTGTGTCATGTACTTGCCATGCATCATAACTTTGGCTCCTGTAAGATCATGTTGAGTATGCACCTTCATGATGCAAGCGTACGACACAAAGCCTTGAAGTCTCAATGAAACCTAGTCTTCTAATGTAATAGTGGGAGGGTAGGATGTTTTGTGTAAAGCTGACAACCGGTTAGTGCAAAGATGGCCCGCTTGTACGGATAACCCATCTTCGCAACGTTCTCGTGTTCTTGCCCTTGCTAGCATAAGATGCCTGACCAAGCCTTAATATAATGCACTACTCACGAGGCGCAAGTGATAGCATGGTATGCCAGCTGCCCTAGTGTCGCCCTCATGCAGCGACCACATGCACACGCTACATTGTTATGGATGCCTCTCCAGGACCTAGCTGTGCGTTGTTGTTTATACAAGGGGCATAACGCGCACCACACCCTAGCATGTGGCTGGGTTGCTGCCAGGCCTGCCTTTGCTAAGCATGACCGTGATGCATACATGCAAAGGGGGTATATAGCAGGTGGCTACCACGTTTGCAGCATCAGCGCATCACCGCGTGGTGGTGTTGTCCATACAAGGGGCATGTGGCGCACCACACCCTAGCATGTGGCTGGATATGGTGAGCCTCCACTATAGGTACCATCCGTAGTCCAGCTAGCTGTGATACATTGGGTGTGAATCACTGCCAGGCCTGCACTTGCTAAGCTTGACCGTGATGCTTACATGTAAAGGGGGTTTGTAGCAGGTGGCTACCACGTTTGCAGCATCAGCGCATCACCGCGTGGTGGTGTTGTCCATACAAGGGGCATGTGGCGCACCACACCCTAGCATGTGGCTGGATATGGTGAGCCTCCACTATAGGTACCATCCGTAGTCCAGCTGGCTGTGACACATTGGGCGTGGATTACTGCCAGGCCTGCACTTGCTAAGCATGACCGTGATGCATACATGCAAAGGGGGTGTTAGAAGGTGGCTACCATATTTGCAGCAGTAGCGCATCACCGCATGGTGGTGTTGTCCATACAAGGGGCGTAGGTATCAATTGTGAAGAGGATACACGGCTAATGATCACCACTGGTCACCCCCGCCATTGGCTGCACCCCCATGGCTCAAGAGATAACTTTCTTACTCATTTCTGCACGGATGAAGCCGCCGACTGGTGCGATGGAATGCTCGTGGCCTGACGAGTGTGCAGCCATCCCCAATGGTTTGCCGGGTGGCTGGCCCCCAACATGCGACGTGTTCTTGGGCTTCGCAGACACTCCTAGCGACTGCTATAAGCAGCCTGGACCAAGCGCGGCGTAAATTTCGCATATTTCTGGACATTGCAACTTTTTAGTTTACCACGCAACAGTGCTGCTGCGTCCCAGAACACATCGAGAACCTTTCCCATACTAGTGCGTCACCGCGACGGCGGAACATTGCCGAACCTGCTGCCAGGTACAAGTCGCAGAATCGCATGTTGCACAAGGCGGCCAATACATTGGAACTTGTGGCTCCCGAGCAATTACGAGCAACAACAATCGGTCAAAAAGATGCAGCAATTGTGCTGATACATGTGTTTGCTGCTGTGCAGGCCATTGAAGGCCATGGGTAGCAAGGAAAGGGCTGTGAAGGCTAAATGTGCCAACATGCAGAAAGCGAGGGAGGTTGTGGCACAGCGCAGGGCTGCAGAGGCTGCTGGTCCCCGTGAGGTTGAGGCGCAAGCAGAGGCTATTGCTGCTGAGGCTGAGGCCCAGGCTGATGCTGGTGCTGATGAGGCTGATGTGCAGTTGCACCAGCTACAAGCAGACCCGCAGCACAGTGAGCAACAGCTTGCTCACAACCAGCGCATGCAGCATCTACAGCAACAACTCCAGGACCTCCAGCGGAGTGAGCTTCAGCGCAAGGAGCAGCAGCTTGCTGACTTGGAGGCGCAGCAGCGGGCAGCTCTGCTGCAATGGGAGCAGCAATTAATTGAGCGGCAGCACCAGCTGGAGCAGCAGCAGGCGGACCTTAGCCGGAGGGAGCAAGATCTTACAGAGCGGCAGCACCAGCTGCAGCAGCAGCAGGCAGACCTGGATTCCAGGGAGCAGCAGCAAGCCCGCATCCAGACGTTGCCACAGCAGCTTCACAGTTTACAGCAAGAGCTCAAGGCCCAACAGGTGGCTGAAGTGCAACGCGTGGTGCAGCAGCAGCTGGCTCAGCCAGGAGCAGCTGGAGCACGTGCGTCTCAGCCAGGAGCAGCTGGAGCACGTGCGCACCTTCTTCGAGGAGCACAGCAGTCCGTCACCCATGTACCCATGTACCCATGTACCCATGTGACTGGTCAGAGAAGCTCACCATCCACCAAGACATAGCATGTCAGGGAGCATATTGGAAGCAGAGGACCATGTCAGTGTTCGTGGCATGTGCACACTACCAGGACATGGCTGGCAACTACAGGGAGGAGTCAGTGTTTGTGAGTGCTGACAAGTGTGACCAGTCAGCTGAGGCTTCCACCACAGCCCTCGTGCAAGTGATTGAGTGTTTGCTGCAAGGCAGGAGGCACCCGGATGCCATCTTGGGTGTGGCCAGCAGCCCTGATGGGGTGGGTGGTGGGAGGGATGATGGAGAGGGGTGGGTGGGCAAGATGGACATGAGGCAGCTATGTTTGTGGTCAGATGGTTGTGCATCACAGTTCAAGGGGGCCAAGGCCATCAAGTTGCATTGGCATCTAGCCAATAGGTTTGGGGTGCCCGTGCAATGGTCATATGGTGCCACATCGCATTTCAAGAGCACGCATGACTTTGAGGGTGGTGTGATTAAGAGGGAGTGGAGGGAGCAGATGTTAGTGCATCCTGAGCTGGTGGGGAAAGTGTGTGGGGCTGCTGTGCTGAGTGACTGGGCTAACAAGCATTTTGCTGTGCCATGCCATGCACAAGACACTAGTGCCAGCCACAGGCAACGTGGCCACATCATGTTTCGGCGCTATCTTGTGCTGGACGACGCTAGGCAAGCAACAGTATGCAGTATGACAGAGGCTGATGTGGAGCGCATGCATAAAGATGTGAAGGGGTGCAGGGCGATGCACCGCATGGTGTTTACACCTGACGGGGACCAGCCTCAATGGGCCATGGCTGGTTGTGCGTGCAACACGTGCATGAGTGTGCCATGCCTGCCGTGCATGAAGCCTGACACCACTACCCCACTTGAGCCCATGCCCATGTTCCAAGACACTGTTAAGGAGGTGAGGGCTGACGAAGAGTGTTATGCATTGTTGATGTTGTTCCATTCTGATTTGCTGCATGATGAGGTGTGTTTTGGCAAACTGACCAACAAACACTGTGAACGATATCGCATGCACATGGGGTGGAAGAGGGAAGAGGGACGTCGGGAATTGCGTCGTTGGGTGCTGAGAGAGCTGCAAAGTGAGCAGCTAGAGGCTGAATATGAGGCGGACAATTGTTGTGGCTGGGTGTAAGGTGCATGGGGAGTCAATCCACAGAAGCAAATACGGCCCGCACTGATCGGCAGCGTACTTATAACCGAAATTGTGACTGGGTGCATGGTGCATGAGTGTCAACTTTACAGCAGCACAGACGGCCTACAAAGGAGGGCATCGCGTTTCTAGCCAATAGACACGTTGGGACTCCTCACAAAGAAGCAATTGCACTTGTCAGCTCAGCAAATGACGTCCTGGTTGGGCAGTAACGAGGACAGAAACAAGACCCACATTTAGTGAAATCTGACATGGGGTCACGAGACACAAAAAAATGAGCGCGGCCATGCAGCTGAGCCATTGAGCGCGATAGCTGCTCGCTGATCCCAGCCCCCACTAAGCAGCCCATTCCCGACACAACGCGACCCCAACTTCCAACACCCCCGCCCGCCCCGGCACAGGTGCACATCAGCCCGAGCGGCCCGCTAGCTTCGCTTTGATGAGCTGCACCGCCCTGCGCAAAAACCGCTGTAAAACTCTTAAAGACCGGTCGGAGTTTATCAGGGGTGCAGCCAATGGCGGGGGTGACCCACTGTATTTGCCATTACATCACGCTATTACATTACATCATTACATTACATCATTACATTACATCATTACATTACATTCACGCTTGGTTGATTAGTTGGTGGCAGGTCTTGTTGATTGACGAAGCATTGTGCTACTGCTCATGCACTACCATGGATGGAGTTATAGGAGGATGGAGTTATAGAAGGAGACTGCTCGTTCTCGTTGTTCTTTGTCACTAATGTGAGGGCATGACGTCGTTCTTACATCTCTTACATGATGCCTACCACGTATTGAAACTTTAACATGGTTGCTAGATCTGCCCTACAACTTAAGCAACCTGCTGCTGCTCATGCACTACAACACACATGCAATCTGCAGCCTACACTTCCACACCTAAAGCCTGCTGCTGCTCATGCACTGCAACACATGCACTACAACCTGCTGCTACCTGCACTGCAGCCTGCTGCTGCTGCTCATGCAGTGCAACACACCTGCAGCCTGCTGCTACCTGCACTGCTACAAACGCACAACCTGTTGCTGCTGCTGTCCTTGCACTGCTGCTTATGCACTACAGCCTGCTGCTGCTGCTGCTGCTGCTCATGCACTGCAGCACACCGACAGCCTGCTGCTACATGCAGCCTGCACTGCCACACACCTACAGGCAGGGCAGGGCAGGGCAGGGATGGGGTGGGGCAGGGCTGGAATAGGATGGGGCAGGGCTGGGAGGGGGTGGGGCAGGGCTGGGAGGGGGTGGGGCAGGGCTGGGAGGGGGTGGGGCAGGGCTGCGATAGGGTGGGGCAGGGCTGCGATAGGGTGGGGCAGGGCTGGGAGGGGGTGGGGTGGGGCAGGGCTGGGAGGGGGTGGGGCAGGGCTGGGCAGGGAGGGGAGGGGCTTGCCATCGTTGTTACACGGGCCTACTCCTGTTGTGCTGCCGCCACTGCTGCCACCATTGCTGCTGCTGCTAGCACCGCCTCCCCCACTGCTGCAGCCATCGCATCATGCGCCTTGGGCGGGCATCTGCACGAGCACCAGTAGGCACAAGCATGGACATATCCTTCCCTATCGACAAGCAAAGCATGCCTTTCTCTGATGGTCTATCCCTGCTGCGTTTGCCACTGCAGCTTTGAGTGTATACTGTTGTCCTGCCTGGCTGCCGCTGCCCCTCCACCGCCTGCCTACCCAAGCTGCATGCAACCCGCATACCCATGATGCGCCTGCGCCTGTCCCTGCTGCTGTGCCTGCGCACTCCTGCAATGTTGCCTGCCTACCCCTGCTGCACCTACCCCGGCTGCGCTTCATACCTGCCCCTGCCCCTGCCCCTTGTGGCCCAGCTGTGCTTACCGCATGCTCCTGCTGTGACGCCAACATGCCCTTGCCCCTTGTAAGGCGATGTCTGCTCACCGGTGGTACGCTTCTGTGTGGCCACACCTGTGGACGAGCACCACAACCAGGACGATGCCACACATAGGAGTGAAGCAATGCAGCGCATAGATGTGCATTACGCACTTGAGCTGGTGAGGTGCAACAACAGCAGCAAGCAACAGCATGTGCGGGTATACCAGCAACTGGGGGCACAGCGCAGTTCATACCTGGGTGGAGCGACCGTCTCTTACTGCGCGAGTTGCGTTGGCCGCTGAGACCGCAGTCCATCCTTAGCATCCGCAGCAGCTGCTACGGATGTAGCGTTGGCCCAGCAGCCGCTTTGCCCACTGCGCTTGCTGTGCCTTGCCTGGTGCTAATAGGAGCTGCCGGTGCTGAGGCTGCTGGAGAGGATTACCGTGGGCATGCTTTACCCTGCTGCGCAGCCGTCTTGTCCGCAGAGCTGTAGCGGAAGGTGCAGGCTTGCTTGCAGAGAGGTGGTGCCGATGAGCAAGTGGGCTGCGGTTGGACGGTTGAAAGGTTCCCCTGTGGGGGGGAGCAGCCGCAGATAGCTCAGCGAGGGGCTCAGCGAGGGGCCCACAAGCTTACCAAGCTCAACGCGGGGTTCAACGCAGTGAGAGGTCACATCTCTGCCATCTGCCCGTTTGAGGCGCATTGGTGCGGGTGCCGCACATCCCACACTAAGCCGACGAGGTGGGTGCGGCAGAACGTCTGGGGAAGGGGTCGGGCAAATTCTCCCTCCCACTGTGTGGCTAAATCGCAACCCCGCGGAGAATTTTAATGGTGTGATCTATCTGTTGAGGCGCATTGGTGCGGGTGCCGCACATCCCACACTAAGCCGACGAGGTGGGTGCGGCAGAACGTCTGGGGAAGGGGTCGGGCAAATTCTCCCTCCCACTGTGTGGCTAAATCGCAACCCCGCGGAGAATTTTAATGGTGTGATCTATCTGGGGTGACAGTTAGGTCTCCCGGTTACACATGGCACGTTTTTGGGTAACTTGAAGAAGACGAAAAAGGGAAACATGTCCCAAGTGGGCCCCGTCTGTTCCGCGTAGCCCAGCTAGCCGTCGCACAGTGGAAGCGGGCTCACAGCGGCGATTCCGGTGCCGGCCAGGCAGGTGAGCCAGTCTGCTTGGGCGCACGTCAACGTTAGGCACATTGCGTAGCTGATAGCTCTGCGCACCCCAAGCTGGGCCACTTAGTGCAATCGCCGCACAGCCAAGCAGCGGTTGCGGCAGGCGGTTACAAATGGCTTGCACGCTGCAGGTGCAATGTCTTAAAGCGCTAGCTCCGTTATTAGAGGCCGAACCAGCGGTCAGCGGGGCGCCAGTTTCCCCAGGAATAGACACGCCAACACCCAGGACTGGACGGAGACGTCGTGACCAGTCTCCACCGCGCGCGAGAACCCCGACGCAGCGTACCACTAAGCAGAAGGCAGACGAGCCACAGCCTGACCACTGACACTGCAGGGACATGGACAGGCTTTAGTGCATGAGCAAGAGCAGCAGCAGCACGCTGTAGTGCACGAGCAGCAGTGCATGGGCAGCAGCAGCAGCAGCAGGCTGTAGGTGTGTGGCAGTGCAGGCTGCAGGTGTTCTGCAGTGCATGAGCAGCAACAGCAGCAGGCTGTAGTGCACGAGCAGCACCAATAGCAGGCTGTGGTGCACGAGCGGCAATGCATGGGCAGCAGCAGGCTATAGGTGTGTGGCAGTGCATGCTGCAAGTAGCAGCAGGCTGCAGGTGTGTTGCAGTGCATGAGCAGCAGCAATAGGCTGCCTAGCATGTGTTGCAATGCATGAGCAGCAGCAATAGGCTGCCTAGCATGTGTTGCAGTGCATGAGCAGCAGCAGCAGCAGGCGGCTGCAATGCATGTGCCGCAGGCTGATAAGCACCAAGCACCAAAGCATGTAACAGCCTGAACAATGTATAAGAAAGCACCTATGCAACAGCCTGGACTCCACCCCCTCCCATGCCCTCTGACCTGTTCACAAGCCTAGGGCTGCAGCAACAGCAGCAGCTGCCCCCTACCTTGCCCTCCGCCCTCCTTACTAGCCCAAGGCTGCAGCAGCAGCAGCCACCGGCATTGTCCTCTGCCCTGCCCAGTGCGTGAGCAGCAACAGGAGGCTGCGGTGCATGTGTTGTAGTGCATAACCAGCAGCAGCAGGCTGCAGTGCATGTGTTGTAGTGCATGAGCAGCAGCAGCAGGCTGCAGTGCATGAACAGCAACAGCAGCAGGCTGCAGGTAACAGCAGGCTGCAATGCATGTGCTACAGCGCATGAGCAGCAGCAGCAGCAGGCTGCAATGCAGGCTGCAGTGCATGAGCAGCAGCAGCAGGCTGCAGTGTGTGAGGAGCAGCAGCAGCAGGAGGAGCAGCAGCAGGCTGCATTGCAGGCTGCAGGTAGCAGCAGGCTGCTGTGCGTGAGGAGCCCCTCCCAGCCCTCCCAGCCCGGCCCCACCCCCTCCCAGCCTTGCGTTGCCCCTCCCAGCCCTGCCCAGCCCTGCCCCACCCCATCCCAGACCTGCCCCACCCCCTCCCAGCCTTGCGTTGCCCCTCCCAGCCCTGCCCAGCCCTGCCCCACCCCACCCCATCCCAGCCCTGCCCCATCCCCTCCCAGCCATGCGTTGCCCCTCCCTTGCCTGCCCTACCCTTCCCTGCCCAGCCCTGCCCTACCTTACCCTGCCCTGCCCAGCCCTGCCCTACCTTGCCCTGTCCTGCCCTGCCTGTGAGTGTGTGGCAATGCAGGCTGCCGGTAGCAACAGGAGTGCATGAGCAGCAGCTGCAGGCTGCAGTGCATGTGTTGCAGTGCATGAGCATGAGCAACAGGCTGTAATGCATGACCAGCAGTGCAAGGACAGCAACATGTGCGGTATGTGTCTGGTTGCATGCAAGCTCATTTCAAGGCATAGATCTGGCATGGTCTGCGGTGGTCTTGGTAGCTCCATGCAATTAAAGGCATGCAATTTGAGGTTTCTCAACCATGCCATTGCTTGTGTAGCCGCATTTGGAAACCACATGTGTTGTGTAAGACGATATCCCCGGTGATGCGCAATTGCAACTCGAATATCAAGGTCTGCAATAGACATAGCGTACTTGACCGTGCCAGTTGCAACGTTAATGTAATACCGCGTGGTGCCATATGGTTGGATTTGGTGCCAGGCCTGCAATTGCTAAGCATGACCGTAATGCATACATGCAAAGGGGGTATGTAGCAGGTGGCTACCACGTTTGCAGCATTAGCGCATCACCGCGTGGTGGTGTTGTCCATACAAGGGGCATGTGGCGCACCACACCCTAGCATGTGGCTGGATCTGGTGAACCTCCACTATAGGTACCATCCATAGTCAAGCTAGCTGTGACACATTGGGTGTGGATCACTGCCAGGCCTGCGCTTGCTAAGCATGACCGTAATGCGTACATGCAAAGAGGGTATGTAGCAGGTGGCTACCACGTTTGCGGCCTTAGCGCATCACCGCGTGGTGGTGTTGTCCATACAAGGGGCGTAGGTATCAATTGTGAAGAGGATACACGGCTAATGATCACCATTGTATTTATCATTACATCATGGTCTTCAGGCTTGGTTGATTAGTTGATGGCAGGTCTTGTTGATTGACGAAGCATTGTGCTACTGCTCATGCACTACCATGGATGGAGTTATAGAAGGATGGAGTTATAGAAGGAGACTGCTCGTTGTCGTTGTTCTTTGTCACTAATGTGAAGGCATGACGTCGTTCTTACATCTCTTACATGATGCCTACCACGTATTGAAACTTCAACATGGTTGCTAGAGCTGCCCTACAACTTCAACAACCTGCTGCTGCTCATGCACTACAACCTGCTACAACACACATGCAATCTGCAGCCTACACTTCCACACCTAAAGCCTGCTGCTGCTCATGCACTGCAACACATGCACTACAACCTGCTGCTACCTGCACTGCAGCCTGCTGCTGCTGCTCATGCACTGCAACACACTTGCACTGCAACACATTCGTAGCCTGCTGCTACCTGCTCGTGCACTGCAGCTGCTGATGCTCTGCAGCTGCTGATGCTCTGCAGCACATGCACTCCGGCCTGCTGTTGCTGCTCTTCCTCATGCACAGCAGCCTGCTGCTACCTGCAGCCTGCAATGCAGCCTGTTGCTCCTCCTCACGCACAGCAGCCCGCTGCTGCTCCTCACGCACTGCAGCCTGCTGCTTCTCCTCACGCACTGCAGCCTGCTGCTGCTCCTCACGCACTGCAGCCTCCTGCTGCTCCTGCTCACGCACAGCAGCTTGCTGCTACCTGCATCATGCAATGCAGCCTGCTGCTGCTGCTCCTCACGCACTGCCGCCTGCTGCTGCTGCTCATGCACTGCAGCACATGCACTGCAGCCTGCATTGCAGCCTGCTGCTGCTGCTGCTCATGCGCTGTAGCACATGCATTGCAGCCTGCTGTTACCTGCAGCCTGCTGCTGTTGCTGTTCATGCACTGCAGCCTGCTGCTGCTGCTCATGCACTACAACACATGCACTGCAGCCTGCTGCTGCTGGTTATGCACTACAACACATGCACCGCAGCCTCCTGTTGCTGCTCACGCACTGAGCAGGGCAGAGGACAATGCCGGTGGCTGCTGCTGCTGCTGCTGCAGCCTTGGGCTAGTAAGGAGGGCGGAGGGCAAGGTAGGGGGCAGCTGCTGCTGTTGCTGCAGCCCTAGGCTTGTGAACAGGTCCGAGGGCAGGGGAGGGGGTGGAGTCCAGGCTGTTGCATTGGTGTTTTCTTATACATTGTTCAGGCTGTTACATGCTTTGGTGCTTGGTGCTTATCAGCCTGCGGCACATGCATTGCAGCCTGCTGCTGCTGCTGCTCATGCACTGCAACACATGCTAGGCAACCTATTGCTGCTGCTCATGCATTGCAACACATGCTAGGCAGCCTATTGCTGCTGCTCATGCACTGCAACACACCTGCAGCCTGCTGCTACTTGCAGCATGCACTGCCACACACCTATAGCCTGCTGCTGCCCATGCATTGCCGCTCGTGCACCACAGCCTGCTATTGGTGCTGCTCGTGCACTACAGCCTGCTGCTGTTGCTGCTCATGCACTGCAGAACACCTGCAGCCTGCACTGCCACACACCTACAGCCTGCTGCTGCTGTTGCTGCCCATGCACTGCTGCTCGTGCACTACAGCGTGCTGCTGCTGCTCTTGCTCATGCACTACAGCCTGTCCATGTCCCTGCAGTGTCAGTGGTCAGGCTGTGGCTCGTCTGCCTTCTGCTTAGTGGTACGCTGCGTCGGGGTTCTCGCGCGCGGTGGAGACTGGTCACGACGTCTCCGTCCAGTCCTGGGTGTTGGCGTGTCTATTCCTGGGGAAACTGGCGCCCCGCTGACCGCTGGTTCGGCCTCTAATAACGGAGCTAGCGCTTTAAGACATTGCACCTGCAGCGTGCAAGCCATTTGTAACCGCCTGCCGCAACCGCTGCTTGGCTGTGCGGCGATTGCACTAAGTGGCCCAGCTTGGGGTGCGCAGAGCTATCAGCTACGCAATGTGCCTAACGTTGACGTGCGCCCAAGCAGACTGGCACACCTGCCTGGCCGGCACCGGAATCGCCGCTGTGAGCCCGCTTCCACTGTGCGATGGCTAGCTGGGCTACGCGGAACAGACGGGGCCCACTTGGGACATGTTTCCCTTTTTCGTCTTCTTCAAGTTACCCAAAAACGTGCCATGTGTAACCGGGAGACCTAACTGGGGGTGAGCTGAGGCTGTTGCGCCTCTCGTCCTTGATGAAGTTCATGGCAGAAAAGGGGCGCTCCTCCTCCAGCCTGGGACTGTCACATTCAGCAGTGTGGCCGCCTTGCAGACCTCGCTGAGCTGTAATAAGTAATAAGCGGAGTACCAGACGCTTTGGGGTTTGCGGAAGATGGGATACATTGTTGGGGAGATAAGTAATAAGCGGAGTACCAGACGGGCGGTGGAGCTATTACCGATGTAATAAAGTTCACTCATTTTGAGGACGATTTTTTCGACTTATTACCGTTTTTTGCGCTAGATTATTACCGACTTATTACATTATTACCCATTCGCCCAGCACTGGTCAGCGCAGCTCAGCAGATCAAGGTGGTGGGCAGTCACTACGACAACAAGACAGCAAGAGCAAAGAGTGGGGCCGGAGCAGGTGGAGCAAGGGTTTGGTGGCAGCAAGGGAAGCAGCAGAGGGCAGGCTGGTGGAGGGATTCGGTGGCTCGTAAAGCGCGTCGATGCACACTTGTGCCATACACGGAGTGCCCCATACACAGCTGGATTGGGCTCTTAAGTAAGCCACAGTTCCAACGGGCATGCAGCTGTTTGGGCCACAAGCTGTCAACGCCCATCTTCCATCAGCACAGGCGTGGTGTGGCTATAGCATGCTAGTTCAACCGTTGCAACAGGCAAGTGCGGCAATGGGCTACACAGTAAGGAAGGTAAATAAGTTAATAATAAGGTAGATAAGTGAGGGTACAAGGGTATTGTGACAGCCAAGCACATAGCCGTGCAACCTTGCATAAGGTCACCCCCGCCATTGGCTGCACCCCTGATAACTATCTGACTAATCTTTAAGAGTTTTTCAGCGATTCTTGCGCAGGGCGGTGCAGCTCATCAGCGCGAGGCTAGCGGGCTGCTCGGGCTGATGTGCACCTGTGCCGGGGCGGGCGAGGGTGTTGGGAATTCTGGTCGCATTGTGCCGGGGTTGGCCTGCTTAGTGGGGCTGTGATCGGCGAATAGCTATCTCGCTCAGCGGCTCAGCTTTCTAAAATTTTGAATTTCTAGTCCCCCCGGGCGCAGGACCCCCCTGCCATGTGCGAGTGCTAGTGCTAGTGCTAGTGCTGATAATTTGCTCGATAGTGCTGGTATGGCTTGTGCGCTGTCCCTGCGACACAACAGCGTGCGACTCGCGTCACGTAAGACCATGTCAAATTTTCATGAAAAGGGCACTTTTCCGGCCGTTTTCACTGTCCAACCAGGGCGGCAGGATGTGAACTGCCAGTTCTGTGCGGCTCCTTGTGTGGGCTTCTATTGTGTAATCAGGACATAAACGCGTTGTGTTCATGTTTGGGCCGTTTGTGATGCTCCAAAGTAGACCCCCATGCACCTTACATAACTGGGCAATAACACGATGGTTTGCACGGAGAGTGAGAAGTCACAGAAACAGTTTGCACGCCACTTTGCACGCCGGCGTGCAAAACATTGAATAACCTAAAAAAAGGGCCGGTTATTTTGGACTCTCACTGAGAGAGTCTCAGTGGATGGGCGGGCAAGGCAGCGGCCGCAAGCGCAAGGCCAACGCTGAGGCCAACGCCGAGGCCAACGCCGAGGCGGATACTAGCAATGGCGATGCAAGGTGGGGTTCCGCAGTGGATATGCGAGGTGGGGTTGCGCAGTGGATGTGCGTGTGTGGATGCGGTGCGGTGCAGCGTTGTGCATGTGCAGGGATCCAGAGCAGCTAACAACAGAGCAGCTGCAGCACGTCTTACAGATAAGACAGCAACAACGCAAACCCAATACAGCCATCGCATACAACACTCAACTGTGCAAGATAAAGAAGATATGCGTCGAGGAAGGGTGGGACTTCGACGCGTTGGACATTGGTACGTGCCGGATGGTGCTGGTGGAACTGCTCCGCATGGCCAAGGATGGTACAATGGTGGGTTCACAGCACGAGTGCAAGAACTGTGAGTGCCCTGGGCTTGCACCTGCCCAGCCCTGCAGCAGGTGCCCTGGCCAGGCACCAGCCCAGCCCAGCTGCCAGCCCTGCAGCTGGAGCCAGCCTTGCAGCAGGTGCCCTGGGCTTGCACCTGCCCAGCCCTGCAGCAGGTGCCCTGGCCAGGCACCAGCCCAGCCCAGCTGCCAGCCCTGCAGCTGGAGCCAGCCTTGCAGCAGGTGCCCTGGGCTTGCACCTGCCCAGCCCTGCAGCAGGTGCCCTGGCCAGGCACCAGCCCAGCCCAGCTGCCAGCCCTGCAGCTGGAGCCAGCCTTGCAGCAGGTGCCCTGGGCTTGCACCTGCCCAGCCCTGCAGCAGGTGCCCTGGCCAGGCACCAGCCCAGCCCAGCTGCCAGCCCTGCAGCTGGAGCCAGCCTTGCAGCAGGTGCCCTGGCCAGGCTCCTGCCCAGCCCTGCAGCAGGTGCCCTGGCCAGGCACCAGCCCAGCCCAGGTGCCAGCCCTGCAGCAGGTACCATCCCTGCAGCAGTTGCCCTGGCCAGGCTCTTGTCCAGCTCAGGTGCCAGCCCTGCAGCAGTTGCCCTGGCCAGGCTCCTGCCCAGCCCAGGTGCCAGCCCTGCAGCAGGTGCCCTGGCCAGGCGCCAGCCCAGCCCAGCTGCCAGCCCTGCAGCAGGTGCCCAGCCAAGGGTTACCATGCAGCACCTGCCCAGCCAAGGGGCCAGCCTTGGAGGCACCACAAGTCAGGCTAGCTCCACGGTCAGCGGTAGGAAGAGCCATAGACATGGGCAGGAGGCGTGGATGAGCAACGTCAACAGCATACCTGCAGCTGTTAGAGAATGGCAAGAGGGTGGCGGCTTAAGGCAGCCGTTAGAAGCTTTGGAAAGTCAGCCGGGAAGGCCGCACACGGCGGGCAACAGCTACTATGCACAACAACTTGGACGCTTTAAAGAATAAGAAGCGCACCAGCCGAGCGTGGTCAGGGTACCTGGCATGGCTCGAGGAGGCCTATCCCCAGCAGGTCAGCGTGGCAAGGAGGTGGAAGCAGGACCCATCAGCAAGTGACGCCCAGGTCAATGCAATGCTTGCAGAGGCACAATTGCCCAAAGCAGTGCTTACAACACCTATGAAACAATTGCAGCAGACTCGAGCAGCCACTGGCAATGCACCCCCTGCTGTCGGTTGGGCCAGAAAGCAGCTGGCTTTTCCCACAGCTCCGGACTCACAGCTGGTAGCAGGGGCTGGCCCCTCTGTTGGGCTGGCAGCTGCTAGGCTGGCTGCAGCACAACCAGAGGAAGCATGGGCTGCCCCCTCTGCTGGATCGGCAGCTAATGAGCTGGCAGTAGTATCACCACCAAATGAATCAGGGGTTGGCCCCTCAACTGGGCTAGCGTCTGCACCACTACAAGGGGGAGCAGGGATGACAGCAGACAGCGACATTGCAGCTGCAGCTGATGTGCTAGTGCTCGAAATATTGAAGGGGGTGAGGGATCAGACTGGGGCGGACGTGCAGCCACAGGTACTCAAGAACGTGGTCTCAAGGATAGCTACCAATGTGAAGAAAGAGGTGGCAAAGGCTCTTCGGCTGCCGTTGAAAGCTGATGCAGCTGGCAAGAAGCCGTTGAGCGGCTACGCATTGTTCAGCGGCATGAAGCGGGCAGAGATTGGCAATGCTGCCATAGCAGCTGCATGGCAAGGCGCTGCGCAAGATGTGTACGCTGTTTATGCAGCAATTGTGAACAATCTGGAGGGACGGGCAGGCTATTGACGTGCAGGCTAGGGAAGGGCCGGCTACTGTGAACACGGTGGTTGTATTGACGCAATAAGTGATGTGTGGTGTTCATTTGCTTGGGTACCTTCCTTTCCTTCTTTGTAAGCGACATGTAAAAGATGTATATTATGTAAAGCGACTAGTATGAGATGGCTACCACCACCACCACCACCACTAGCAGGGGCAGCTGCCCTACCACCACCCACCACCAGTTGTAGCCATGACCCCCTCACCCCTCTTGCTACCACCACTAGCAGGGGCAGCTGCCCTACCACCACCCACCACCAGCTGTAGCCATGACCCCCTCACCCCTCTGGCTACCACCACTAGCAGGGGCAGCTGCCCTACCACCAGCTGTAGCCATGACCCCTTCACCCCTCTGGCTACCACCACCATCATTACCACCACTAGCAGGGGCAGCTGCCCTACCAGCACCCACCACCAGCTGTAGCCATGACCCCCTCACCCCTCTGGCTACCACCACTAGCAGGGGCAGCTGCCCTACCACCACCCACCACCATCTGTAGCCATGACCCCCTCACCCCTCTGGCTACCACCACTAGCAGGGGCAGCTGCCCTACCACCACCCACCACCAGCTGTAGCCATGACCCCCTGACCCCTCTGGCTACTACCACCACCACCACCACCACCACTAGCAGGGGCAGCTGCCCTACTACCACCCACCACCAGCTGTAGCCATGACCCCCTCACCCCTCTTGCTACCACCACTAGCAGGGGCAGCTGCCCTACTACCACCCACCACCAGCTGTAGCCATGACCCCCTGACCCCTCTGGCTACTACCACCACCACCACCACCACCACCACCTCCACCACCACTAGCAGGGGCAGCTGCACTACCACCACCCACCACCAGCTGTAGCCATGATACCCTCACCCCTCTTGCTACCACCACCACCACCACTAGCAGGGGCAGCTGCCCTACCACCACCCACCACCAGTTGTAGCCATGACCCCCTCACCCCTCTTGCTACCACCACTAGCAGGGGCAGCTGCCCTACCACCACCCACCACCAGCTGTAGCCATGACCCCCTCACCCCTCTTGCTACCACCATCATTACCACCACCAGCAGTGGCAGCTGCCCTACCACTAAAAGCCACCAACTGTAGCCATGAGACCCATCACCCCTATTGCAAATAGCAAAGCAGTTTCCCCTCCTTGCAACATGTCTTACAGCATGAATGTCCTACTTCGGAGTTTTGGTGCGCACTGTGCTGCGTACAGCTATGTATATCTGCTCCTTACAAGCCCCTGTCGACTTGTGTCCGAAGGTACTAATCCGAGTAGAGTGCAGTGGCCTATGCCGGCCTATGTCGGCGTGCCAATGTGCTTATACCATCGACACCATCGGCAGGGCATCCCATCGGGAACATCGCGACTAAGCGATGAGCGCCCGGGATGAGGCTTACAGCGTGATTAGGCTTGCAGTGCCATTGTATCATGGCCGCAGTCACAACCTTGCTTCAGAGTTTGCTCTCACAATTTGCGAGTGACCAGGCCGCAAACTCGGCCCCGATCCGAGCTGTGACGCCCATCCTGCTCAGCGCAGCGCGCTGATGCCGTTTCTGCAATAAACGGGCGTCACAGCGTCAGGCGCAAACTCCCTCACTCCCCTCACACTCGGCCGCAAACCAACTCCGTACAACCTAAAAATAAAGCTCTAGGACATGGTGCGCAGCTTACTTATATGCCGGCGGCTGTCAGGTGAAGCCATCCTTTTGGCCATCGCCTTTGCCTGTCGCGCTAAAATCAGTAGCCAGGCCCCTGGACCGAATTTGACCGATTAGCGTTTGGCTGCAGGAGGAGGAGCTGGTGGGCGAGGGGGGTCCTGGTTTGATGCAGTCCGGGGTGGAGCTGCCCTACAGCAGCCGCCAACTCATCCAGGCGCTCCGACAAGTGTTCACCAACGTGAGACACTGATGGTGTAGCGGGCAGGGGCAGGGGCAGGGGCAGGGGCAGGGGCAGGGGCAGGGGCAGGGGCAGGGGCAGGGGCAGGGGCAGGGGCAGGGGCAGGGGCAGGGGCAGGGGCAGGGGCAGGGGCAGGGGCAGGGGCAGGGGCAGGGGCAGGGGCAGGGGCAGGGGCAGGGGCAGGGGCAGGGGCAGGGGCAGGGGCAGGGGCAGGGGCAGGGGCAGGGGCAGGGGCAGGGGCAGGGGCAGGGGCAGGGGCAGGGGCAGGGGCAGGGGCAGGGGCAGGGGCAGGGGCAGGGGCAGGGGCAGGGGCAGGGGCAGGGGCAGGGGCAGGGGCAGGGGCAGGGGCAGGGGCAGGGGCAGCCCCTAGCTGGGCCCTGATCTGAGGTGCTTATGAGTGGGCCTGTGTTGAGTAGTAACTACAGTGAGCGAGGTGTATGAGGTGGTGATTGTGGTGATGGTGGTGGTGGTGGTGATGGTGGTGGTGATGGTGGCTGTGCAGATGAACATCAGCAGCCAGAGCCGCTGGTCGCTGCTGTCCTCACGCCTGCCCGCCCGGCTGTGGCCCCTGGTCAGGTCAGTCACATACGCCCTGCCTGCCCTGCCTGCCCTGCCCGCCCTGCCCGCCCTGCCCGCCCTGCCCGCCCTGCCCGCCCTGCCCGCCCTGCCCGCCCTGCCCGCCCTGCCCGCCCTGCCCGCCCTGCCCGCCCTGCCCGCCCTGCCCGCCCTGCCCGCCCTGCCCGCCCTGCCCGCCCTGCCCGCCCTGCCCGCCCTGCCCGCCCTGCCCGCCCTGCCCGCCCTGCCCGCCCTGCCCGCCCTGCCCGCCCTGCCCGCCCTGCCCGCCCTGCCCGCCCTGCCCGCCCTGCCCGCCCTGCCCGCCCTGCCCGCCCTGCCCGCCCTGCCCGCCCTGCCCGCCCTGCCCGCCCTGCCCGCCCTGCCCGCCCTGCCCGCCCTGCCCGCCCTGCCCGCCCTGCCCGCCCTGCCCGCCCTGCCCGCCCTGCCCGCCCTGCCCGCCCTGCCCGCCCTGCCCGCCCTGCCCGCCCTGCCCGCCCTGCCCGCCCTGCCTGCCCTGCCTGGGCACCAAAACAACGGTTGCTGCTGCTGTAGCTACCACTGCTGCTTTACCACTGCTGCAGCATGTGTAGGACAGTCATGCACGTTGATGGCACCTAGGCTTGTACCCTGCACCATTGTCCAGGCTGCAGCTTGAATAAGGAGCATCAATTGGCTTAATTCCTGCTGCTGCTGCTGCGCTGCAGGTTGCTTGCCAACCGTTTCCCTGACACAGCCCAGAAGGAGCTAGTGCAATCACGCAAGGTCAGGACACCTACCCCACACCCACACCCACACCTCCCGCCCCCTTGCTGGGCATCCACCCCAGCCACCCCCTGACGATTGACAGGTTGCTGACCTTGCCTCCAGCCCTTCCCTGCCCTGCAGCGGGCCGGGCCCCCTCTTCCCTCCTCACCCCTCCATGCCCCTGATGACCTCCTGGCCTTGTGCTGCTGCAGGTCATCATCGACACCTGCCGGGCCCTGATCAAGGTCTGGGAGCAGGACCACTCCCCTGCTGCTGCTGCTGCCGGCCCTCCTGAGGGGACCCAGCCAAGCTCCCAGGCCTCCCCCATCAGCCGTGTCAGGTGAGCTCCTGGGACAAGGGGCTGGCGGCAGGTGAGGGCAGGCGCAGCAGGACCTGGCAGCATGAGCATGGCGGCACTGCAGCCTCTTGACCAGTGGCTCTGTGAGTTTATGTTTGCCGGCCAGCATGCAGCTCTGCTCACCACTGTTGCATCTTTGGTCAGAGTTTCATGGGTACTGCCTCTTGACTTCGCTCCCTCCTCTGCCCTGTCCCCTCGCCCCTGCTCCCCACCCATGTTCCCGCCCTCCCCTCCCCTACCCCGCCCTCCATTCCACTCAAGGCCCAGGGCTGCTGCCCCTGCCTTGTCGCAGTGAGAAGAGCTTCCTGGGCCTGCTGCTGAGCTCTGCCGACATGACCACCGGCACCACCCTGGACCATGAGCAGATCATTGCC
Organism: Haematococcus lacustris; assembly: GCA_030144725.1. NCBI lineage: Eukaryota > Viridiplantae > Chlorophyta > Chlorophyceae > Chlamydomonadales > Haematococcaceae > Haematococcus > Haematococcus lacustris. The sequence goes on along the minus strand of JASKMD010000014.1, from coordinate 5,294,522 downwards.
CAGGTGGGGCCGGGAGCAGCAGCCAGGAGCAGCAGCCAGGTGCAGCTGGTTCAAGGCCATGCACCATCAGCAAGGCTTGATGGGCCCACACCACCTCACCCTGCCCTGCCCTGCCCTGCCCTGCCCCAGGTGTTTGTGTTCCTGCTGGCGGGCTATGAGACCACGGCCACCACCCTGACCTTCGCCCTGTACTGCCTGGCCACAAACCCGGAGGTGCAGCGCAAGCTGCAGGTGAGGGCAGGGGGAGGGGAGCGGGCGGTGGGTCAAGGGCAGTGGGGTGGAGGGTCAGCGCAGAAGGAGCCAGCTGGTAGAGGTGGCTGTAGGTGTGTGGGGAGGCTGCAAGAGATGGACACCACTGGCACTGTTTAAGACTCCACAAAGCCAGGCTTGGCTGATGTGGGTGTGCCAGGTCTGAGGCAGGCTCCAAAACAGTTGTGCAAAACAGTTGTGCTGACTGGCTTGACTGGATTGATGGTTTAGCATTCGTTGTTGTTAGCCCTCTGCGAGCATCTCTTGTATCCCCTTCAGCCATGCATCCACGATAACCATGCATCCCTTGTATCCCTTGTAGCATGCATGCATGGCTATCCCGACCAGGACAAATCTCATCTCATCAGTAAGGGAAGGTCAGGGTCGCTTGATGCCTCTTGTCAATGTGAAAGGTGTGGAGTGAACCTACTACTAGTGAACCTACTACTGTGCCTGGTGGTGGCTGCAGGCTGAGGTGGACGCGCAGGCGCACCTGTTGGCCCAGCACACCGCAGTCAAGGCTCACGTGCAGCTCACCCCGCACAGCCCCACAGGCGCCAAGGGAGCAGCCGCAGGGCCTACCGCCACCAGCAAGGCTGCAGCTGCAGGTGGGCAGCGGTGGTGGGCACTACCTAGCAGCTGATGCATAAAGCAGGTCAGAGCGATGTGAAGGGTGTGACACAGCCGGCACCAAGTGTGACACACTCAGGCGGTAGGTCGACAACTACACCCAGTCAGTTGCCCTGGCCCTTGCCCTTAGCTCTTTGCCTCCGCCCCCAGACTAGCCAAGCTTGCAGTGCTCACCTTTCTTGCAGGGCGATCCCGCTCCCCCTCCCCCTCCTCAGCTACCCCTGACCTGGCCCCTGCCAGCGCCCCCTCCTCCCCTGATGGCCCCCACCACCCTGAGTCAGGTCAGGGGCTGAGCGCTGAGAGGCTGGCAGCTGACTTCCCTTACGCCTGCGCCGTCATTGATGAGGCCATGCGCGTGTTTCCCCCCGTGGCTCAGCTGCGGCGTGTGATGCGCGAACCACAACAGCTGGCAGGCCACAAGTGGGTAGGGGTGGAGGGTGGGGGGTGATTAGGCAAGGGGTGGAGAGACCACGGTAGGCGATATGCTGTGGGTGGCCTTTGTGTAGAAGTTGTTGCTTGACTCGTGCTTGGGGTAGGGTCAGGGGCAGCTAGGAGGGGCAGGTGAGAGAGGGTTAGTTTTTGTACTGCATTGTACGGCTGGTGGGTGAGGGGTGAGGGTTAGGGACTCGGGTTAGGGGGTAGTGACTCATCTTCATGGTTGCCATGTGTGCTGCTGCCTGCCTCACTGCTGCCTGCCTGCCTGCCTGATCTGCCCTGCGCTGCAGCGTGCCCGGTGAGAGTACGCTGGTGCTGCCCATCTGGAGCTACCACCATGACGCAGGCGCCTGGCCCCACCCTAACGCCTTCCTGCCTGAGCGCCACCTGGCTGAGCAGCAGAGCAGCCTGGCACCAGCCCTCAAGACACACTACATGCCCTTTGGGGCCGGCGCAAGGTGGGACTGGGGGCCAGGGGAGGCAGCAGGGGTAGGGGGAGCAGGAGCAGCAGGGTGGTGTGTGGTGATGGTAAGGATGGGGGATGGGGAGGTCGCGGTGCTGGGCAGTGAGGCACGGCTAACGTTGATGATCGCTGAGGGTCGTGGTGTTGTGTGCTGCGGCAGCCTGAGTATGTTTAGGGTTGGGTATGCCATAAAAAAGGTCTTGGATGTGGCAGGTTGTATCAGTGGGAGGTGCTGCTTGTGACTTGTGCTTGCTCCACCCACTGCCACCTGGCTGCTGCCTTGCTGCACCTCCTTTCCTGGCCCTGCCTGTGCAGCCAAGTACCATTCAACCCTTCACTGCTTTCGGCTTGGCTTGGCTGCCCCTGACATTCTACGTGTATGGTGTGCGCCTGTCAATGGCTGCAGGTCGTGCCCCGGCGCTCGCTTTGCGTTGCAAGAGGCACGCCTGGCGATCGTGCGGCTGTGTAGCGCGTTCAACTTCGCGCTGGCGCCCGTGCAAGAGTTCCCCGTGAAAATCCGCACGGGCTTCACCATTGCCCCCGCGCATGGCATGTGGCTCAAGGCGGAGCCGCGCGCGCAGTAGGGTCCCATGCGCCTCTTCGTATTGTGCAGCAGGCGGCGAGACACTGGCGGGGTCCGGCACTGCCGGATGCTGTTCTGCGTTGACGTGAGTGGCGAGGAGACTGGAAGACTGGGGTCGAGAGATGTGATTGTAGCAAACGAGAGTTCAGTGCAAATGCAGGGCGTTGAGGAGTTGAGTGCATATGTAGTAGATAATTGGCGGTCCGAGAGCATTATGCGAAAATAATGGACGAGGCCGAGGTGGCGCGGACATACATCCCGAGGCGCAGCCGAGGGATGTATGGTAGCAGAGCCGAGGACGAGACCATCAGTTCGCATAATGCGAGAGGTAACGGCGATTATCTGGTATATCTGAGGTTTCGCATTTCCGTAACCGCCACCGTTGACCAACACTGTATGCAACCGCTAGACACAGCCGCTAGACACAGCCAGGCAAAGGCTCCCCCGAAACGTATTGCGAGAAGCGTGCTTGCCGCTCGACCAATATCAAAAAGTGCACTTGCCGCTCGACCATTATGTTTTGCCGCTCGACCATTATGCTTTGCCGCTCGACCATTATGTTTTGCCGGTCGCCAGCCTGGCAGTTATAAGTATACATGCCAGCCAGGTAGCACGTCCGCTAAGCTATCGCGTAGAGTCGCTTGAGCAACGTAGAGGTAGCAATAGTAGTAGCTGTATACCCGTCCCACGTTGACCGCCCCTATCCCACGTTGACCAGCACTACGAACAACGCATTCGCAACGCAGTTGCTGGACCAACGCTCTCATTTGCCGCACGAACATTATCAAAAAGTGCACTTTGCCGCTCGACCATTATCAAAAAGTGCACTTGCCGCTCGACCATTATGTGTTGCCGCTCGACCATTATGTTTTGCCGGTCGACACATATCGACAGCCTGGTCAGCATTCTCTAACCCTTCCTGGGCTCGCACGCTATCGCGGCTTACACAGCTTGAGCGGCTTGCACGATTTGCGCGGACACTGACGTGCATATGCGCACTTCGCTGCTGTGAAGCAGTCGACAGCCTCAACCAGCCTTTCCGGACACTATTTGGGGCTTGATTCTATCTGACCGACTTGCACAATTGCGCGGCTTGCACGACTTGCGCGGACACTGATGTGTGACCGGTTCAAGAAGAAGTCAAGCTGAGGTCAACCACAGTCTAGTCGACAGGGTACGGCCCACAGGCTACAGCCAGTCAGCCACACAGCTAGGCAACCGCATTGCAGGATGCAAGCTGCTCGACTGTCAGGTGGCCGCAAGTCAGGGTCTATTATCACAAGCGGCAGCGACACAGCAGCGAGCAGTGGCCCCCCTGTAACAGCTAGCGATATAGCAGATCTGGGCACCTGGGAACTAATTGACCGTAGCCACACCGTTCTTCGAACCTCTGCCATCTCGCTGCCAATGCCGCCTCGCCGTTCTGGACGTGTCTCTGTGGCAAGCCGTGGCGAGCCCACCCTGGCCATTGGCAGCCCAGTCCGCTTTGCTCCAATGGCGCCAGCCCAGCCCGCTTTGCCCGCATTACCCCTTGTTAAACCCATTGCTAATCTCAACGTGGCGACAGATGCAAGTGTGCAAGCGGCAGACGCAAACGAGGTGGTCGTTGTTAATGACGACGACGACGACGAGGACGAGTCCCTCCTAGTCGGTCTGCTGAATCACCCTGAAAATAACGCTGCTCCCTATGCTAGCCACCCTGCGGCCGGCTATGCTGAACCCTATGGCAGCCACCCCACAGCCGGCCACGCTTCCTATGGCAGCCACCCCGTGGCTGGTCATGCTGCACCCTATGGCAGCCATCCCGCAGCCGGCCATGCTGCACCCTATGGCTGCCACCCCGCGGCCGGCCATGCTCCAAGCTTCCAGGCCAGCCACATTCAAGGCAGCCACGCTCCCTCCTACTGCAGCCATCCTGTGGCTATGTCTTATGGCAACCATCCCGCAGGCTGCAACGCTCCCCCCTGTGGCGGCCATCATGTGGCGAGCTATTCTCCTTCCTATTTCAGCCACCCCTACGGCAGCCACCCTGCAGTCTCCACTCCCGTTGGGGGCTTCAGCAATGGGACATACCCCCCATCCCGCCATGTTCAATACAGCCCGGCTCTAGTCATGCGGCCAGTCAGCATGCGGCCCCTGTACCCTTCCCCCGCCCCATGGCCGTGCGTCCCCCAGGGTGTCTGCCCTGACGCCATGGCCCGCCTCTCTGCAAATGAGCAGCTATATGTTGTGTGCCAGCAGGAGGGCATGTTGCCCTTCATGTGAGCCAGCCATTCATGCTGGCTTGGCATTGGAATGGTGCATATATTGATTTCTTTCGTACTTTTCGTGCAGCTCGCTAAGCCATTCTTTCGTGCAGCTTGTTAGGCCTTATTTTTCGTGCAGCTTGTAGGAGTTTGTAGGGAGGTAGCACAGGCCATCAGCCTGCGATTGTAAGCCCTGGGTACTGCCGCGGTGGACCTCATACCTCTTACCCCAACCCCCATTATGAGAAAATAAGGACGCCTATATTTTTCCCTATACCTCAGA
>JASKMD010000014.1:5199348-5289133 GCA_030144725.1 Haematococcus lacustris | reverse complement strand
CCTCCCCCGCACCCTACCCCACCCCACCTCAGGGGGACAGCAGCAGCCTAGCCCTGGACAGGCCCCAGCCCCAGGCGCCAGCCCAGGGCCCTGCTCCCCTCCTCCCCTCCTGCCAGGGGCCGTCACCCCCTCCCGGCTCCGCCCCACAGCCCAGGTCAATGGAGGGGCGGGAGGGGGGCGGCTGCTGAGTGGGGCAGAGGCCAGCAGGGAGGTGCTGGGGCAGCTGGCAGCTGAGCTGGTGCGCGTGATAAGGAAAGGGGAGGCGGGCGGCCCGGCAGCCCAGGCCAGCGGTGCATGCGCTGGCGGCTGTGGGGTGCTTGCTGCCCGAGGTGGTGGGAGGTGAGCAGGCCGGGTTGGAGAAGGAATAGGAAAACTGGCAAACCGCTCCACCTGGCACCACCCTGATGCAGGCTGCGGATGCCATCCTATTTATTTGGCATGCACACACAAGCACGATGCTGTGTGATGGCTTGCCAATGTCACCTGGACCCACCCGCCTGCCTGCTCCCATCCTTTTGGGCCAACTGGCATGCGATGGATGCGTCAACAATGCAACGGCCCCTTGCCATCAATGCCATTGGTGCTGTCGCTGAGGTGCTGCCTCACTGTCACACCTGTTTGTGTAGGACGCTCGTATGCCACAGCTTGTTGTATTGCCCGCTGTTGCCCGCTGTTGCCTAAACTGGCCTTGCAATGACTGTCGCAGGGGTTGCCAGTCAGCTGGTGAGCTTTGTCACTGACGTCCTGCTGCCCGCTCCTCAGCTGCACCTGTGGCCAACCCAGGAGGGCGCGGAGGCAGGCGTGGCGGCTGGGGACGAAGAGACCACGAGTGAGTGGGATGATGTGTGTGGGACGAACTACAAAGGAGGAGGAGGAAGAGAGGGGGGAGAAGGGAGGGGGTCATGGAGCTCCAGCGAGGGGGGAGTTCCAGCGTGCCTGAGCCTTGCCCTGCTAACCCTCCCGCCGCCCTGTTGGACTGTTCACCACGTGCTTCTGTACCCCTGCTGCATCTCCCATCACAATGACCTCAGCTGCTGCCTCCCGCCCCGCTGGGCCGTGCCGCAGGTAACCCCCTCCTGCTGGCCAAGGCAGCGGCCTTGAGGGCGGTGGCACGGGGCCTCACCCCCTCTGTGGAGGCTGGGCCAATGCCGGCTGCCACAGTAGAAGCTGTGAAGCAGCTAGGCCAGGTGGGCTGGTTCACTATTGGCTATGCTTTCCTGCTTGCTATCACCTCGCGAACCTCCTCCCTTTGTGTATGCGATTGCTGCCAAATGTTGTCTCCGTTACTGTGCATAACCAGCACGGTAGGGGCATCCCACTTGTGAGGCGGCGGCACTGTTGGTCTCGACTGCGCGCGTGACCTGGCAGGTGTTGGAGCGGCTGCTAGACGTGGATGCGGAGCAGGAGGTGCCGGGGTGCTCCGGGGAGGAGGAGCGCGGGATGCTCCGCCTAGCCGCTGCACGCGCCGTGCTCAAGTGTGTGAGGAGTGTGGGTACGGCCCTGCACACCGCACCCCTCTTCTACTGGAGAGCTCGTAGCCCCAACGCACTCGACCCCAGCCTCGCCACTCATGTCGTCATTCCGCGCAGGTGCCCGTGCACTCGTAGGAAGCGTTGCATCAACTTGCCCATCAATGCTCGCACCGACTGCAGGCTCAGCACACGGCATGACAGCGCGCTGCCACCGTCCTGTTACGTGGCTACGGCGCTGATGCTACAGGATCCTGTACCTGAGCCTCGCGCGGTGTTCGGCGCCAAGCTGCGGAAACACGTATCCCGGCTGTTGACCATGGGTCTGGTCGCGAGTCATGCTGGAGCCCCTCGCGGCGGTGGCTGGCTGCCGTCCAAGTACGCGGCTATGCTCGCGCTGTCAGGTGTGACTGAGTCAACCTTTCACATAGCACACATCACACATGTTTACGTCTTTTGGTCAGCAGCATTTCTCTCTCCGCTTTTTGGCCGCGTAGTCTGCGGTGGTACAAGACCAATGGCTGGGCTGCTCTGTTGTGTCTCCGTGGGTTCCTTGGCAGCGCAGCGGTCGATCCGGTAGAGCTGAACAAGGCCAGCGCGGCGCGGGGTCTTCGCGAGTTTGTGGTGGCCAAGCGAATAGCCGCCAACGCGGCAGCGCAGGCCGCGGCACTGCAGCCAGAGCCCCTCGCCGGTTCCAGAAGAAAGGGCGCCGCTGGAACTGGCGGCAACATTCAAGAGCAGCCGGAGTTCATGCTCCCCCACTTGCTGTACCTCCTGGCACTGCACCCGGACTGCCCTGACCAGGTAGGGGCATATGGCGCAGTGAAGATAAGGCTTGATCATGTTGAAGCTCCGTGTATTAAAGCAGCGCAACCTCTTCGGAGTGCGAGGTCGAAGAGGTCTGTATATTAGGGGAAAACAAAAATCCTTACTTGCTTGCATAGTGGTGTTATACTCTCAACCTAGCTGTGCCCACACCTTTGCCAGCTGTGCCTTTACATGGGACTGTGTGCAAATGGCGTCAGCACCCTCACATAGGCCTTGCTTGCATGATTATCCTATGAGCCACATTTGCTGCATGGACAGTCCGGGTAGGTACCTGCCTGCTTGCACGTGCCATGCCCACCCCAAGCTTGCCATGGTCAAGACTGCTCAGCTCACAAGCACCTAACACTGCTCAGCTCACAAGCACCAAAAACTTGTATGCTGTATACACTGTAACACTCCCTCTACCCTGGTCCCCTGCACCAAGGCATCACAAGGGGACTTGTTAGGGACACCCCAGCTTCTGCCTGCAGGCCAAAGAAATGTCGCCCCCTGCCCATGCTGCCTCCCTCTGTCCTGCTGACCCACCCCTCTGGCCCTCTGGCTCTCCACCCAGGAAGCAGTGTGTGGCAGTCAGCAGCAGGACAGTGCGGGTGAGGCTGGTGCGGGGGACGAGGCCCAGGCCTTGCTCGCACCCTTTGTGGCCATGCTGCAAGCTCTTCTGGAGCCGCTGCTGCTGGCAGCGCATGCGGGGGGATCTGGCCACACTCAGGTCAGCTGCAGTCATTGCTGCAAAGAGGAAGGGGCAGAGCGGGAGAAGAAGGGGGTGGAGCAATGTGGACTGGTTGCTGCACTGAATTGGATCTAGACGCAACTGGTCGGGCTAACGTGAATAGAGACTTTGCAGGAGCAGCAGTGGTAGAAAGGCATGCCCTGCCTGCCTGCCTGCCTGCCTGCCTGCCTGCCTGCCTGCCTGCCTGCCTGCCTGCCTGCCTGCCTGCCTGCCTGCCTGCCTGCCTGCCTGCCTGCCTACCTGCCTGCGCACCTGCCCACCTGCATCGCGTAGCTCAGCCTGCTGCTTGACTGCCTGCAGGCGGGGCCTGCCGGGTCCCTCCGCGGCAGTGGTGGGTCAGGGCCAGTCTCAGGCCCGGCTCGCCACACAGGGCCCCAGGCAGCGGCACTGCTGCCCACCTTGAAGCGGGTGCTGCAAAGCACCAAGGTCACATGCCTGGTGTGTGGGCTTTGGGGGGTGGTTGGGGAGGGAGCTGGTGGCGGTTATGGTTTGTTGGAGGGTGTTGCTGCAGATCATCAAGGCTGCATGCCTGGTGTGTGAATGGAAGGAGAGGAAGAGTTGATGTCTCAAGCGGACAATAGTGGTCTATGCACTGCTCTATTCATCCCAACCTGCCCAGCTGCCTTTTCACAATCGCTTGAACGGTGGGCAGCATAATTGCTTGAGTGGTGGGCAGCATGTTCGAGAAAGGCGACACTGCAAAGGGAATTGGTGGACCACGCACACCGCATGATCCAACCCGCCTTGCCAGCTATCACCACTTGCTGAAGTGACCGAGCAATGGCCTAGTTGACTGCCTGCCTGCCTCTTCAACTGCCTACTCCCCTTTGTTACCCTTGTTACCCTTGTTACCCTTGTTACCTGCCCTTTTCCTAGGCGGACGAAGACAGCACTGCCAAGATGCGGCTGATGTGTGACCTAGGCAATGCGGTAGCCGCTGCCATAGTCACCCGGGAGAACACTGGCAGCCCCCCTCCAGCCGCACCACCCTCCCAAGTGGCGGTGGTGCTGCCCCGCAGCCTGTTCATCATGGACCACCTTGCACACGCCCCTAAAGGTGTGCTGGGTGTAGAGGCAGTGGCAGGTTGGCATTGAGATGAGGAGGCGGCTGATGCTAGCAGGTTAGTCCACAGTGGGTGGGGGCAGGCAGGTGCCGTCACCCTTGTCATGATAGCCGTTACCAGTCAGCATCGCTGCAGTGCATGAGGTAGTGGACCCCATGCAGCAGGTAGGAGCAGGCAGCTGTGTGCCCCTTAGCACCCTGTGTGCACATCATTGTGCCCTGTTGGTTGGTTGCAGGTCGCCTTCCAGACCACCTCCCTAAGAACTTTTGTGTTGCTCTGGACTCTGAAGTCAGCCGGCTTGCCATGGGCCTGCCTGCAGCCCCAGCTGCAGAGGCCAAGGCAGGCAAGCGCCCTAGACCTGCAAAGATCAAGGCAGAGAGCAAGCAGGCAGCACCAGCGAAAGGCAAGGTTGGCGTAGTCAATGGCAAGCAGGGAGGTGCAGGCTCAACTAAAAGGGCAAAGAAGGAGAGCAAGGCAGGGGATGGTGGGAGGAGGCAGCCATCCCGCAGGAGAGGGCAAGAGGGTGACAGCAGCAGTGAGGAGGAAGAGAGTGAGGAGAGTGAGGAGGGAGAGGAGAGTGAGGAGGCGGAGGAAAGGGAGGAGGGGGAACGGGGCGGAGTGGGAGCAGGGAAAGGAGGGAAGCAGCAGGCAGGGGCTGGGCGAGCTGTGGGAGGGTCAGGCAGCAATGGCAGGCAGTCCCATGTCAAGGCAGGCAGCAGAGACAGAGGTCGCTCTTATGAAGGCAAAGAGCGTGAAGTGCTGGCTGAGGAGGGCAGTGGAGAGGAGGAGGAGGGGGAGGGGGAGGAGGAGGAGGAGGAGGAGGAGAAGGAGGCAACAGCACCTTCTGTGCATCGTGTTCGCAGCAGAGCTCCTGCAAAGGTGGGTGGGTCAGCAGGAGGCTGGGGGTGCTGCTCATCATGGCAGCAAGATAAGCAAAGTAGGCGGGTAGATTCATGTAAGAGGAAAGGGCTTGGGTGGATACAAGTCAACTGCAAGGGTAAGGGAGTGACTTGGGGTCAGGGCCAAGGGGCTCCTAGCTGCTCCTTGACTGGTCTTCCAAGCCGTCAATGACTAGGGCTTGATGGGTCCAGGCATGAGCCTGATGAGGCACCTTGATTGCCTGCATTGGCCATGTCTGATCACTGTGCCCCAGGGCTGGTGCATCTCATTTGCCCAGCCTTACCCTGGGGCGCCACTAGGGTCTTGGATCAGGTTGAGGCAGGCGGTGGCAATGCAGGTGCGTGTCACAGGCTGTTTGCTGCCACTCTTCATAGTCAGAAGCTGCTCATCGTAAGATGGTCGTGGTCGACACAGTCTAGGCAGTTGGCTGCTAGGGTGATGTATTCTAGGCCCTGTCTGTCCTGGTGGGCCCAAATTATTGAATGTTGCGGGTGAAGGTGACGTTCATGGTGGCTGCCTGCTTGTGGCGCACGCAGGGTGAGCACCAGGGCAAAGCGAGCGCCAAGGAGCCAAGCAAAGCTGGTTCCAAGAAGGCAGCCTAGCTATATGTCTCGTGGACATAGCTGCTAACGACCATGATCACGCACGCACGCATGTGCTTCATGCCAACATCTGTCGACCCACCCACTCATCGTCCATCTATCGCCCCACACACTTGTTGGTGCGGACTCTTTGGTTCAGACGGTCCGGATCACAGATAACTTGAACGTAAGCCCTCATTGTAGGGAATTGCGCTGGCAGCAGTAGTGGTTGTCACACGAAGGGGCCAGGTCTTGAGTGGGTGCAAGCCGACCTCCGAAGGTGTACGCTAGTAGTGGTTGTGATACTCATGGTACGACCCTTGGTTTGTTGCATGCTTCAAGCAGAAGGGCAGCACTGGCTCACATCTCATGGCAGAACGTCAGGTCCCACAAGGTCTTTTTGGCGATATGTACCGTGAGCCATTTGATGCCGCGCTTACACAGCCTTGATCAGCGAGCCTTCCCGATATGCCTACTGCATTAAAGGGCCTGCACGCCCACCAACCAGTGATGGGTAATACGTGTATCGATACAGGAAATACAAGAAAGTACACGAAAAAACGTGTATTTTTTGTATCGATACAATACAGCGATACAGAGGCTACATGTCACGCGGGAAAGGAGCAGCAAGGAGCAGCGCAGCCAGTCCCGCAGCCTGTCCTTGATGGCTGGGCGGGACGGCGACGGCGGAAAGTCAGGGCCTCCCAACTTTGATGTTCTTGCATGTGAAACCGGCACGTGCGACCGACTGCTCCGGGAACAGGCCGATGGCTTTAGCCCCGCACGGCATGGCTTTAGCGCGGACTCTAGCTGTGGTAACAGCCAGCAGCTGCTTGGAAGGCACCCACGCAACTTGCCGGCCGGCACTTGTATTTTTAAATTTTACATTTATAAATTATACTAAAAATACGTATCCGTATCGATACACGTATCTTGTATTACCCATCACTGCCACCAACCCTCGCCAAGTGTCCAGCTGGCAAGGTTACTGTAGATGGCTGCTGCGTTCTTTCTAAAGCGGTGCTAGTAGGTAAAAAAGTAGGTACGGTCTACAACAGCGCTAGCGCTAGCCGATAGCAGCAAATCGACATCAAAAACAGCACTGCAGATTTGCATGCCGGCACCTCATCACGGCACGCCGACCGACCGACTACCTCGAGTGACCGCTCTACCTCGCTCGTCGTTGCGGCGTTGTTGTATGCACGTGCACTACCGTCAGGGTGCAAGGAGTCACTGGTGCCAGGAGGTGCCAATGTTGACTTTAGCCCGTCCCTCGCAGGCCAAGCTGCGGAGCACCACGCTGCAGCGGGGCGTCGCGGTTTGACCTCTTGGAGTTCAGTATACGCGACAAAAAGTGACGGTACATTTTTTCGAGCCATTTTATCAGACCTTGTGTCAGGTTAGACAAGCAAGGGGAAAATTAGGTACCATGCTGTTCTCCACATCCAGGCCACCATTTGCTACCGCGATTGCACCGCTAGCGTCAGCTTGCTAAAATAGTGAGCGGCACCGATAGAGGCTCAATATGGGTGTTTGTGCCTGAAATTGTGTCCACGCAATAAGGTCGCTGTAGGGAGCGGTACACATACGTATAAAGTCTAAGGCCGGGGCCCGTCTCTCTCGCTGGCCAGGTTCGTTCAGTCGGTTGTACTGGGTAGCTCGGCTCCCTAGCTCCCGCAAAGCTGTGAATGTTAACAATGCCCCGCAACCAACACAAGCTCCAGCTCCGAACCCTCCTATCTATCAACATGTGCGGCAGACGTTGCCTGAAAAGCTGTTTGCGGCTGGCCCGTCCGGCCCTCAACCTTGCTGGGCTGGGCCACCTTGCCTGGGCTATGTTAGCGATGGGGCCCTTCCAGCGCACCCAGCAATGCTTCGCTTCGAGCGATGCAACATGCTTAAAATGCTTCAAGTGCGGCTAGCATCGACCGAAAGGTCTATCGCCGACTCCGACGGCACGAGTAGGGTGGTCGCGACTATTATTATAGATATGGCGGGCTGAAACGACTTCAGTTCGGGGAAAAGGCCCCTGGCATGGCCGAATCTTAGCTGTTTCTCAAGTTTATCTGATTACTACTAGCACACGCATCAGTTTGCAGGCATATCTATAATATCGATGGACATACTTGATGCGGTTCCCCCGTGTTCATTGCAGGGCATTTGGGACGTTTGGCATACAGTTGAGGCTTCTGGCAGAGTGTCCCTCACCACCCTCGCCATAGACCGAGCTAATGCATGTTAGGGTCAACTCAGCGCCAGGATGTGAGTGTGTGTTACATCTAGCTGCTGACGAAATTTCAGGTCCAAAGCCTCGTGGCGTACCCCCTCAACCCGGCCATGAGACAAGCCCCTAGCAAGCAGCATGCAACTCACAGAGCTCGACACCCAGGAGGCACCCGGACATCGCCGCGACAGCACACCTACTCCAGGGCGCATAACCAGAGAGATGGAGTACTTCTGACATTGCGTGCTAGTCGGAGCCATCGAACATTGGACGGGGTCGCGGACCAGCCGATCACCGTAGGCCTGTTCCTCTGAGCCGATGCTAAGCTGTACGGCGCTGCGGCAAGGCGTGCAACTCTTACATCGTGAAGCGGTGTATAGAGTTAGTTAGGTCCGTCCGAAAAATGGGCCTTTTTTGGCTTGCTTTGTGGGACCTGACAGAACGCCTACAAAACGTGAGGCTACCAATAGAGGTTCGTAAACAGCTGGCCGGCCGAGCAGCGAAACGGGGGATGGGGCGCACCCTGACCCTGACTATCTATACTTCAGGCGTTCCCAACTACCTGAAAACCACCCCACTGTGATAGGAAGCCCGTATCTCCGCAGCCACTCAGTCAAAAGTATATGTAAACAGTGCTTTAAACAGAGGAGACTCACAGCTACGAGATGGCCGACGCAGCAAAAACTATCTCGCTCTCAGCGGTGCTCAGTGCCTGCCCAAAGATCGACATTTAAATTCATGCGATTTTGCCTCATGCGAGGCGCGCTAGAGACACTAGCAGACACTGACACGCTTCGCCACACCGCTGTTGCTGGCACCTGCAACGCGCAGCAGCAGTCGGAACATGATTTGCTTTTGGCATGTGGACGCGACGACGGCAGTCGTGACGACTGGATACCACTATTGGCATTTGGAGCTGCTGCTGGCGCTAGTGCATTACCGGCTGCTCTACTACGCTTGACAAGATGCGAGGTGCAGTACGTGGTGTTGTCTCACCTTGCTTTGCTGCCCTCGACTTGTTAGCTGCAGGTGCCTCACGCTTACGTGACGTGCTTGCCGCTGCCAGCTGTTGCTGCTGCTGAGGGGGTGCACCAGCAGGCACAGCCAGCTCAGGGATGGTGCCTGCAGGTGTCATCAGCTGCTGAGGGGGCGCAGCTGCGGCGACCTTCCCACGGATGTGGGTGCACACGTGGCTCTGTAGCTTGGGTACCCTCCAGCTCGTGTGTACCTCCTGCTTGTGAAACTGGAGGTATTATTGAAGCTGCTTTCCTGTCATCTTCATTGCCTCCTCGACAGTCGTGTGGTTATAATCACGCCCCCCAAAGGCAAGGGCATGGGCCGCTGCAAGCCGCTCTTGGCACGCATGGTCACCCACATTGATCACAACCCTCCCCACCTTGTGCGCTGCATCTGTGATCTGGCGCTCTGCCTTTTCTGACCGCTGTGTTGCAGCTGCGGCATCCTCCTTACGCCGCACTTCAGCACGGAGCTGGCGCATACGCTGCTGCAAATCATGAACATCCACAGTCTTCATGGCCTCCTTGCATGTGCGCAGGGACATCACCTGTAGCAGAGCTGGCAGCTCCATGTACCTGCCACCACCATGCTTCAGCAGCTGCAACAAGGACTCCTCTGGGGCATTGAAGATGGGGCTGGCAAGGTAGTACTGTTCGAGGTGAAGGCGCAATGCGGGGCTGCCAGGGTCGCCGTTCACAGCCATGGCACGAATGTCAGATGCATATTGACGCCAAGTGCCATAAGGGTCCTCTTGCTGCTGCTGCTGCTGCTGCATCTGATGCTGATGCTGATGCTGATGCTGATGCTGATGCTGATGCTGATGCTGATGCTGATGCTGCTGCTGCTGCTGCTGCTGCTGCTGCTGCTGCTGCTGCTGCTGCTGATGCATCCGCTGTTGCTGCTGATGCTGCTGCTGCTGCCCATCGTCAGGCGGCGGCAGCCGTAGCTCGGCATGATACACCACATCAATCTCCACTTCCATGCTTCCTCTGCTTGAAGGTGAGTGGGGAGTGGTGGGGGCGGCGTTTGTGCGGTAGTTATGCACCTGACCCTGGAGGCCGCGTTGAGCAGCCCGTAGGGAGTGATTGGTAGCTGCTGTTTTGGATGCCACCTGCTGCAAAGCTGCATGCTCATCCTGCAGGCGTTGGTGCGCTGCCTGCAGGTCGTCTAGATCGCCCTGCAACCCATCCGCGGTGCCCGTTAGTAACTGCTCCACATCCCGCAGCCGCTGCACCTCAGCCTGCAGGTCACAGTTTGTCGCTTGTGCCCTACAAGCTGCAGCCTTGATGTTGTTAGGGCAATGCAGATTGCCAGCCCTTGGCGACTTGTTTAGTGCATTGAGCTGGGCGCTCTTTGCCTTGCTTAATCTCTTCTTCATGGTTAGGGTGGTCAGGGTGATGGGGGGTGAAGGATACAGAGATGGGTGAAGGAGAGGTAGGGGGGAGATGGGTGAAGGAGAGGTAGGGGGGAGGAGGCGAGGAGAAGGAGAGGTAGGAGGGAGGAGGCTGATGGCATGCTGGGCTGCTGGGAGGAGGGGCTACTGGGGGCTGGGCTGGGCATTTCCTGTCATTTTTTGCTAGTTGGGGTCGCCTGAGGGAGGCTGGGCTGTTGGGAGGAGGGGCTATCGGGAGGTGGGCGGTGAGGACGAGGTTGGGAGATGGTGGGTCAAGCTGTGTTAGTGGTGGCCACGTGGCGGAGTGGTAAGCCAAGCTCAGTCGGCTCCTCGTGCACCTGTAGCCATCAGCATGTGTACCTTGTAAGGGGTCAATCTTGACACCTACAGACCCAATGATTGAGTTGCATAGTGCCACAGACGCGTTATTGAGTATGCTATAACAAATCCGAGTGAGGCCAGGCTGTTTGTTCAATGGTTGAAAACATAAAGCGGATCATAGCTGGAGGGGGTGACTAGTCCCTACTGTGCCGCCCACCATTACAGCGATACAGCGCTGCCACACACAAACTCGGGTTCCTTCACATCCTCGCCAAGCGGCCTGCACCATCAGGAAGCTCGCGCAGCCATGTTTGCCAGACTTCGGTGGTGAGAGTAGTAGTCTAGTAAAGTAAGAAAAAAAAGAAAAGACGGCATGGAGAACGTGGCTGACGCGCTGACCGCGATGCCTAGAGTTATGGGCTAGGCCCCCTGCAAGTCTGAACTCTGCACGTCGACAATCGTCGAGGTAACATGTGGAGAGAAAAGTTAACGAGCCAAACATGCGTTCGACCTGTGGCGTTCGGCCTGCGTCCGTTCTCTCGCCATAGCCACGTCGTTTCAGCCGTGGGGGAGCAAAAACAGAAGCAGGCCGATCCCCGCCCACCGTCCGAAGCACGTGAGGCCACAGTTTACCCCAATTTGTATACCGTGCTTGTGCTGCCGCCCATGA
The DNA here is from genome assembly GCA_030144725.1 of Haematococcus lacustris. NCBI lineage: Eukaryota > Viridiplantae > Chlorophyta > Chlorophyceae > Chlamydomonadales > Haematococcaceae > Haematococcus > Haematococcus lacustris. Next base: position 5,277,936 of record JASKMD010000014.1, on the reverse strand, counting down.
TGCGCCCAGAACCATGCGCTATTGCTTAGAGAATGCCCAAAGCTTCTCAGGTGGCTTGGCACCTTAGCCAGCATCAGCCAGATGTTCAAGCACTCATACCTCATCCTATTCAACGCATTCGTATGTCAGCTGAGGCACCTTCTCTCATTTGCGGCCAGACTCCCATCAGCTAACCCCTTCCATTAGCATGGTCAGCAGTCGTGCAGCTCCGCCACTCTCACGCTGACTCCACTACACTCACCAACCCATTCACACCTCATGCCCTAATTCTGTTGCTACCCCCTAAGTCTCACTGGCCCTGCCGGCTGGTTAGGGGCTGTGAAGCGCGCGCTTGAAGACGAGCTGAGGGACCCTCGCACCCCTCTGGAGTACCTGGCCCCACGGCCCGTACGCCTGGCCCTGTGCTACTGCTGCGCCGCCTCCTGTGGCCTGGCGCTGCTGCTGGGCATTGTCAGCCTGATCACCGCGGTGAGTCAGCATGGTAAAAGTGTGAGCAGGGTGATCAGGGTGAGAGTGTAAGCAGGGTAAGTCACAGCCATGGCTCAGCCACGGTCAAATCATACCATAGCTCAGCTGTCAACTGGTGAGCGGGAAGGGCCAAGGCAAGGTGATGAAAAGCTGGGTCCAGGGGCCAAGTCTGGCGGGACCAGTGATTGGGGCTAGAGCAGCAGCAGCGACGCAATCAGGGAGCAGGCACATAGGGGCGGGGTGGCTGAGTGGTGTAAGAGACAAGCTCATGTCATAGCTGAAGCTACCTAGGTGGTCCTTCCCTGTACTCTACCACCCAGCTGTCAAGTCACACCATGTCACACAACCAGCTGTACCTTGCCTCTGATGACTCACAAGCCCCTCACTGAGCTTGGTCTGCTTCCTGTCTTTGCTGCTGCCTGCTGCCTGCCCGCCCGCTGCCTGATGCTCTGGCCACACCTGGTGTACCTAGTGATATCCTTCCTTTCCTGCTGCTGGCTGCTGGCTATTCCTTCTGTCGCTGTGGTGTTGCTACCCCTCCCTGCCTCATGCTGCCACGCATGCGGCTTACCCCTCCACCCCTGAGCAGCTCACCCTTCCATGCCCTGTTACACTCTGTGCCTCCTACCTCACACCTCACTCTTCCAAACCCTCTAACCTATGCGCCTCCAACCCTGTGCCTCAACCCCTTGTGCCTCATTGACCTGGGGCACCTCCACTCCACTCCACTCCACTCCCCCTCCGCCTCATCTCTGCACCTTCACCCGCTGGTCCATTCGTCTTGTTTAAGGCCTGACGCCCGGCGCCTGTTCACCTGCTTGCAGTCCCCCAGCCTCGACAGCTTGGTGACCAGCAGCGAGGGGGCCCTCAGCGACCCGCTGCGCAACCTGCTGGTAAATGCGCTGGGCTTGGCCGCGTTCGTGGGACTGGCACGCGCAGACGCAGCTGCGGGAGAGGCGCGAGTGGAAGCGCGACGTGTGATCCGCGAAGCCCAGGCACGTGCAAAACATGGTCATGGGGCAGGGCCATGGAGAGTTTGCGTGCATGGAGAGGTTGCGGGTGCAAGGTCACTTCACGATGTAAGGTCAACATTGGTAAGGGCGTGGGTCTGTGACCCTAAGCAGGTGCCTGACCCTCAGGCCAGGAGGTCTAGCAGATCTGCTCGACTGGGCTCGCTAATACCAGTCCTGCTGGGTTGAGTGGATTCAACACTGTCCCGCTGCCAGCTTAGGTGTCGGCTCCAATAGAGAAATTGGCAGTTTGCTGAGCTGAGGCTGGGGCTGACAAGCTGGGGGGCTAGGGCTGATGGGCAGGGCCAACACGTGGGCAGGCCAGCTCCCCAGTGGCAGCAGCTTTCTCCTGGCACCTGTTCTGCACCTGCCAAGCTCTACCACTGCCCAGCCCTGAAACCTCCTCCTGGCAGTGACCTGTGCCTGGCAACAGTCCACTCCGTGTGCCTGGCCCCACTGCAGCCTGATCCGTGCAGATCCGTGCAGGGGACCGCGAAGTGTTCGTGAATGAGGAAGGGGAGAAGATGAGCCGGCTGAAGCAGGTGTGGCAAACCTGTCAGGCTGGGACACGTCAACCGCCCTAATCATCTCCAGGTTCCAATGAGCATCACCACCCTCCTTCTCCGCCACCACCACCACATCCTCCTCCACCTCCACCTCCACCTCCAGCAGCAGCGAGGGATGAGGGAGCACTGCTGAGCTGTTGTGGGAGGAAGCTGGCGTTCATTTCTATCCAACCTATTTAAAACCAGCAACAAGGAATTAACAAGCAGCTGGTCACGTACTTTGTGGCGCAGCAGTGTGTCCTCTGTTCATGCTCCTGCCGTGCTGCGCTGCTGCCCTGCCACCTTGCCCTGCTGCCCTGCCTTCACATGAAGCAGGTAGACGACACGTGGATCCTGCGCCGCTTGGAGCGCTGGGGGCGCAAGGACGGCATGCCCTTCCTGGGCCCTGCCAAGGGTGCGCTGCTGGCCGGCCTGGTGGCAGAGGCTGCACCTCGCCTGGCTGTGGAGGTGGGCACCATGGCAGGTGGGCGCCAGGCAATGGCTGCTGACCCCCTTGCAGCTACCGGCCTGGTAGGGCTGTCTACTGGGGTACCCAGTAGGCAGGTCAAACAGCTGGAGGGCTGGGGCAGGGGGCCAACCCAGAGTCCTTGCAGCTGTTGTAGCTAGGTAGGCATTGGGGAGGGATGGAGGGAGGGGCAGGGGTGAGGGAGGGGGATGGAGGGGGAGGGGTGGGGGAGGGGGAGGGGGAGGGGGAGGGTGGAGGGAGGGTAAGCGGGTAAGGAGCACATCCCTGCTTACGTGTAAGGTGAGTAAGGCTTTGGCGTGCTGGGCCAGTCTACCACAAGGCGATTGAGCATGTGGCAGAGCAAGCGGTGGATGGCCTCCCGCACCCCATCCTTGCTGGCCCGCTGCCCAGGCTACAGCGCGTTGACCATCGCGCAGCAGCTGCCACGGGGAGGGCGTCTGGTGAGCTTTGAGAAGGAGTGGACCTGGTGGCTGGCTGCACGCCGCTTCATGTGGCAGGCCAGCCAGGGCCAGGAGCAGGCAGCGGCAGCGGACAGAGTGGGCAACAAGGTGTGGGGGGCCTGCCAGGGGGCTCCTGGTAAGGGGGCCGAGGGAGGGTGGGCGGTCACGGCATCAGGGGATCAGACTGGCTGCTCAGCGGTGTGTACCAACAATCCCTATAGCCGTTCACAGCACAACACAGCACAGCACAGCACAGCGGGTACACAGGGTACTTCTTGCCCCTGGGGAGCAGCACAGGCATTGCAGCACCTTGGGGAGCGGCAGCGCAGTCCCAGTCCAGCCACCTGCCTGGCTGCGGCCTGGCTCTCAGCCCTTGCCAGCCTGGGTGGGGTCAGTGGCCTGCCCTCCAGCTGTCCCTTGGGAGCTTGGCAGGATGACCAGCCTTGATGGCCTTGGTTGGCGTGATGGACTTGATGGCGGGTGTGGCAGAGCTGCCGCCAGGCTAAGAGGCTGCTGGTGGGAGCTGTCTTGCCTGGTGTGGGCAGTGGGGGCTTCGTGTGAGCAGTGGAAGGGCTGCGTGTAGGCGATGGGAGGGCCCCATGTGGGCGATGTATGTAGCCACTAGGCTGTGAGGCTAAGAGGCTGCTGGTGGGAGCAGTCGGGCCTCATGCGGGCAGTGGGGGGGCTTGGTGTGGGCAGTGGGGGGCCTTCGTGGGGGCTGTGGGAGGGCTTTGTGGGGGCGGAGGAGGCTAACCCTCCCAGCCTCCACCCTAACTCTAACCCTAACCCTAACCCTAACCCTAACCCCTGGTGGTTGCTGGGTGCCCCTGCATCCTGTGGTAAATGCCATGGGCGTGGTACATCTTCTTTCGCCACCCCTCTCTAGCCGTCCCCCTCCTGATAAGCTCTTCTGCCTAGGGTCAGTGGCTGCCGACTTCTAGCCCCTTCACCGTTTTAATCCCTCTCCCTGTACCTCTTCCAGAATTGCTTGCTCAGTCTAGACAACGCTGGTGAGCAGGCACTCGTGACGCTCCCTGCGAACTTGAAGGAGAAAGAGGCCCTTGCTAAGATGCAGCGCTTTACCGGACAAACACAGCGAAGCACTAAGCCACTGAGTGGAGCCTAAAACAGGAGTCACACTTAAGACACAAATGGCTCAACCCCTGATGGGCTGGCTGAACCCCACGTTGCCATACACCTACCCCAACCCCTACCTAGCTACTTACACTCTTGCCTGCTTACCCACAACCCACCTACCTTTTTCACCAGTAATGGTTTGGGGGGCTATATACAGCGTTTGCTATGAAACGCCAGGTCATTTTGCGCTATAAAATGATCGCTTTGTCAGCTGCACTACCGCGCATCGCACTATAGTTTGCATGAATTTCACTGACTTTTTTACCTGTGCGATGTTTATAGGTCAAGCTGTAAAATCAAGGGGTATGACTCTATGCCATGTCAAGAACACTGCTACTCACCCCCCCCTCCAGCATTCGTGCAATCCTTCCTGCATGGACCTGCCACCCCTGCCTCTGCCCTGGCTGGCACGATACAAGTTGCCTGCTGCCTGTGCATGTCGTGAAGGTGGATGTGAGGCTGGGCGACGCCGTCGCAGGCTTGGCGGCCTGGCAGTCTGATCGAGACGGTGCCATCCAGCTGCTGTTTCTAGACGGGCTGCCAAAGCAGACGCTGGCTTATCTGAAGGTAGCATGGAAGAAGGGGTGGGAAGGGCAGATGGGGCGGGGCAGTAGGAGGGTGAGGGGACATGGAACAGGGGGGTTGGAAATGGGGATGGAGAGGGCAGGGTGTGCTCGTGGGTCGTGCAAGCTGAGTCAGCCCACCTGCTGCTGTGTCACAGGCCCTACACCCCCCATGCTGCTGTGATCTGGGACTAAGTCTAGTAGTGAACAGTGTGTGCCTCGTCACTTGGCTTGAGAGGAACTGTGCCTGGTCAATTAAATGAAACATGGCGTGTACTGTACTCGAGCTCATATTCTTGTGTGCGGCCACCACAACCAATGTGTCCAGGCGGCAGAGGCATCTCTGGAGATTGGAGCGGTTGTGGTGGCGGACAATGCCGGCGTGTTTGCTCAGGTGAGCCTACGCCTGCATGCGCCTCCTGCTGAAGCCAGTTAAGTGCTAGTGGCAAGGTCTATTGGTGTCGTGTAATCTGCGCGGTCGTCCGCTTCCGTTACGTGCGATAGACGTGGTGCACTGCGCAGGGCGGCATGCGGGACTACCTAGAGTATGTGCGCAACAGCCCGCGCTATAGCAGCCGATACCTGGAGTCCACATTGGAGTGGCGCGACGATGTCGCTGATGGCCTAGAGGTCAGCGTGTTCTTGGGATGACGGGTGCTACGTATTGACTCCACGTTACCTAACCTTGGTCCGGGTTCGCCTACACTGTCGTTTCGGCCCAGCTTGTCATTCTGCCGGGTTGCAACAGAGTAACCCGGTTTAGACCTCGTGTGAGACCCTCGCGACCTGACTAGTTTGCAGGTGAGGTAGTTGGTGGTTGAAACCTTAGATACCGTACTCTCCCTTTTGATTCGCGTCCGCGAATTGTTTTTCTGGCCTCGCGAAATCGCAAACGAGTAAACAATGTGATTTTTGGCTGAATCGCGAAGTGGTCAAACAATTATATGACCTGCGTGAAGGGTGTTGCGATGGACCGCTTCGTGGTCCGTGGCATCAGTGCCGACGACGCAGCCGAAAATCTGCTACGCCAGGTTGACCAACACGAAGATGGCCCTTGCACAGTGGCTGTGACTATACTGTCAAGTCTGCCCAGATTGCCGTTTTGCCGGGTCGCGACAGAGTAACGCAGGAGTAACCCAGTCCTCAGCTGGGGAAACTAAGGAAATCCCAGCTAAGGACGCGGTCATCCCGGACCTGGCGGACCGCAAGTGCGCGACAGAGGCCTGCTGCGGAAGTGGCAGCGGCGGCACTAGCGGCAGCGACAGTGACATGTGTATCATGCCACGAGCCAAACAAACAAACTATTCGATTGCCCCTTACAAAGGGGATGTGTGTGCGCTAGAGTGTGCATAGGATAGGGCTCTAGCGAATAGGTAAGGGGCACAGTCCCGACTCCTAGGTTAGGGACACACACCGGTCTCTCGCTGTTGAGGAGAAGTGTGGGGGGAGGATAGGGATACAGCATGGTTGACATATCCGTTCATAAAGGTAGTTGTATGGCAGAGCTGAGTAACCCGGTTTAGAGCTAGTGTGAGGCCCTCGCGACCTGACTAGTTCCAGGCTACTGGATCATTGCAACGACACATCATTGCAGGAACATGAAAAAAGATACGTTGTGTGGTGGCCGCGTCACGAATACAGTCAAATTACAGAGCTGACCATGTTGCTTCACCTATAACCTTTTCCGAGGCTACGACCATTGTCTTTGGGACTCACCACCAGCTGAAGCAACACTACAGTGTCTGCACTACCCGCATTTCACAGCAAAGAACGCTTCATACAGTTCGATACCATTGGACCCCAATGCAGCTGTGTCAATTCTATTCATTGCAACGACACAAGCCAACAGGCCGCAACATAAAGCAAGCGCGCGTGCATGACCCCCCACCCCTTCTGTACCTACATCACTGGCACACACGCTGCCCAGCCATGCCTTCGGACACTGAGCAATCGAAATGCTGACCACCGGGACCACAGGGTAAAAACCTTAACCCAAATCAACCGCTCTTGTCCTACCTGCAAAACTATGCCACCTGGAAGCCGCCACCCGTCCGTACCACCTCTCGGCTACTAGTAGGGGAAGACAGGTTCATCAGTGCAAGCTCCTTCATCACAGCGCTGTTCCCCGCCTCCTCCAGGGCTCGGGCTGTGCTGGGCCGTACAGCACCGAGGCTGGCTGCTGACATGGGTCGCGGCTGGTGCCCACGGTTGGCAGCCACCACCGACCTCGCCCGGCTTGCCTTGCCCTTCACCCTGCCGTTTGCCACCGTGCCCGGTCTGCTGGCTTCGTCTGGGGAGTCGTCGTACGACGTTGGGTCTCTGTCGGTGCCCTCCAAAGCCTGGCGCACGGCTCCCTTCGCCGTGCCTTGCGGTTTCACGCGAGAAGCACGTGAGAGGTAACGCAGGATGTATTCGCGCAGCGACTCAGAGAGGTACGGCACCTCTGGCCGGCGAAGTTTGGCGGCCACGTGAACAAGTGCCGATAGGAAGGCTTCGTAGGTGAGCACCGGATCAGCTTTGCCATGGCGTGAAGCATTCGTGTCCTGCGGGGCACACATAGCAGCAGTAGGAAGCATGTGTCAAGTATGAAAACGAACACAAAGGTGTGAGTGTGGCACAGCAGCAGAGCACAGCAGTCTTGCAATGCTCAATCATCACAGAGGGCTTCTAGAAACACTGTAGGGGGAGAGAGGTTGCAGTGCTCACTCACAGGCTGGCTGTATCTCGCAAAGATGTTTTCGCAGTCAGTGGGGTGCAGCATGCGGAAGTGTTGCAGGCTGCGTATGCGCGCCCCCGCGCGTATGTCGCTCGTTTCGCTGTCCTTGCAGAACAGCATCCACTGCGCGAACTTCAGGCTGGGTGGCCAGTGGTCCGTGAAATTATGCTCCAGCTGAGTGTAGAACAGGAACACGGAGCGCAGGTCCACATGGTAGTGCTGCAAGATCTGCAAGCGGGGCAAGCAGAGGTAGAGGTGGCAGGCAGGCGGGCAGGCAGGAGTGTATGTGGGCTGTTGCTTTTGCTGTAGCAGTCACTGTAGGTCCACTGAGGGCTGGGCCATGCTGCAAGCAACGGGGTTGGTAGGGCAAGGGATAGCCTTGTGTTTGCCAAGGTGGAAGCTTGACGTGTTGAGCTGGAAGGTGGTGGTGGGGTGGTGGAGCAGAAAAGACGGCGCTGGTGGTCGCTGTTCACTAGCTTCCACCACCAACCTTTTGCATAGCGTACTGCTCGCCCGTGGGGTTGGTCTGGTCGGCCAACAAGTGGTTGGTCCGGTCCAGCACCTCCAGCAGCGCAGGGTCAGAGTGAGCATCCCTTAGGGTCCCTTTGTGGCGCTCCGCAATCTCACTGAAGTCCAGCAGCTGCCGCTTCAGGCTGTTCACCGCTGTGGTCTCCATCTTCAACCCATCACTGAGGCGCACCACCTAAGATTAAGGTCCACAATCAGACAGCGACATGCTGTGCACTGCCTGACCCTGACTTGGCACAGGTGCTGCGCTCATGGTGTTCTTTGTGACATGGGGCTTGAAGGTCACACAGCTGATGCAGAGGAAGGCACCCGTGCGCTGAAACAGCGCCAACTCAAGCATGCACCCACCCTGACACTACCAGTGGCCCTGGCAACCTCACCTCTGCCTCCAGCTGCGCGATGCGCTCCTTGTACCCTGCCTCACGTTCCTGGTACTCCTTCAGGGCGGTCAACGTGGTGCTGCGGTCCTCAGAGATTGTGTTGCTGAGTTGCGTGCGCTCAGCCTCCAGCTCCGCCGTGCGTGCCTCCGACCGTTCGGCTCGCTGGCGCCAGTCGTCGCGGTCCGCACGGGCTACAGCCAGGTCATCGCGTGTGGTAGCGATGATATGTTCCAGGTCAGACCGGCGGGTGTCGAAGGTATTGGTCACAACCTCCTTCTCTCGCTCGAGCTGCCGCACCTGCGACATGAACATCACACGACAACCCCGCCGCACTCCAATGATGTGTCAGAGTTGCTCAAGCAAGCTATGATACGGGCTTGGGTGTCCTCAGTGCTGTGCAGTGTCAGGTAGCCCACCTTAGCAGCGTTAGCTTCTGCCAGCTCATGTTGGTAAACAACATTGTCACGAAGAACCTCCACCTGCACATTGCGAGACAAGGAGACAGGATGAGCAAGCCAGCAGTACCATGCAGACTATAGTCTCATGCACCACCATGCTGTGTATGAACCAGTGGCAGTCTAGCTTTTGGTCAAAGTCAAAGTAATTCTTGAGAGAGGCTAGGTCCTGCTAGGACCCTCGGCACGGCTGGCAGTCCGCGCACCTCTCGCTGCAGGTGGTTGATGACCAGGGGTGCTCCCCTGGACCCGCCGTTCACGTGCTCACCCCTGGCTGTGAGTGCGCCCACCAGGGGGGCCGGAGTGCCACCCGCCACTGCTGGGAACTCCAGGGGCAGGGAAGGCACCCCACGAGCTGAGTAGGGCCTGTCTGGAGACACGTACATTGACCTAGAGGCCAGCAACAGGTGGCGGACAGCAGCAGACAGGCGCTCTGCAGACCTGACCTAAGATGGGGAGGGTTTGCCCTGCCCCTGCACTTCAAACAGCCACGGTGCTTCAGCAGGGCTGAAGCCTGGTGAGCCCTAGCTGTCCCAATGACATGGCAAGGTGGGAGTGACATGCACGCTGCTGTGTGATGATGCGGTGGTACGGAGCTTGCTGGCAGGCTTGGTAAGCAACATGGAGTCAAGACAAACTCAAGTGAGCAGCAACAAGGCAATGTTGCACTGTCACATGCACGGGCTCCACTCTTCCTGTGGCAGTGCTGACGCCATCACGTCATTGGATAACAGGAGCCGCGACCGTGCCGAGTACAGGGCCCGCTGCCGCACAAGACCGCGCTCACCTGTTCGTTGTCGACCCAAAGCCCTGCGGCGCTCCGCCTGGGTTGGTGTTGGGCGACCTAGCGCGTAGCATTTGCGGCGAGAACAAGCCCGCCACGCCAGTCGTGCTGGCATACTGGCTGGGTCTAGGTATTCCGGAAGAGCCTGACGCAGGTCGAGCCGACCGCACACGCACAGGCGGGCCCTGCACATGGTTGTATGCGGCCCCGTAGCTGAGCTCTGTAGACAGCATGTACTGCTGCTGCTGCTGCTGTTGGGGTCGCTGCAGGGGCCTGGCGCTGTGAGCTCGGGCAAGAGGATAGGCTGAGGGGTTCAGCTGAGCCTCGTGCTGCTGTGAGGGCCAGGTGTTGGTGACCACCATGCCCTGCCCTACCGCGCGTGCATTGCCACCAGGGTACTGGACTAAGGGAGAGCGCTGCATGCCTGGCCCCGCACCGCCTGGCCCCTGCCCTCCCTGGCTGCCAGCCGCACTCCAGCCCTGGCGGGGGCTTGTGGACCGCCGCACCTCCAGCCCTTCTTGACCATAGGACTGCATTGATGGTGGCTGGGTGGGCCCAGCGTCAGAGTACCCCTGGGCTGCAGCAGTGGAGGCCACCCCAGCACTGGAGGTGGGGTGGCTGGAGGGCTGGGAGCCTTGAGGATCAGCGCCTGCTCTCTGCCCTGCCCACTCTGAGTTCAAGGTAGGGGCAGCCTGCTGGTTTGATAGAGGCTCTGTGGCCCGCATGAGCTGCTGGTGTTGGGCTTGAACTTGAGCCATGGCCTGCTGCTCATCGTCGAAGTCCAGGTCGACTGGGTCCAGCTGCTTGCCTGCGGCGGCCAGGCTGCCGGCACCCTGGCCCCCAGCGGTAGAGGTCCACTCTGTCCTCATGACTGACATCAGAAACACCTGCAGGGCCGCAAGGAGCCAGGCAGTGTGTGAAGCAAGCAAGATGAGGTGCATCGGGTTGCAGCTGGCCTCAGCCCGTTGCTACTTGACCACTGTTTGATCTGACCCCGATATTGCATGATTTCTCTGTTAATCAAATGGTTGAGAAGATGCCTGTGCCAGGGTAGATTGATGGCAAACTCATGGGGCGGACTTGTAGACTAGCTTCTGATACTAGTGGCACAGAGGCTGTAGCTTTCTCCCATTAGGCTGCTCGCTCTTACCTTGCCGTCCGCGTCGCGGATGTACTCGCAGACCAGCCCGCCCAGCGTCAGTCCATGCGCACGCTCGATGTACTTTACTATGTGCGCGGTCAGCTTGCGCAGCTGCATCTTCAACCCCGGCTCCACCGCCCCTTGGTGGTTGTCGATCTCCGCTCGCCGTGCATCCGCGTCCTCGCCCACGGCAAGGATGATGTCGGCGTCTCGCACGTCGATTTGGGCCGCGGATGCGGCGGACATGGGAGTGTATCTCCGGCTGTACTTGCGCTGGAAGGAGTGGCACGTGACAGTGTTACCGGTGTTGATGTACGTCGTGACGTATCTGCAGGCAGAAGGGTGGCAATCCACTGGGTTGCAACATGAAATTAGGCTGATGCCGCTGTGCAACAGTAGATGATGATGCGTGGTGGCTCCCTCCTCAAGAGCAGCTACATCCATGGCGTAGAACTGTATGCGTAGAAGTCATGAGCTAGAGTGTGTGGTCCATTGTAACATGGTTTGGAGGGCCTTCAACCCCGGCATTGAAGAAGGCATTACCAGCCAGCCAGTCAGGCCATGGCTGCCCTGGGTGGGCCTGATGCCCTGACTCTGATGCCCCATCTGCTATAGCCTCATACAGTGACACCCCTACCGACATGCTGAAGTATCTCTTGCCCGCTCACTGCTGCCCACCAGCATTTGTTAGTGCAGTACAAGTGCGGCTGAGAATGCGTCGCCAGATGACCCAACATGGTGGTATGAATGTGAGGGAATGGTGGGGTGAGGCACATACCGCAAATCCTGATAGGGCTGCACAAAGGCCTGCAGCACGCTGGGTGTCTCAATCTCTGGGCTGGCATCCGGGTGGCCCGACTCCAAGCGGTCTGACAGCAGCTCACACAGCTGGTTGAAGGCCAGCACTCGCAGCAGCTGTGGCTTGCCATCCCCTGCGCACATGGCATGCCTGCAGCTTGAGCTGGGCAGCAGGGTCAGGCTGCTCGCCGTGGCCTTAGCCATGGTGTAGGCAGCTGTGTGAGTTGACCTGGTCTCCCTTGGCATGAGAAGGGAAGAGCAGCTATCAGGCACACTGAGCAATGCCTGGGGCACTGGTCACTGGGTAAGAGCCTGTTGCTGGGCTGGTCCCAGCTTAGGGTCAGGTAATAGTGTAGGTGGTAGGCGGCTCATGTGCCATGTGCACTGGGTTTACTCCACACAGCCTAATAACACCATTTGAGTCGGGTCACTATTGCCCACTAGTATATTCCCGCTAGTGGCTGCTAGTGGGTACTACTGATCCGGCTCTAATGGAGGCCCTAGTGAGGGACAAGGGGGCTGGTCCCAGCTGTTGCAGCCCGAGGTGGGCTGACTGCTGCTGTGTTGTGCAGAGGGCACGAGCTGCAGCGCTGTGCTGCTCATTCACAATCCTGAGCTAAATCAAAAGCATGTCCCTGTCAGTATACACTGTCTTGGCCTAATGACTGTGCTTAGACACACCAGAACAGTTCCTTCTCACCACAGGAAGGTCCATTGACAGCTGGGCAGGCTGGGAAGGAGCCATGAGCTTGCACGAATAGCTTATGAAAAACAACCAGCCTGCTGGCTTTCCATACCTATGAGGCATGCTATGCCTGGGAGGAGTGGGGCCAATGTAACCCTGCCTGATGGCAATGTCCTAGTGCTGCATTGGCTGTGGGTAACTAATGGCGGTGGGTAACTGAGCCAACAGCACACAGCTGCATGCTGCTCCATCATTAGCGATTGCTGGATGACTGTCACATGATGCATCATGTCTGCACTAAGACGCCAAGCTCATGGTGGGGGAAGCTCCGGCCTCACCAAGGCGCGACACGGCCACAAACTTGGAGTAGTTGCTCTCATCGTCATTTGCTACCTGGAGAAAGCGTTTACGAATGGCCTCCACAGAAGTAGTCTGGCTGGTGTGACGCTGAATGCATCCCTCCTGCAGGCAGGCTGAAGGCTGGATGAGCTGTGCCACTGTGCCACACGTGGGCTGCCACACTCTTTGGGCCCAACACCATGGCACCCCTGCTGCCCATAGACATGATCAACGCAAGCTAGTAGCACAAGTGCTGGTCTGTATGCAAGTGCAACCCGGCTGCGAGAGGGCGGGCACCTTGTTGTTCGCCCACCAGGCTGAAAGCTGGCCGTGCCTGAAGAGAACGGTGTCAGGGATGTTGACTTTGCATCGGATGCCCTTGTCCTGCATCGGACATGTGAAGACATGGCCACGTCTAGCTACGCTTCTCAACAGCTAACTGTCTTGGACGCACAGCTCTTCTCCAGCTGCTCGGCTGGGTTGCTGGGCTGATAAGGGGCGCGGGCTAATAATGCAGCAGGAAATGAGACCGCGTCCTTACGTTCCAAAACAGGGCGTAGAAGCTGCACCAATCAAAAGGGACTTCGGCCATCCAGACACGAGAATGGCGAAAGGCTCAAGACGTCGCTTCACCAATGCTTGCGTCCACTTCTTCTTGCTGGCTCATTGAAGTGACCCCATTGTCAAGCATCAAAAGTTGCCGATGCAGAGTGTCACATGGATACGCATGGCCGTGTACCATGGTCACATACTCTGTGGACGAATGGCGAGCACCATATACCCTTGAAGCGCTTGACGGAACGTGGTACACACCGGTGAAGGCAGCCCGGTGACGAAACCTAGGCCACCACCCATCAGCCAAGCGTTCAAGAGCGATTGGCACAATGAGCAGCATCCGCGCTCTAAGGCAGTAGTCAGTTGAAACAAGCCGTGGTAATGCTCTGATCTTTGCACTATGACTACGACGGTGATCACAGCTTAGCATCACAGGTACTTATACCGCAGTGATCCCATGTCAGCTGAACCACCATGCATTGAACAGCAAATCACACCGGCGGCTGGCAAGGACCACGCAATAGCACCTGGGTAGGAGTCGTGATGTCAACCAGCTGATGCTGGCCCCTGGCGACGACTGATGGCACAACTCGGCTGATGCCGCCCTGAGAGGGACTGCACATGTGGGACATGCATGCATGTCTCATGGACAAGTTGGCGAGCAGCACGGTTCGGTACAACACTGCTCTTAATGAAGACAGGCACTGCAAGAAACGCTCTTTGCCGAAATGATAAATATGATATGCCCAACAATTAGTACATTGCAGGAGGACAGTCAGAGGTTCCAATGCCCAGCAGCCATACCATAACAACGACAAGCTGTGTGCCGGTGAATCAGCCATTGTTGATGCAACCATGCGAATAGTGAGTGATTATGATGCCCGGCAGCCATACGAGGCTGGCAACACAGCGGTGTGAACCAACAACAACAACAACTAGCAGCAGCTAGCAGCGCGGGCATGGGTTAGGTCGCTGGTTTCCAAGCCTTCTCGGCTTCCGCCTTCCTCTCTTGAGCCCTTCACAGCTTTTGTTCTGCTTCTGTAGCCTGCTGACTTGCCACTGCCATCTGCTGCTCAGCTTCCACACACTGCTGCTCCAGCCACTCCTGGTCAGGCACCAGGGCCACGACGTCTTGCTTGCGCAGCACCTTGCGCTCACCTCCCGAAGCAGAGTAAACTAGGCCCCACTGTAGGAGGCACAGGGGACGGCTGCAAGGGCAACATGCAGGGTCAGCATGATGGCCAAGTCTTGTTGTTCAGGTCACTGTCGTGCACATGTGAAAGAAGGGCAGAGAAAGGGCAGAGAGAGGCACGCTCATTCAGCATGAAACGAGTGCGGGTCTACGCAGGCTGGGCAGGCACTCTCACGCACAACAGTGGTTCACTCTTGGCCTGGCAGACAACAAACCAGTTCACGATCATTGCTGTACACAGCTGCGCACTAGCGCAATGCAGCACAGGCAGCACAAACACCGCCAGCTCAGGCAGCAGCAAGAGATAAGGCCACAGCAGCAAGGCACATCACAGGCGAACAACAGCTCCGCACCTGACACTGACATGGCCCTTCACAGTTTTGCGCGACACCTTGCACAGCAGCTGCCCCTCAGGCGTCTGCCAGTCCTCCAGCCTGCTCACCAGCTGTAGACCCGGGCAGCGGCTGTGTAGGCTGGACATCAGCAAGTGTGCTTTCAACATGTAGCCTGCCATAGGGAAAAGAACGTTTTCCATGAAGGACCCCCTGCTTTTCATCTGACCCATCCCCAGCTTCTCACACAGGCATTCATGGACCAGACGCTGGTGGTGTTTGAACAGCTGGCCTGCCTCACACAATGGCATCTCAAATCGAGACGTATACCGCAGCGCCCTGCATGTGGCCTCACGAAGCTGCTGCGCTGCTGCTGGCACGCCTTGCTGGCTTGCCTCTGGCCAACCATGCAGGCTTGCTACCAGCTGGGGCTTCTGTGGCCACTGCAGGTCTTGCATGACCTCCTGAGCCATCTCCAAGATGTAGCTTGTCAGTGCCAGCTTCTTGCTGTGTTGGTCCCAGCTGCTGACCTTGTTTAAGGGGGAAATCCCGGCTTGGGCAAGCTCCTGTATCTGTTGACGCCATACTGCCTCGGCAGGCGAACAGGGATACTTCGTCATTACGCTTGCGCACACACACGCATGACTTTCAATTTTGCTGAGGTCGCAATCAAGCAACCAGCAAGAACCATGATAGGATCTGGGCTGCGCAGAGCTAAGCTGAGCTTCATTGGCCTGCAAGGGAGGAGGATAACAAGCTCAAGAACAAGCTTAGCAGCAGGCTTTGTATGCAGAGATGAAATAGATATGTTATGGCCTTCTGACTATGTGTGCGTGGCTTAAAAAGAGGGTGAAGGGCGATGTAAGGGAGGCAGGAGGAGATGCTTGACTGCGTCTCTCCTTGCGACCTTTGCATGTGAAAAGCTGCTCAATCAAGTAGGACAGGCTCTGCCAGCTACCTGATTTGCCTCTGCTTCGAGCAGCTCAGCAGCCAGTGCCTGCTTGTCAGCTTGTAAACGCCTGACTTCCTGCTCCTTGTCCTGTAGCTGCCGCTTCAGCTCGTCTACACTGTCAGGCAGGCCCGCCTCACCGTCGGCTGCCTGAGCTCGTTGGTGTGCTGCCGCAGCCCCTGCGGACACAATAGGGTTGACATGTGGCAGGGTGTGCGAGCAACTGTGCGTGCGCCAAGTCGCTAGCTAGCACCTTCGAGCCAAGGGTACTTGGGTGTCGCATTCGGACTTGTTGCTACCTGTTCATCGCCAGGCTCTCTCCGTCTCCTGGTGTTGCGTGTCATCGCGACACCTCCAGCCTGCTGCCCCAGGCCTTTGTACCCTCTGCAAGGCCATCTCAGTGAAGACAGTCGAGACGCGGGGCGGGGCGGGGCGGGGCGGGGCGGGGCGGGGCGGGGCGGGGCGGGGCGGGGCGGGGCGGGGCGGGGCGGGGCGGGGCGGGGCGGGGCGGGGCGGGGCGGGGCGGGGCGGGGCGGGGCGGGGCGGGGCGGGGCGGGGCGGGGCGGGGCGGGGCGGGGCGGGGCGGGGCGGGGCGGGGCGGGGCGGGGCGGGGCGGGGCGGGGCGGGGCGGGGCGGGGCGGGGCGGGGCGGGGCGGGGCGGGGCGGGGCGGGGCGGGGCGGGGCGGGGCGGGGCGGGGCGGGGCGGGGCGGGGCGGGGCGGGGCGGGGCGGGGCGGGGCGGGGCGGGGCGGGGCGGGGCGGGGCGGGGCGGGGCGGGGCGGGGCGGGGCGGGGCGGGGCGGGGCGGGGCGGGGCGGGGCGGGGCGGGGCGGGGCGGGGCGGGGCGGGGCGGGGCGGGGCGGGGCGGGGCGGGGCGGGGCGGGGCGGGGCGGGGCGGGGCGGGGCGGGGCGGGGCGGGGCGGGGCGGGGCGGGGCGGGGCGGGGCGGGGCGGGGCGGGGCGGGGCGGGGCGGGGCGGGGCGGGGCGGGGCGGGGCGGGGCGGGGCGGGGCGGGGCGGGGCGGGGCGGGGCGGGGCGGGGCGGGGCGGGGCGGGGCGGGGCGGGGCGGGGCGGGGCGGGGCGGGGCGGGGCGGGGCGGGGCGGGGCGGGGCGGGGCGGGGCGGGGCGGGGCGGGGCGGGGCGGGGCGGGGCGGGGCGGGGCGGGGCGGGGCGGGGCGGGGCGGGGCGGGGCGGGGCGGGGCGGGGCGGGGCGGGGCGGGGCGGGGCGGGGCGGGGCGGGGCGGGGCGGGGCGGGGCGGGGCGGGGCGGGGCGGGGCGGGGCGGGGCGGGGCGGGGCGGGGCGGGGCGGGGCGGGGCGGGGCGGGGCGGGGCGGGGCGGGGCGGGGCGGGGCGGGGCGGGGCGGGGCGGGGCGGGGCGGGGCGGGGCGGGGCGGGGCGGGGCGGGGCGGGGCGGGGCGGGGCGGGGCGGGGCGGGGCGGGGCGGGGCGGGGCGGGGCGGGGCGGGGCGGGGCGGGGCGGGGCGGGGCGGGGCGGGGCGGGGCGGGGCGGGGCGGGGCGGGGCGGGGCGGGGCGGGGCGGGGCGGGGCGGGGCGGGGCGGGGCGGGGCGGGGCGGGGCGGGGCGGGGCGGGGCGGGGCGGGGCGGGGCGGGGCGGGGCGGGGCGGGGCGGGGCGGGGCGGGGCGGGGCGGGGCGGGGCGGGGCGGGGCGGGGCGGGGCGGGGCGGGGCGGGGCGGGGCGGGGCGGGGCGGGGCGGGGCGGGGCGGGGCGGGGCGGGGCGGGGCGGGGCGGGGCGGGGCGGGGCGGGGCGGGGCGGGGCGGGGCGGGGCGGGGCGGGGCGGGGCATGCAACAATTGAGCATCGGCATGCGTCCTTGCAGGTGGTTGCGGCCAATGTTCAGGAAGGCACAGCGATCCCAGGTCAGGGTTTGGTAAACAAGCAACAACATCAGGTGACCAACGGCCTGACCCTCACCATTCGCACGACCTGGACATATCCCACATGACATGACACATGACCTGACATTGCCTTCCCCCACTACACCCCTGCAGCTTCTATGACCGGCACGTGTCAGCCGCGCTCAGCATTCGCCTTGTGCAGGTTGCCCAGGGCCACGTCCCACTGAGCTGTGCAGATGGCATGGCAGGCCAGGCTAGAAATGGGTGTACGTGCGCGGCAAGGCCCTCTTCCACCAGTGGCGGCGCAAGTGGCAAAGATAGCCAGCTACAACAAGCCAACATATAGAAATCACCCACAGCCAGTAGTCAGGAGGCACACACAGCAGATGGGCGGAGCTGAAGTGGGCATTTGGCACGCTAGCAGTAGCATTTAAAATTATGAGCTCGTGGCTTGTGTTCATTGATAACTCTTAAATCAGTAAGAGCCGCATAAAGCAGCATGAGGGCTGTTGGGATCAAAAGGGAGCCAGTTGTACATTCAAAAGTATGCAGGTTTAGGACGGCATTGCATAGGTGAGTTTCTCACAACCCAGCCATGTAGAAAGTGACACCATTGCACCTATTCACATGTTGTGTGCTAGCTACTGTGTTGTTCTAAAGTTTATCGGCATAACTGTGCGTGCTACTCAACTATGCTAAATCAATTAGATATATCATAATGCACTGCACACAACAAGCCCATCCCTCTCAGTCCTGGCACCCCTCACCCCCCCCTCCCGGACTCAACCTCCCAGCCCAAACTACAAGCCCCAATTGTTGTGCATGAATGCGCATTAATGCATCAGCTGCTGACCAGTTGCGCTCAGCGCCTGCGGATGTGACGTGCAGTGCCTGCATGACTTGCAAGCTGCTATAACAAGGATAGGGAAGTTGCTAGCATCTTTGCGGCCACACACAGCCACAGCATCCACCACCATTTCACCGGCTGCATTGTATGCTTGGGAAGAACCAAGGCCGCAGCCATGGCCACCTTGTAGTCCTTCCCACCACAGGCCTGCAGCTTGGTCATCTCCAACGCCACCCCAGCCTGGACTTATGCCACAGACAGCCCTGGCGAAATGTGTGCTCAAGAGCTCGCGGAGGGTGCTGCCAGGGGAAGGGGGAAAGGTCACGCCCTGGCTCAGCTGCTGTACCTGGCAGAGGCTGTACCCAGTTATCCGCCCCTGGCATCAGCTTCTCCCTGAAGGTTTGGTGAGGTAGGGAGCGTGCGCCTCAAGCTTGTGTATAGTCACAATGGTAGTCACCTCTCACCACTCCGCTGCAGCCATCATAGCATCAGCAGCACAAGCCACGGCCACACCCACATACACTTAGGCACGGTTCGGGCGCAACACTAGCAGCAGCGCCAAGAGCAACAACGCCAGCACTAGCAGCGCCAGCAATAGCAGCGGCGACAACAGCACGCGACGATAGCAGTGCCAGCAGCGAGGGGTGGGTAATTGGCAAGTTATCAGCTGGGGTGGCTGACCGCACGAAGTCAGCTGTTGGGGTGGTTGGCCAGGCTGGGGCAGCAGCCAGGGTGGATGGCCGCACCAAGTCTGCTGCCGGGGTGGCTGGCCAAGCTGGGGCACCAGCTCGGGAGGCTGGTCACACCACGTCAGCTACTGGGGTGCTTGCCTTGACCAAGACTGCGGCATGAGAACTGCTAGGGCACGCAAGTTTTAGTGTTCAGAGGAGGAGGAAGAGGTATACCGGCGCTGCAAGCAGCCACAGGAGCACCATAACTTCATGGGGGAGGTTCAATACCCCAACTCGTGCAAAGTCCAGACGGTGACTTGCAGTGCCCTTGCACAGTGGTTGTAACTTGGTGACCGGGTGGCTGTGTCTCAGAAGAAGAGGGGTTTTGCTGGTTCGCATAAGGGCAGTTGAACCTCTGGCAGTTGCCTTGCCAGTGATGCTTAGTTTGAGTATTGTGGGGTCTTGTAGCACCATTGAAAACCAGCTTCCTGAGTATCAGAGGCTTCCCTTTGCGTACACATTCACGAGCACAAGCAGCTGGTCACCCCCGCCATTGGCTGCACCCCCATGGCTCAAGAGATAACATCTAACTCATTTCTGCACGGATGAGGTCGCCGATTGGTGCGATGAGCTGGCGATGGCCTGACTAGAGTGCAGCCAGCCCCAGCGGTTTGCCGGGTGGCTGGCCCCCAAGACGCGACGTGTTCTGGAGCCTCGCATGCAATCTTAGCGACTAGTATAGGTAGCCTGGACCCAGCTCGACGTGAATTTCGCATTTGGACTGGACATTGCAATGTTCAGGTCAGCACACAACAGTGCTGCTGCGTCCTAGCACGCATCAAGACCCTCTCCCAAGATGGAGGCGTGACCGCGACGGCGGATTGCTGCCAGGTGCACTTTGCAGAATCGCAGTCTCGCACAAGAATATCCATACATTGATGCCTGTGGCTCTCGAGCAACCACGAGCCGCAAGAATCATTCAAAAATATGCAGAAACTGAGCTGTAATTGTGTTTGCCAATGTGTAGGCCAGTGAAGGTTATGGGTAACAAGAAACGGGGGAGTGAAGGCTAAATGTGCCAATGCTCTGAAAGCGAGTGAGGTTATGGCACAGCGCAGGGCTGCTGAGGCCGAAGCCAAGGCCCAGGCTGTTGCCGCTGAGGCTGAAGCCCAGTCACAGGCTGAGGCCCAGGCTGAGGCCCAGGCTGAGGCCCAGGCCGAGGCTGAGGCCCAGGCTGAGGCCCAGGCTGATGCTGGTGCTTATGAGGCTGAGGCGCAGTTGCACCAGCTGCAAACAGACCTGAAGCACAGGGAGCAACAGGTGATCCAGCAGCTGCAAGAGGCGGCAGACCAGCAGGCTGTCAGCACCAACCACCCCCTCCCAGACCATCCACCATGCTCTTGCGCAAGGACACCAGCGCTGCACCGGTGAGGCAAAGGGTGGTGCAACAGACCTGCATCATCTGCACTGCGGCCCACCCTTAAAGTAACTCCCTGCTCGGCAAGCACATGGACAACCACCCATGTAGAAGGTGCACAACACCACCCCTCTTCAAACGCCCATGCCAGGACACCACACTCACGCCCACGCCTTCTTTGCCAGCAGGGTACGCAGTTCCCATGCATGCCCACCCAAGCACCCACCACCAAACCTCCCACTCAAACCATTGTGGGATGCTGCATGTCTGAGGCTGATGTGGAACGCATGCATAAAGATGTGAAGGGGTGCAGGGCGATGGTGTTTACACCTGACGGGGACCAGCCTCAATGGGCCATGGCTGGTTGTGCGTGCAGCACGTGCATGAGTGTGCCATGCCTGCCGTGCATGAAGCCTGACACCACTACCCCACTTGAGCCCATGCCCATGTTTCAAGACACTATGAAGGAGGTGAGGGATGACGAAGAGTGTTATGCATTGTTGATGTTGTTCCATTCCGATTTGCTGCATGATGAGGTGTGCTTTGGCAAACTGACCAACAAACACTGTGAACGATATCGCATGCACTTGGGGTGGAAGAGGCAAGAGGGACGTCGGGAATTGCGTCGTTGGGTGCTGAGAGAGCTGCAAAGTGAGCAGCTGGAGGCTGAATATGAGGCGGACAATTGTTGTGGCTGGGTGTAAGGTTCACGGGGGTCTATTTCGGAGCAGCATCAAGGGCCCAAACGTGAACATAACACGTTTCTGTATCATAGGCACATTAGTATTCCACACAAGGAAACGCACACAACTGGCAGTGCATCATTTGACGACCTGGTTGGACAGTTAAATGGACTGCAAGAAGGCCCACATTACTAAAAAATTGACATGGGGTCACGTGACACAAAAAAACCGAGCGCGTCCATGCAGCGGAGCCACCGAGCGCGATAGCTGTTCTCTGATCACAGCCCCACTAAGTAGGCTATTCCCGACGCAACGCGACCCAATCTCTCAGCACCCCCGCCCGCCCCGGCATTGGTGCACATCAGCCCGAGCAGCCCGCTAGCTTCGCGTTGATGAGCTACACCGCCCTGCGCAAGAATCGCTGCAAAATTCTTAAAGACCGGTAAGATGTTATCAGGGTGCAGCCAATGGCGGGGGTGACCAGCTACATTCAGGCGTTCCCAACATGGGGTTGGTAATCTTCATGCAACTGCGGCCCATCTACTCCATCATTTGATGTAACGTTTGCTGCGTCTGCTGCATTGCGATATCGCGCGTTTAATGTAAGACTGGAATTGCCATCGGAGTCTTTCGATGCGGGCAGCCACATGTGACC
Organism: Haematococcus lacustris; assembly: GCA_030144725.1. NCBI lineage: Eukaryota > Viridiplantae > Chlorophyta > Chlorophyceae > Chlamydomonadales > Haematococcaceae > Haematococcus > Haematococcus lacustris. Next base: position 5,256,306 of record JASKMD010000014.1, on the reverse strand, counting down.
CCGGATGTGTCCCAATCACAGACCGTGGTTAGCTACACTGGTAAGCTACGTCCTTGGCTATCCGTTAGCGATGCACGACATGTCGGTGGCGCACACCAACGAAGTCCGGCAAACATGGTTGCGCGAGCTTCCTGATGGTGCAGGCCGCTTGGCGAGGATGTGAGGATCCCTTTAAGTGTATACGGCAGCGCTACATCGCTATAATGGTGGGCGTCAGGCTAGCAAACCCACCCACCCCTCAACATCTTTGCTGTTTTTTGCCACCGCCGCTGAGCTCCAGCCAAACTCCATACACTCTTGTCCAAGATGACTCTTACATGCATCACCAGAACAAAGAAACATAGATATTGGATTTACGCACGATGATTAAGACCACTTCAAAGACACATCAATTGTTGGCTGCAGGTGTATGATGAGTAGGCACCCCCTCCACCACCCCCTTCCAGTCCACCCAACCCTACTCCCGCCCATCCCCGCCCATCCCATCTCTCCAGCCCTCCTCCCATCCACTCCCTCTCCCATCTCTCTCGCTCTCCCATCTCTCCAGCTCCCTCTCCCATCTCTCCCATCTCTCCCATCTCCCCAGCCCTCCTCCCACCCACTCCCACTACCTCCCACCCCCTCCCACCCCCTGCAAGCCATGGGCAAGAGGCCGAGCAAAGCTCTCCGTGCCCATCTGAAGGCGTTGAATAGCTCTCCCCAGGCAGGCCACCGCCACTGCCCTAGTGGTATGAAGGCTGCGGTGGGCAGGGCACATGCTAAGGTGCAGCGGCTGCGGGATGTGGAGCAGTCTCTTATGGGCACCGTGGATGGGTTGCAGGGCGATCTAGACGACCTGCAGGCAGCGCACCAACGCCTGCAGGATGAGCATGCGGCTTTGCAGCAGGTGGCATCCAGAACAACAGCTACCAATCGCTCCCTACAGGCTGCTCGTCGCAGCCTCCAGGGTCAGGTGCATATCTTCCGGCACAAACGCCGCCCCCACCACTCCCCACTCACCTTTAAGCAGAGGCAGCAGCTGCTGGTTTTGGAGCAGCACCCCGTCTCAGTGGAGGTGTTGAGGCGGTGTGCAGAGGCTGGCTACGGAAGGCTGGATGGTCGGTCTCCACCATGGGCTGTCACCCTTAGCCAGCTGCTCCAGGACAACAGCCTGCTGCTCAGGATCAGCGTGGTGGCAGTGGTTGGGGAGAGCTTCATGGTGCCCGAGCTCATGTGGGCCAGCAAGGATGACGGCCTGCACGCTTTTGAGCTCTACCGCCACACCCAGGATGTGCTAGCTCGTCTAGAGACCTGGGACACATTGCCCCTTCTGACAGGTCTGCATAGCCAGCAGATCAGCGCGAGCAGCAGAAGCAGCAGCTTGCGACCTATTTGCAGATGCACTGTGGCGCTATGTGGACCTACTACCTGCATCATGTGCATGCTCAAATGGCCTTGCCCCACCTCTTTGCTGCTCTCGGCAGCTCAGACCCAGCTACGCGCATGGAAGTTGCGGTTGATGTGGTGTATCATGCCGAGCTACGACTGCCGCCGCCTGAGGATGGGCAACAGCAGCAGCAGCAGCAGCAGCAGCAGCTGTAGCAACAAGAGGACCCTCATGGCACTTGGCGTCAGTATGCTTCTGACATTCGTGCCATGGCTGTAAACGGCGACCCTGGCAGCCCCGCACTTCGCCTTCACCTCGAACAGTACTACCTTGCCAACCCCATCTCCAATGCCCCAGTGGAGTCCTTGTTGCAGCTGCTGAAGCATGGTGGTGGCAGGTACATGGAGCTGCCAGCTCTGCTACAGTTGATGTCCCTGCGCACATGCAAGGAGGCCATGCAAACTGTGGATGTTCATGATTTGCAGCAGCGTATGGGTCAGCTCCGTGCTGAAGTGCGGCGTAAGGAGGATGCAGCAGCTGCAGCACAGCGGTCAGCAAAGGCAGAGCGCCAGATCACAGATGCAGCGCACAAGGTCGGGAGGGTTGTGGTTAATGTGGGTGACCATGCGTGCCAGGAGCGGCTTTCACAAGCAGGAGGTACACACCAGCTGGAGGGTACCCAAGCTACTGAGCCACATGTGCACCCACATCCGTGGGAAGCTCGCCGCAGCTGCGCCCCCTCAGCAGCAGCTGACACCTACTGGCACCACCCCTGAGCTGGCTGTGCCTGCTGGTGCACCCCCTCAGCAGCAGCAACAGCTGGCAGCGGCAAGCACGTCACGTAAGCGTGAGGCACCTGCAGCTAACAAGTCGAGGGCAGCAAAGCAAGGTGAGACAACACCACGTACTGCACCTAGCACCTTGTTAAGCGTAGTACAGCAGCCGGTAATGCACTAGCGCCAGCAGCAGCTCCAGAAGCTGATAGTGGTATCCAGTCGTCACGACTACCGTCGTCGCGTCCACATGCCAAAAGCAAAACATGTTCCGACTGCTGCTGCGTGTTGCAGGTGCCACTCACAACAGCGTGGCGAAGCGTGCTGGTGCGGCGCGCCTCGCATGGGGCGAAATTGCATGAATTCAAATGTCGATCTTTGGGCAGGCACTGAGCACCGCTGAGAGCGAGATAGTTTTTGCTGCGTCTGCCACATCGTAGCTATGAGTCTCCTCTGTTCGAAACATTGTTTACATATATTTTTGACTGAGTGGCTGCGGAGATACAGGCTTCGTATCACAGGGGGGTGGTTTTCAGGTAGTTGGGAACGCCTGAGCTACATAGCTGTTGGTAATGTTTGCACCAATGGCGGGAGTGACCCGCTGCAACTCTGTGTTTGAGGAAGCAGGTATGCAGAGTAGCATAGCGTAAAGCAACAGAAGCACGCGTAGTCTTGCCTTGAGAATCGCCAACAATGGCGAGCTCCAGGGATTCGACCCTTGGAGACTCTCTTATTCCTGTCATCAACCGGCTGCAAGACATCTTCAGCCAGGTGCAGCGGCTAGCTTTGGAGCTCTTACCTTGCAGCTACAGTTTTGCATCGGCGATCACAGTCCAGCCAGCGAACAACCCTCGCCGCGCAGGTGACAGTCGACCTCAAGCTCAGCCTCCCGCAAGTGGCAGTCGTCGGCAGCCAGAGCAGTGGCAAGTCCAGCGTCTTGGAGTCCCTGGTAAGCTGTCTTGCACCCAACAGGGGCTGACAGCTGGGACATCAATTCGCCCTGGGCTCCCCTGCTGCCTCTCAGGTTGGTAGAGACTTCCTACCCAGAGGCTCAGACATCGTGACAAGGCGGCCCCTGGTGCTGCAACTGGTCAAGTCCAACAGCACATCAAATGGCATGACTGAGTGGGGCGAGTTCCTGCACGTCCCTGGCAAACTGTTCTATGAGTTTGACAAGATCAGACAGGTCAGCACCTGGGATGCCAGCAGCTGCACCAGCAGTCCTGTACGCATTAGAGCGTGCGTCCAGGCAGCTGGATGTTCCTGAAGTTGCAGTGCACCCCGTGGCAGCTGCCTCCACCCACGGCAGCGGATGAGATCTTCCACACCCACACAACCAGCCCAGCCTGGCAGGCAGGATCAGGCCGTGTGCCTGAGCCCAGACCACAGAGGCAAGCAGGCAGGATCAGGATGTGTATGCCATGTGCTTACATGCAGAGCATGCAGCCAGTTAGTCAGGCTCACAGGCAGGCATGACGTGCAGCCATGCCCTGTAGCGCAGGAGATCCAGGCAGAGACGGACAGGGTGGTGGGCACCAACAAGAATGTGTCAGACAAGCCCATTCGCCTGAAAGTGTTCAGCCCACATGTACTGTGAGTGTTGGTGACGCAGCCAACCAGCCAGCCAACCAGCCAGCCTGCCAGCGCACTCTCCGACAGGTAGGCCAGCTTGTCAGCCACTGATTTAGCATGGACTGAGCGGCAAGGTTGACAAAGGCAGCTGCTGAGAGTGGTAGGCTGAAGCACCTGAGGAGCCTGAACCTGCAGAGTAGTAGGGCAGACAAGACTGTGAGGGCGCAGTTTACCATTCATGACAAGAACCTATCAGGTGGCCAGGCTGAGTACCAAAGCAGCCAAGCTGAAGAGTTCTAGAGCTGGCTCAGTACTGGCGGCTGGGACGCGACATGCAGGCATGGCCGTGGACACAGCAGCTGACACACTGTGGCCGTGCCCAGGGGCAGCTACGGGGCAGCTACAGGGCAGCTACGGGGAAGAGGGGCAGGGCGGAGTGGACAGCCTGGGTAGCTGGGCCACTGTCATGAAGCTGGTGGGATGGCGGGCTAGTGGCCACCCCACCCCTACGGCGTTGAGTGGCAGCAGCACCTTGGCAGGGCTACTCAACCGGGTTCAGGGCGGGTACAGGGCACCACTTTAGCAAGGTGCTCTGGGCCAGCCTGACTGACTTGACCTCACAGGGACAGCATCAGCAACAATGACCGTGCCAGCACCATGGAAGCCTTAGGACCAGCACCACCACCAGCGACAGTTCCGGCACAGCTGAACCCAGATCACTAGAGCCCTTCCTAGCCCTCACCTCCTCACCTCCTCACCTCCTCACCTCCTCACCTCCTCACCTCCTCACCTCCTCACCTCCTCACCTCCTCACCTCCTCACCTCCTCACCTCCTCACCTCAGTCCTCCCACCCACCACTGAACACCACAATAGGACTGTGCCACCTCCAGAAGCGCCGTGTGGTGCTGCACCAGCGTGTGACCCCACCCTTGTCTCCCTGGCCCCCTGTGCCCTGCAGCACCATGACCCTGGTGGACCTGCCCGGCATGACCAAGGTGCCGGTGGGGGACCAGCCCAGCAACATAGAGGCGCGCATCCGCGACATGGTGCTGGACCACATCCGGTCGCCCAGCGTCATCATCCTGGCCGTGTCGCCGGCCAATGCAGACCTGGCCAACAGCGACGCCATCCAGCTGGCCAGGATGGTGGACCCAGATGGGCTGCGCACCATCGGTGGGGGCCAGGGCTGGGGCAGGGCTGGCTGAAGCGTCTGGGACAAGCAGAGTAGGGTAGAAGGGCGGTTCAGAGTGGGGCGGGGTGGGGCGGGGCGGGGCGGGGCGGAGCCAGCTGCTGTTGTGATGTGTTCTCAACTCCCCTCACCCCTCCTCCCTCACCCCACGGTGCACATACCCCTGGCCCCTGCCTAGCCCTGACACTCCTTGGCCTGCTAACCACTCAGCTCCTGTCAATTGCCAAGCTGCACCTGTGTAGCAACGGTGGTGGTGGTAGTGGTGGTGGGGAGGAAAGCAGCGGGGCAGCATGCAGTTTGACCGGGCAGTGTGCAGGTCATGTGGGTGAGGCTGAGTCAGGGAGGAGGGGCTTTTGGCTTAGCTTGGCAGTTCAGGCAGCATCAGGGTGTTGAGCCCCACCAGCCTTCCTCCCACCCATCACCATCCTGTAGGGGTGCTGACCAAGCTGGACATCATGGACCGCGGCACCAGTGCGGCGCACATCCTGCGCAATACACACATCCCCCTGCGTCTTGGATACGTGGCCGTGGTGAACCGTAGCCAGGAGGACATCAACCAGGCAAAGAGCATCCCGGACGCACGCAGGTCAGGCTGGGACAGGGCAAGCTGTGGGCTCAGAGCTGGCACTGCCAGGGTTGTGTGGGGCTGGGTGCGGCCGGGTGGCTGTATGGGACAAGGTGGGGCAGGGGGCAAGGGTCATTGGGTGGGAAAAGGAGGAACTGGGGGAGAAGGGCGCTTGTTCCCATGCCGATCTGTACAGGCATGTCACCTTGCCCCTGTGGCGTAGCCTTGTTGGACCCTTGTTGTTGCGCCAATGTGCCCAACCCCTAGTACCTCACACTTGCCTACCCACTACAGTCCACCTACACTCCCAACCACTTGCTTGGCCCTGGGATCACCAGCCTGGGCCTAGCTACTCCCTGCTGCATGCTGACCTGCCTCTCCCCTGCTTGACCCACCCCTAGTGTCCTCCTAGGCCCACTCACTTCAACCACGCCAGTCCCAGCCCCCACCCCAGACTACTCCCCAGGACTCCCTCCCACCGCCCCTCAACCAAACTCAACACCACCCTCCCTCCCCTGCCTTACCCCTGCCCCTCCTCCCGCTGCCCAGGGCTGAGGACCGCTTCTTCTCCAGCAAGCCGGAGTACCGTGACGTGCTGTCCCACTGCGGGGTCACGCAGCTGGCCCGCCGCCTGAACCTGCTGCTGGTGGACCACATCCGGGTGCTGCTGCCAGGGCTGCGGCGCGCCATTGCGGAGCAGCTGGAGTCCAGAGCAGCAGAGCTGCGGGCCCTGGGGGCGCCACTGCCGGTGGAAAGCAAGAGTGCAAAGTGAGGGAGGCAGATGGGGGCAGGGGGGGCGGCGAGGGTGGGTGGGTGGGTGGGGGGCAGGCTGGCGGCCATGGGTGGGCCCAGCAGGGAGACATGCAGGGACAGCCAAGCAGGGACACCACTGTCAGGCAGGGGCTTTCAGCGGTGTTATTTGTCCGCCAAGGCAGCCAATGTGTGTCACATGAAGCATTCCTTTGGCTGGAGAGCCCTGCAGATATGAGCCGCCAAGATGAGTCGCGCATAGCCCGAGGCGCACTGCATTGGGAGCACTGCCTGCTTGCTGGGAGTGTAGGTGGATGCAGCGGACCAGACCCGGGCCAGTCGTGCCTTACACAGCCTGACAGCCTGCCTGGGGCTGTGCCGGTGAGGTGGTAGGGGGCATCCAGGGGGAGGGCTGCTGGCTGTGCTGCTGCCCTCAGGGGCGCCTACCTGCTGCAGCTGCTGTGCGAGTACTCGGAGCGCTTCGCCGCCATGCTGGAGGGAAGGCACCAGGTGCGCTGCGCTGCTGGTCCATCACAGCGGAGCTGCAGGGTGCTGGTGGGGCTGGCAGCTGAGTGGCAGCAGCTGGCAGCTGGGCAGCGGTGATGTCATATCTCTGGCTGCTTCCTCAGATTGTCCACCACTCCTATACTCTCACCTGTGCAACAGTCACAGTCACAGCTGATCACAGCACCACAGCAGCTGATCACAGCACAGCAGCTGATCACACCACAGCAGCCAAAGTCAGCTGGCCACCAGCCCTATGCAGTCCTGCCCAATCCACACACTGTGGGCAGCAAGCCGCGCCAGCTCACCTGATGCTGGCTTAAACTGCTGCTGCTGGCCATTGCTTGGTGGCGGTGCTGGTGGTGCTGCTGCTGTGTGCTTGGTGGTCCACTGCTGTGGTGCAGCATCAGGTGAGGTGACTGACAGCTGACCTGCTAGGTGCCTTGCACATGGGCATTGAGGACTTTGCCCTCCAAGCTGCAGCCTCAGCTGTGCCAATGCAGCCCCAATGCTGCTGCGGCCGAGGCGGCGGTCTAACCACAACTCTCAGCAGGAGGGGCAACGCACCAATCTGCAGCCAAGGCTGACTTGGGACATGCCCCTGCCCCTGCTGCTACCCCTGCCCCTGCTGCTGCCCCTGCTGCTGCCCCTGGTTATGATGTGTGCTGCCCCTGCTGCTGCTGCTGCTGCTGCTGCTGCAACTGCTGCTGCTGCAACTGCTGCCCCTGATGATGATGGGTGCTGCTACAGGATTTGTCCACCCAGCGGCTGTCAGGAGGCGCCCGCATCCGTGCCGTGTTCAACACCATGTTTGGGCCCACACTGCGGGACCTGGCGCCGCATCGGTGTGTGTCACACGTCACTCGTCACTCATCTCTCATGGCGAGAACACCGTGCATATGTGATGGAGCAGCAGCTCAACCTCCACACCCAGCCCTGCTGCCCGTGGCCTAGGTCTCCGCCCCTGATTTCTGCCTGACATCCTCCTGCTGGTCACGCTTTGTGTGCGAGGTGTATGAGTGCCTGCAACACCACATGTGCTGCTGCAGCAGCATGTGTTGCAGCATGAGAGGCCCTATCCTAGGGCCAGCCTCTGACCCATCTTACCCTACCTACTGCTCCACCCTCCACCCCTGCCCCCTCGTGCTCCACCCTTCTCCCCTGGCCCCCCTCGCCCCACCCTGCTTCACCTCACCCTGACCCCCCTGCACCTCCCTCCCCCCCTGCCCCACCTGGTGCCACACAGGGATGTCAGTGACGAGGCCATTCTCACCGTCATTAAGAATGGAGCTGGAGTGGCAGGTGTGTGTATTACCTCAGCCCCCACAGCCATGCCAGGGAAGGACAGCACCACCCAGCCCTGCCATGCCAATGGGCCCTGCACCCTCCCCTGCTGCTTTCCCTGCCCCTGCCTTCCCCCCTGCCTGCCCAGCCCATGCCCATAGATCTGTTTTTAAAGAACCGACTTGCAGCATCACACCCTCCCCAGTGCAACTCTGCCTGCCCCCTGCTCACCTGCTCGTTCCCTGCCTTCTTACTCTCCTACTCATCCCCTGCCTGCCCCTGCTGCCTGCCTGCCTGCCCCCCGTCTTGGCAGGCAACCTGTTAGTGCCCCAGGAGCCGTTTGAGCTGCTGGTGCGCAAGAGCGTGGCCGCCCTGCTGCCCCCCTGCCTGTCCTGCAAGGAGGGCGTGCACCAGGAGCTGCTGCACATTGCCGAGCAGGCCTGCCCTCGTGAGGCCATCAGGTGACACAGCCAGCCCCTCTCAGGGGGGACAAGGGAGCCCAGGGACAGCAGCAGGCATCTAACAGCAGCCAGCAGCTCCGGGGGGTCACCCAGATGTCGTGGAGCTGGGCTGGGCATGCCTGGTCAGCGCGCCCTCCCATTGTGGGTCACCCCTCCCCCCTGAGGCTAGAACCCCTGCTGCTGCTGCTGCTGCGGCGGCGGCTGTTGGGACAGTGGAGTGTGGAAGCAGTGGAGTGTCTAAGGATGCGAGGGGGGTCCCTCTATGCCTTAAACTTTGCTCCGCCACCTCCTCAAGCCTAACCCGGTCCCCTGCTAGGGGCTGGGTGTCCAGCTGAGCCTGACCAGCCTGCAAGGACTCCCAACCCACTGCACAGCGCAGCCTAACCCTGTCCAAGCAGCTCCGCCTCCTCCCGCCTGCTGGCCCCCTCCTCCCAGGTTTCCAGGGCTGCAGCGCGCCCTCGCGGGCGCCGTGGTGGACTTCATCACCGGCAACGCGGAACCCGCGGAGCGCATGATCCGCGAACTCGTGGACTGCGAGCACGACTTCATCAACTGCGACCACCCGGACTTCATAGGGGGGCGGGGGGCCATCCGCGCAGTGATGCAGGAGCGCAGCTTGCGGGCGGCGCAGGGCGTGGCAGGCAGGGCCAAGGTGCGGGGGGCCTGGCTGGGCGTGCACAAGGGGCACAGGGGGGTGGCTGCGGGGTGGGGGGGTAGGCGTGGCGCACCGGAGGGGTATGGCGGGGGGGCGGCGTGGGTAGTGGGGGCAGTGCCATGTGTGATGTACTGCCGCCACTGGGTCATCAAGAGGCCCACAAGGCCAAATCGAGGGTGGCCCAGGGGCAACATGCGCATTGGCTGGTGGTGATGTGCAGGACAGCGGTGACGGCCTGGCCAGCAAGGACAGCGGCAGTGGGCTCAGCGCCCAGGGCTCGCGCACCAGCAAGGCGCACTCGGGGGCCACTGACGGCAGCAAGGCTGCGCTGGCTGGCCCAGGGCCTGCGGGCCACACCTTTGCTGCAGGGCTCAAGGTCAGTGTACTGCACACAGCAAGTGCACTGCCTTCAGCGATTGCCTGAACCCTAATCCCATCACGTACATGATGGCATCACCGGCATCACGGCGCACATGCTGTCTGCACCGCTTGTCGCTGATGAACCATCCATCTGACACCCTGTGTGCAGCCCCCTGCTGCCCTCCCCCTACCCTACTGTGCATGTCCCATGCCGCCCCCAGGGCATTCCTGAGAGTGCTGCCTTCTCCTCGGACGAGCTGTTGACCCGCACCCGCCGGCGCAGTGACGATGGTGGCCCGGGCCTGCTGGGCACTGACAACGCCATGGTGCTGGGCACCGGGCAGCCTGCCCCTGGGATGTCCGCCCCACTGCCAGCGTACTCCACCTCCTCAGCTGCAGCACCCATGCACGGCTACGTCTCCCCCCCACACTCCCGCCACACCCCACCCCCTCAGCAGCAGCAGCAGCAGCAGTCCAGCTTCTCAGGCTCAGGCCAGCAGGGCAATGGCCCGGCATCAGCTTCATCCAGCTCCTCCTGGTTTTCCTGGTTCGGGCGGCACAGCGAATCGAGGGCAGGGGAGGACGGGGTCTTGTCAGGCGCAGGGGGTCGGGGGGGTGGCCCAGGCAGCTATGGCCTGAGTCAAGGGTCAGGCAGGGGGCCAAATGGGGGCCCAGGCTCCAGCCCAGGGCTCAGCAGCTTGAATGGCGCATTCAGCCTGGTGCGCACGGAGCAGGTGAGGAGCCAGGGCCAGCGACTGCCGCCCTCCTCCCCTGATGCTCCCCTAGCCTTCCACTGGCCTTTCCCTGGCCTGAGCACCACGCTGTCTCTTGGGGTTGCCTCAGTTTCAGTGTTAGTTTCAGTTTCTTTTAGCCATATTGGCCACCCCTCACGACTGTGCTGTGACCCGCCCGCTGCCTACTTGCTCTGCTTCCAATGCCTCTTTTGTCTTTTCCCCCACCTGCTGCACTGCTGCTGCTGCCCCTGCTGCAGGAGGAGGTGGAGGTGGAGGTCATCCGCCGCCTGGTGGACTCCTACTTTGGCATCGTGAAGCGCAACCTGTCTGATGCCGTGCCCAAGGCTGTCATGCACTTCATGGTCAACAACACCAAGCGGGGGCTGCAGACACACCTCATCCAGCACATGTACAAGTAAGGGGCAGCAGCAGGGCAGCAGCAGGGGCAGCAGCAGCAGGGGCAGCAGCAGGGGCAGCAGTAGGGGCAGCAGCAGCAGCAGCAGCAGGGCAGTAAGGCAGTCAATGAGCCCTGGTGAGTGGCGTCTGGGCAGGATTGTGCTGCTTTTGCTACCGCTGCTGCCATCTGCTGCTGCTGCCTGGTGGCAGGGACGACCTGTTGGAGGAGCTGCTGGGGGAGAGGGAGGAGGTGGTGACGCAGCGCAAGACGGCGCAGGAGGCCCTGGCAGCCCTGCAGGTGAGGCCACAGGGCTGCCCTGCATGTCCCTGTGCCCACCTGTTGCTATCCACCTCATGTGTGTGTGAGCCCACCTTACCGTGGCTGTTGCCGTCCCCCTGGCCCCTGGCTGTTGCCTGGCTCCATGCCTGTCATGATCAGCATTTTCCAATCACCACACGGTGCCATGGGCCAACCTGCGTTGCTGTCACCACTATGCTTGGCAGGGGCTGCCAGCTGTGTGTTGCGGTGTGCCAGCCATCACGGTCATTAACCCCTCCGCACATGTCTTGTAGATGGCGCTTGCATGCCTAGCCATGTGGGCCATGCCACCATGTGGGCCATGCCACCATGTGGGCCATGCCACCATGCTGTGCATGCAGTCTGCCAACAAGGCCCTGTCTGAGCTCCCCAACGAGCTGGGCAGCGCTGCAGGCGTCGCCGTATCTGGCTCGCAGACCATGGCATTCGATGACGCCACCCTGGGTGGCGCATCATTGTTTGGTCAAAATGCCTCCTTGGACCGGCACCAGTCAATGGCCCATGCAGCCAGAATAGCCAGTGCCGCCACAGCGTCGCTGACGGGCCACAACGAAGCTGCCATGACCTCTTCCGGGCTCATTGTGATGTCCTAGCCCGCGCATGCAAAATAATATGTAAGCTGTAATGCATTGGAACATGAGTATTTGTGCTTCCTGCCTCTGGGTTCACTGGAAAATACGGTATGACTCGATGCACTCAGGACGGCCTGGTCACTCAGGAGTGTCCAAGGGAGACTCAATGAATACGTTTTGCGAGCTGCACAAGGCGGTGCGCCCCAAGCGGGTCACACCATGCCGGGCCAGTGGCGGCGTTTACCAGCATTGAATGGTAGGACATACATCTGCGCCATGGTAGGACATACATCTGCGCCATGGTAGGACATACATCTGTCCATCTGCCCCTACTCTGCACCGCCAATGCGCCCCTAGCCCAGCGACATACAAGGCCAAAGTTAGACCATCATGCAAGGCCAAAGTGTCAATGCGAACATGCAAGGCTAGAGTCGTACCTGCTGCCCTTACACATCTTCTTACGATATGCAGTCTGATGATACTAGCCACGAGCGCGCGATGCTGCACCAGCACTTGGACACTCCCGCGGTCATCAACTTCGGTCCCGGACGGCTGCGTGCCCCGCAACGCAAGAGGCGCTTACTGGTCAACCGAGATGTGAGTGCAGGGACATCGAGGTCGAAGCTGCCATCTTGCCACATGTGGAGCTCTCCTGCCCGCCCAGGTGTTGGAAATGCTGGCCAAGGTTTCTGCAGAGCTGGAGGCAGCGCAGCAACAAATAGAGGAAGGGTGAGCAGCATCAGCACCACTGCAAAGAGAGGATGGGGGAGCCGTGGCATCGGCAGCAGCGGTGGGAGCTGCAGCAGCAGCAGCAGCAGCAGCAGCAGTAGGATAGACAGCAGGAGCAGCAGCAGTGGCAGCGGTAGCTGCAGTAGCAGTTGCAGCAGCAGCGGGAGGGCTCTGACAGTGACATGCATGAGGAAGGGTGAGCAGCAAGGTGGCTGCGGCACACGTGTTCATCAGCACACTCCACAGCGTCAGCACCAGGGCAAGTGAAGGTCAGGATCCAGACACTCAAAGTTAAGCACAGAGGCAGAGGCAAGCGCAAGGGCAGGTCCGGTCAGCCACTCACTCTTCAAAGGTATATCCTTGCACCTGCTGGTTGCAGCGACGACCCCTACCTTGCCACCTTTGCACTCCCCCAAGAGCTGCGTCGGCAGCGACAGGAGTCTGGCACGCAGCAGCGGGGCAAGCCCAGTTGGGGGTTGCTGCAAAAGATCAGGAAGGCAAGGCTGCATGTCAAGCTGCAGCAGAGCCCTTCATATGCGCCCCCTCCACCCTGACACATTACGGCAGCAGGCCCCTCCCACGCCACCCTGGCAGTCTCCTGACCCTGACCCTGACCCTGACCCTGACCCTGACCCTGACCCTGACCCTGACCCTGACCCTGACCCTGACCCTGACCCTGACCCTGACCCTGACCCTGACCCTGACCCTGACCCTGACCCTGACCTGCATTTGACCTGCAGCTGCGTGACGCAGCCCGCCCTGACGAGCGCATTGAACGCATCGCCCTGGTGGATGGGGTGCTGCTGCTGAGCACCGCGGTGGCAGAGGAGAGCAGCAGCAGCGCCCAGGGCAGCAGCGGGGAGGAGGGCGCCAGCCCAGGCACGCGGGGGGGAGGCTTGACAGGGGCGGGGACAGCAGCACGAGCGCCGCGTAAGTCCGGCAAGCGACGCAAGCCGCTGCTCTGGTGAGAGGGGGAGTGGAGGGGGGCGGGTGGAAAGGCCAGGGCACCAAGGGTTAGGGCCAGGGCCAGGGCCAGGGTCAGGGTCAGGGTCAGGGTCAGGGTCAGGGTCAGGGTCAGGGTCAGGGTCAGGGTCAGGGTCAGGGTGGGGTAGGGCAAGATGGGGCTGCATGGGTTGAGGGCAGTGGCCTGAGCCAGGCCTGTCATCCCCCGCTGGCCCTGGTCAGACCAGGTTGGCTGAGCATGGTGTGACGTCTGTTGACATGCTGGCAGGCAAGACTTTGTGAAGAAGGCGCCACGGGAGCAGCAGGACGGCGAGGGCGCCGCAGGGCCTGAGGCAGTGAGTTGGGTGCAGGGAGGGGGACGGGTGGGTGGGTTACAGCCTCAAGAATAAGGGGAAGGGGGAAGTCGGGTGGGGGAGGCGTTTGCCTGCTCCTCTGCCGCTGCAGGCTTGACCCAGGTCCCACCCCTCCCACTCTTCTAGGCTCCTAGTGCTAACCCCTTTTCCACTGGACTGCTGCCAGGGGTGGGAGGTCAGGGTGAGTGTGACGTTCAGGGTCGCAGTCCCTGGACTAGGTCTTCTTACCCTGACCTGAAGGGGCTGGTAACTAGTGGGTGTCCTCTCACCCTCACATTAAACCTGATGCCCCTGATGCCCTCCATATTAAACACGCCCCCACCACCCCTCCCTGCCAAGTGATCCTTCTGCTTGATCCTGCTGTTGTTGATCTTGCCACTGCCTCTACTACTGCTGCAGGCGCTGGCAGCTAGTGCAGAGCCTGAGCCGCTGCCCGGGCTACAGGGCATGGAAGGCTTGCTCAGCCTCCTCGACCTCCCGCAATCCTCCCCTGACCCCCCTCCCCCTCCCCCTCCCCCTCCCCCTGCTGCTGCAACCCCTGAGCCCCTGCTCCCCCGGCCCCCCCGGCCTTCACTGACATCCAAGCTTCAGGGGGGGCAGAGCCAGCCCAGGGCGTCTGGGTCCCCTCCTGCTCATGCACCCCGCACCAGCACATCAGGGACAGGCAGGACACCTCAACCCCCCACCCAGCCCAAGCCCCGTACAAACCCCTGGGCCCGAGTCAGAGCACATGCCCTGCCCCGCCAAGCCATGCCGCTCATGCGCCATGTCGTCACACTGGCCTTCCCAGGCATGGACACTACTGCTGCAGCCAGCAGCAGCCAGCAGCAACAACAGCAGCAGCAGGGGGTCAGCGAGCAGGAGCCTTTGCATAGAGTAAGGAGTAGCAGCAGCAGCGGGGGGCTGTGGCCTAACGCACCCGAGGGCCCCCACCCCTCTCATGCTGCCCCTAGGCGCTCGTCAGGCTTTGGCAACACAGGCACCCTGACTGGCCCCCTACCAGGCGGGCCACGAGCAGGCCAGGCAGACGACAGTGGTCCAAGGGGGGTGGGCAGTGGGCCATCACCAGCAGCAGCTGGTGTTGCTGGGGTGGGTGGGGAGGGCCCAGGCCACGGAGGACAGGGTAGCGAGGTGGCTTTGCCCTTAGGCTGGGCAGCTGGTCTCGAGGGGGAAGAGAGACGAGAGTTGCAGAAGCTGGTGCGGGGGTCAGGGCCGAGCGCTGGCATGTCTGGTGGCTGCCTGGCCCTGCAGCTGCTGCTGGTGTGTGAGGTGCTGTATGAGGGGGAGCCGCTGGCCCCCAGCCGGCCCTCCACACCTCACGCCTTCACAGCCGCTGACCTGGAGCGGCTGCGCTTCGACTTCGGTGCAATGGAGGAGGGGGAGGAGGGGGATGATAGCAGCACAGAGGGGGTGGACGAGGGGGACGAGGGTTCCTCGCTGTACTCTGGGACGGAAGGCAGCAGCTTGTCAGAGTATGGGGAGGAGTACAAGGTCAGGGAAGGCAGCACAGAGGAGGGGGAGGGGGAGGGGAGCAGGGAAGGGGGAGGGGAGGGAGGGCATAGCCGCACACGCCGGCGGCGCCACAGGGCCCACGCTGCCCAGCATGGGCTACACGGTGCTGTCAGCAGGCCAGGGGAGGTAGAGCACATAGTGGGTCCGCTTGCTGGTGGCCAAGCTGACGATGGTGGTGCAGCGCTGGTCAGGACGCGGAGGGCGAACAGAAGCAGGCGGTCCAGGGACATATTCCCTACAGCTGCAGGGGACCTAGACACTGCGGCGCAAGGCGATGACGCTGGACAGGGGAGGCGGCAGCGCGCTAGCAAGGGCAGAGGCGCACAGCTCACAGAGCTCGAGGCAGAGGAGGGAAGCGTGACACCGCAGGACGTGGAGGCGCGGTCGCGCCACCGGCGCCGTAGGCGACACCGGCACAAGGGCGCAGCCGACCCGCGGCTTCTTGAGCTCATTGACAATCTGATGGGCCGCGCGGGTGAGGTTGACAGCCGGAATCAGCATGCTCGCGACCCTGGGCGCGAGGCTGACTCCGCATCAGACTTCATATCGTCGTCCTCCTCATCAACAGCCCAGCGAAGCCGTGGTGGCAGTCGCACAGCCCAGCGCTTCAACAAAAACGTATCGGGCCGTCAATCTCCGCACAAAAACAACCTGCCTTGCGATGCCCTACCATCTGAACACAGTATAACTCACTCGCGCCAATGGCCCGGCCGCAATTTCGTCACACCCCCACATCTCCGCAATGACGCGCATGAGCGCGACAGCGTGCCCGACTTGAGCGAACCAGACAGCACAGCGAGCGGTGTGCGAACCAAGCCCCGTAGGCACCGCTCGACGCGCCGCCCATCGCTCCACGGCCCCACGAGGCATGAGCGTCCCCGCGAGGGCAGCGGCGACGGTTCCTCCAAATCTGAGGGGAGCGACGCGGAACCCGGTCCACAAGCGAACAGCTCTGCAGCAGGCGCCGGGGAACGGCACCGTCTCAAACCCGAGCGTAGCAAGCGCAGCAGCTCCAGTGCCACAACGCACTTGCCTCACACCTCACTCTCCTCCCCACCTTCCTGTTCGTCCCTTTCTTCCTCATCCTGTTCCTCCCCGCTGCCTACTAGCCTCGGGGTCGAAGGGGTCGGAGACAGCACAGAGGCCTCACAGCTCAGCAGAGCCCAGGACCCCTCCCCAGCGCCTGCTGCCTTACTGCGCCTGCTCCATGGCCCCTCACCAGGGCTGCCAGTGGACAGCCCCCCCAGGACAGTTTCGTTAACCGACCTAACCACATGTTCAAAGCAAGGGTCTCACTCCCGGAACCCCACATGCCCAGCTAGAGTGAAGGGAGGGTTGAGTGCTGAGGGGCCCTGTACTCTGGCTGAGGGTGGGGTGGCTGAAGAACACGAGGCTCACCAAGTCACCAGTGGGGCCCAGGCGCAAGGTGGGGAGGGAGGGGTGTGGGGCTGGGGCTGGGGGCAGGGCCAGGGGCCAGGGGAGGGGGTGTCCCGCTTCTGGCCCACCAGCGCCCATCTCGGGAGCGCATTCAGGCAGAGGCAGGCGCTGCTGCCGGGGAGGCGGTCGCCAGTGGGGGGGAGGACTCAGTACCCTCAGACCAGGCAGCAGGGGAGGGGGGCAGCAGCAGCAGCAGCAGCAGCGCCAATGGCGCTGAGCAAGCAGGCTGCGGCTGACAAGGGCTGGCAGTTGAGGGCTGAGGGGTCCAGGGGCCGGGGCAGGCGGGCAAGGGAACAAGGCTCGTGGGCTGACAGCTCGGGCGAGGAAGGCGGGGAAGAGGGCAGGGATGGGAGGCAGAGGTGGTGGGAGGGGGAGGGGGGTGTGGGAGAGAATCTGAGTGGAAGGTGCGACACCAGATCCAACCGCTCTCCCTCTCCCTCCAGCCCCCTACAACACGAAGCCCCCCCTGACAGCGCCAGGATCACCCCTCACCCCACAGCCTCCCCCCATGGCCCAGCCCCAGCCCCCTCACCCAGCCCCCTCTCATCCCCCCACCCTCTGCTGCCCCGCCTCCCCAGCCCAGGGAGCAGTGAGGTGCCCCTGCTGGGCCGCCCTCCTCCAGCGCAGGGTCTGGGCGGCCTCATGCTGCACCTCAGCCAGCTCAGCAGCCGCCCCTCCCAGCGCCTGTTGGCTGCCTCCTGGGTGGCAGGGGGCTGGGAGGAGCTGGTGCCCACGCTGCCCAGGGCCCTGCACCCCCCCACTGCTGCTGTGGAGCGGACTGCCTTGGAGGCGGCCACTCAGCCCTGCCCCACGGCTAGTAGGCAGCCGGCAGCTTGCACGGCCAAGGGGCTGGCAATAGAGCAGCAGCAGGGGGCGGGCAGCGGGGAGGAGCAGCAGGGGCAGCGGGGCCAGCAGGCGGTGCGAGGCAGCCCCAGTCCCTGCTCCCCCTTGCCCCCTCTCAGCCTGGAGCTGAGCAGGAAGTCTATCAGCATCAGGCCGGGGACCACCCACCCCTCCCGGCCCGGCAGTAGCGCGGGCCGCATGCTGCAGCTGCTTCTGGGCAGCTCCCTCAGCCACGCTGCACTGCGGGTGCTGGAGGGCAGCAAGGGGGGGGCTGGCAGCTGGCCAGGAGTGGCTTTGGCGGGGCATTGGGCTGCGTCAGAGGCATGGAGGGGGGTGGAGCAGGGGGAGGAGACAGGGGCAGGGGTGGGGAGGGGCAGCAGATCAGCGGCCCTGGATACGCTGGCAGCAGCTGGACGTGGGGCAGGCAATGCATGGCGTCCAGTGCATGGTCTGGCAGGAGGGGTGCAAGGTTTGCTGGGAGCGGGAGTTGAAGGGGGACCTGCCCTGCGCACATGCGTGTCTGACATAGCCATGCAAGCTGAGCTTGCATCACCCTTGGGCTGCCAGCTGTCAGAGCCTCAGCTCAACTCTGCCCGCGCCTGCCCAGACCAGCCAGGCCACATGGGCATGCCAGGTGCTGCAGCTCTGATCCCCCCACCAGCTGCCGTGGATTCCTTTGATCCCTCTGACCCTTTGGATCAGATGGATGACCCACTCTGTATAAATCCTGCGAGGCAGGCAACCTGCTCTCCTCAACCGTTCCTTTCTCCTCGGCTTGTTGATCCATTGTTGGAGCCCGTTGAGCCAAAACACTCTGCCTGCCTGCAAGCAGAGCAGCAGGCAGTTCCATCAATGCCGGCTTGTGCAAGCCAGCAGAAGGAGGGGCAGCAGCAGGAGCTGCAGCAGGAGCAGCATCGGGACAAGGGAGAGGAGATGGAGGCGCCTTACGAAGTGGCCATGTTAGGAGCAGCAGGGGTAGGGGTGGGGGAGGGGCCGGATGGGGCAGGGGCAGGGGTGGGAGAGGGGCCAGCAGGGGCAGGGATGGGGGAGGGGTCGGCTGGGGCAGCCAGGCTGGTGTTGGTGGTGCCCCCTGCCAGCCTGGCCGCCATCAGCTCCGCACTGCAGGGGGGCCGCCAGCGCATGAGGGTGGGGGTGCCTGCTGCACGCGCCCCGCCCTCCCTGGCCTCCACAGCCGCCGTGCGTGCCACTTGCAAGGTCAGTGAGCAATGGCGTGAACACCCTTCCTGCGTCAGAGACCCTTGCTGCTGCCCAGTCCCTCACCCCCTGCTAGGCTGGGGGTTGGTCACTCTAGTCACACATGTTGAAAGCCATGCCTGCGGGTGGGGCCACAGTCCAGCGACCCTGGGTCACACTCAGGGTTGCTGGGCCCACTGGGGGGGAGGCTGGGCCAGGGTTTGGTGGGGCGGGGCATTTCCTTTTACCTGATGTCACAGCTGGCATAACCCACCCACCCACCCACCCACCCACCCACCCACCCGCCCGCCCGCCCGCCCGCCCGCCCGCCCGCCCGCCCGCCCGCCCGCCCACCCACCCACCCACCCACCCACCCTTAGCCAGCTGCTCCCGGGCTTGCCCCTGCCTGCTCATTTGCCCGCCTACCTCCTGGCTAACCTAGCGGCCTGAGTAACTGCCCGCCTAGCCGCCACCTCCATGGCTCCCGGCTTGCCTGCAGGCAGCGGAGCAGGTCGTGTCCTTCCTGGCCACCCCACCACCCAGGACCCAGGACCCAGCTCCCCCCCAGCCCCATCCCCTCCCGCCAGCGCCCCTTCCCCAGCACCAGGGGTGGACTGCCCGCACTGAGCACCTTGGCATGCCACCATCCCAGCAGGCTCCTGCTGCTGCTCCTGCTGCTCCTGCTGCTGCTGCTGCTGCTGCTGCTGCTGCTGCTGCTGCTGCTGCTGCTGCTGCTGCTGCTGCCCCCCCTCCATTGCCAGGCACATGGGCTGGTGCTGTGGCCAAGCAACCAGCACGGCGAGCAGGCGCCAGCACCACCCCCACCCCCTCCCAGTCTCAACTGCCCAACACCCAGTCCTATGACCAGCCTGAGAGGCTCACGCTGGGGGGCCCCCCTAGCAGGGCACCCCCCCTGCCAGTACCCAGGCTGCAGGGGACTCACACCCTGCCTCCCCCCCTGCCACCCCTGACTCAGCCTTTGTCACCTCCACCCCCACCCCCACCCCCACTGCTTCCCCTTCCACAGCTCACTCCACGATCGCCAGGCCTCAATGCACCCAGCGCTTGCACAACAGGCCTGGCCGTGGGGGAGGGTGCGGCTACAGCCCACGGCCACAGCCCCAGCTTGCCTGATGTGTCAGGCCCTGGCTACGACAAGCCAGGTTTCATGTCGTATTGCCCAGCCAATGCGAAGCTGGCGCCTGTGCAAACTGGCGTCAGCGCATATCTCAGTAACGCGGCCGCAGCCAGGCCCGCAGCGGGGCTTCAGCTGGCGCTTCCGACGCCCTCCGTCACGCGCTTTGCCGGAGCAGAACGCGTGCTGGTAGGGGTGTCACGCCCGCCGCCGGGCTGCCCGGACTATGTGACGGCAACGTTGCTGCGCAAGTTTGGGCGGAAGCTAGTGGACCCGGACTAAGCGCAAGGTGACGCAAGGAAGCCGCCCTATGCAATGAGCTTTGTTAAACACAATGCACAAGGAGCAGCACCTGTACAGGCTTGCACTACACCCCAATAGATATCACATGCTCATGCTGACATTGCCTGACACTGCATGACATTGCCTGACATTGCCCGACATTGCCTGCCAACCTGCGTATTGACTGTACTAGCAATACAGCGCATGCATTGTGAGCGACTGAGTTCTGGGCTGCGTGCAGCTATTGCAGCAATAGATCCCTGCCGTGTGTAGGAGTACTGTCAGCTTGTGGAGGAGCATTACCATGCGTGTGTGTGTGCCATAACAATATGCCATGTTTACTATGCTATGCTCGCTGAAATGTGTCTACATGTCTTCTTCAGTCGATGGTTGGTTGCCTTTTACTGCTGCTCAACGTAGTTTCACGAATTTTGGAAATGTTGTCAATGCGTTCAACACTTGTCAGAGGAAGTGCTTCTTGCATGCCAATCTTGTTGTTCTTGGTTTACATCGCTGAGCCGCCAGCCTGGTAGGGCGCGACTGTTTGTACCAGCAACCTGGTGTTTTGGATCAGACCCTCCCAACTCTGATAAAACCTTTTACACAACCTTGTCATGGACATTCCGGCGCCAGGAAGTGTGTGATTGGCGTAACACCGTGCGGCATGCGATGAACGCTAAGTCTGCTATACGCCCGTAATGCCAGGAACCCCGTAAACGAAAAAAGTGCGCCCACCAATCAGCCGGTCGCTCTCACGACGTCGTGCAGCGCAAGTGCATTGTGGAGGTGCTTCGCAATGACGTGGTGGACTCCTGACGCTGTAAGGGCAAGTACAGCCGGTGGTACTAATTCCTCCCGACTCAATGAACCCGACGTTGTTTCCTTTGCGTAAGCGCGCACCTAGTCCTACATCTTTGGGGGTGTTGGGCCCAAAAGGCCCTACAGCCTAGAAGTGCCTCTGAACTGGAGGTGAGGACTGACAAGGCTAAGGACTGACAAGGCTAAGCTGTCAAGGCTACACGAAGCTTGCTTTTGTGCTCGTGCTCCCAACGTTAGGTAAAGTAGGATGTGTTGTCCTTGGTGCATCTCTCAGTGTAGGAATAGCATAAGTTGCCATGAAGTTATTCACCTTGTGCATAGCTACTCTCACCACCTTGTGAATGGCCCAGCCCAGCCCAGCCCAGCCCAGCCCAGCCCAGCCCAGCCCAGCCCAGCCCAGCCCAGCCCAGCCCAGCCCAGCCCAGCCCAGCCCAGCCCAGCCCAGCCCAGCCCAGCCCAGCCCAGCCCAGCCCAGCCCAGCCCAGCCCAGCCCAGCCCAGCCCAGCCCAGCCCAGCCCAGCCCAGCCCAGCCCAGCCCAGCCCAGCCCAGCCCAGCCCAGCCCAGCCCAGCCCAGCCCAGCCCAGCCCAGCCCAGCCCAGCCCAGCCCAGCCCAGCCCAGCCCAGCCCAGCCCAGCCCAGCCCAGCCCAGCCCAGCCCAGCCCAGCCCAGCCCAGCCCAGCCCAGCCCAGCCCAGCCCAGCCCAGCCCAGCCCAGCCCAGCCCAGCCCAGCCCAGCCCAGCCCAGCCCAGCCCAGCCCAGCCCAGCCCAGCCCAGCCCAGCCCAGCCCAGCCCAGCCCAGCCCAGCCCAGCCCAGCCCAGCCCAGCCCAGCCCAGCCCAGCCCAGCCCAGCCCAGCCCAGCCCAGCCCAGCCCAGCCCAGCCCAGCCCAGCCCAGCCCAGCCCAGCCCAGCCCAGCCCAGCCCAGCCCAGCCCAGCCCAGCCCAGCCCAGCCCAGCCCAGCCCAGCCCAGCCCAGCCCAGCCCAGCCCAGCCCAGCCCAGCCCAGCCCAGCCCAGCCCAGCCCAGCCCAGCCCAGCCCAGCCCAGCCCAGCCCAGCCCAGCCCAGCCCAGCCCAGCCCAGCCCAGCCCAGCCCAGCCCAGCCCAGCCCAGCCCAGCCCAGCCCAGCCCAGCCCAGCCCAGCCCAGCCCAGCCCAGCCCAGCCCAGCCCAGCCCAGCCCAGCCCAGCCCAGCCCAGCCCAGCCCAGCCCAGCCCAGCCCAGCCCAGCCCAGCCCAGCCCAGCCCAGCCCAGCCCAGCCCAGCCCAGCCCAGCCCAGCCCAGCCCAGCCCAGCCCAGCCCAGCCCAGCCCAGCCCAGCCCAGCCCAGCCCAGCCCAGCCCAGCCCAGCCCAGCGAGACCCCTACATACTGGTGTGCTTCGATGCTCAATCGGCAACCTGAGCGAGAAATGAACCTCGTGTAAAGGACACCCCCTCTTTTCAAGAGAGTCTGACCATAAAATTGCCGTAAGGTCCGGTACAAAGGTCCAGTAAAGTGCATGCTGTTTAGGCGGTTCCCTATAATGCTCTAGAAAAGTGCATAGCTGATTCGAGCCCGTTCATCCCGCGATGTTAACACAACCTTAATACATCCTCGACACGCTGAGCCTCTTTCTTGAGACTCGGAAGTGCGATGGGGGATTGGTGGCGGCTTGGCGATAAATTGATGTGCCAAACAACGCTCCCCATTCCCGCGTATGAGGAGAAGCGGCTTTGCCGTTCAACGCAACCATTGCGATGGTGATCGTGAGCAGTTGGTGAAGGCATGAAAAAAAAATTGGGCAAATCGGGGCATGCAGTCATCCGGTGTGGGGCACGCAGTCATCGCTGCGACCGCCCGCATCGCTTATACATGCTACATGAGATCGCACGTCGGCAGCAGCAGTCGGATCGGAAAACGGTTGCGGCAATGTGGCACGGAGGCAGTTAGCAGGTGCGGTTGTGAGAGGTGGCCGCTACAGCCTGTATCGCGCACTCCACAACCTTGTTTGGCGCTGGTGGGCTGTCTAACTATTTTTCGTGTGTCACCGCTTGCGCTTGGCAACTGTCTAGGAGGGGTCATGTCTGGGGAGGGTGAGGCAGCTCCAACCCAGCAGGTGTGGTACAATTGCGAAGCGTGCAACCGAGAGCCGGCGCTGCTGCAGCTACACTCCTACAAATTAATCCCTGCGTCCGTCCCTGCGTGTTGACCGACCTTGTCCGATCGGGCTGAAATTTTGATAGATGGTAGTTTGCAGAGTATGAAACATATTTTTCAGTTAAAATACTTTAAAAAAAGCTCGCTACCTTGAGCCAGAGTAGCCTGCCCTTTGGTGGCGATTGCAGCTAGTGGCAGTTGTAGCATGTGCAGTAAACTATGTCATGTAGTCGGCCCTTGAGGCGACTCAACAGGGGGTGCAAGCATCTGCCCCCATGGGGCTTTGCCCCACAAGCACCAACCTTGCTGTTAGGGAGGCTGTTGCGGGGGAGGGGGGGGGGGGGGGGGCACACCTGCTGGTTTAACATGCCCTTGGGTTGTTAGAGGGGCAACTGCCGGCACTACGTTCTCAACTCCACTGCCACCCGATGCAGGCTCCCATGGTCCCCCACATTCACCACCCCGACATGGCTCTGGTGACACCCGGTGCAACATCAGGATGTTCATTAGCTACTGTTGATGCCGTGTGAGCCGGGGGCCGCTTGGACGGTAGCGACGGGCGTTGCGAAGCTCAAGGGACAACCGACGCTGGTCTCGCTGCAACAGCTGGAATGCATGGGTGCGCTCCTTAGCCGGCTGCTCCAATGACCCATTCTCACCTTGCAGCTCCTTTTGTGCTGCCTGCAGCTGCTCCATGTCTGACTGCACTTGCTTGGAAGTCTGCCATCGCATCACTGAGCTGTTGGTGGAACCGCTCAACTTCTGCCCGCAACTCAAGGGCCTCATCCTGTACCTCGTTCCTCATAGCTTTCAAGCCACTGGGGCTGCACTTAAACCCTACCTTAGCTGTGGAATACAGCTCTTGCAGGTGTTGGCGCTACTTCTTGCTAAGCCTCTTACCCCCCACGGGTGCTAGGGCTTGGAGGGGGCGGGGAGGGGAAGGGAAAAGGGTAACGAGCAAGGGAGCGGATGGGAGGGCTTAGAGGTTGTGAACTGGGAGGGGTTAGGTTAGGAGGGGTGGACTGAGAGGGGGTATGTTGGGAGGGGTGGGCTGGGAGGGGTTAGGCAAGGAGGGGTGGGCTTGAAGGGGGTGGGTTGGGAGGTAAAGCGAGGGTTGAAGGCAACGATGGCCTAGGGAGGGGGTGCGGGGAAGGGCAAGGGCGTAGTGGTTGCCTTGCACAAGGCTATCCACTTGGGAGTCGAACCCAACATTTGACATCGGCCATTGGCATCACACTCTAACACCACTATTCCCCATTGTCGCACGTTGTGTCAATACTTATAGCAGATGCGCCGTTGGCATCTCGACCGGCGCTCGCAAAATCCTTCCCTGCTTGGCTGAAGCCCCAGTTGTCCTTAGCTGCCATCTTTGACCGGCCCCGCTCGGGGACTGCATCGCACCGTCTCTAACGCCTTTACGTGGGCGCTTGGTGTCAAATGTTCACAAACACTCTTTATTGTCTTTTCTCTTCGGGATGTGTAGGTTCTTGGTAGCAGCATATTCCATCACTAGGTCCCTGCTACCTTGCAGATTGACAAGGGGTTCCCATGTATGCTCTCAGAGGGGTATCCAACCCACTTCATCACAGGTCAGGCGGTGGCGCTACCAAGTTTGGGACCGCATCGCCCACGTATGGCTTCGCCAGAGACACATGGTACACATTGAAGAAGAAAAAGACTCACGGTATTCACCGGCGTGCATTAGGGAGGAGCTACCGCCTGGGGCGTAGCCTGCTCCCATCCTCAAGCAAGAGAAGATACAACCCCCCTACCCCCCCTTATTGGCTCCGAGCCTGTAGCTGGTCTTGGCAATGGGGAACACATTGTGTACACGCTATGGATGGGGTAGTTAGACCTTGATTGCTGCATCTCCCACCATGTAGAGCACCCCAAAAGCGACCATCGACCATCGTCTTGACTCTTTGAATGCACAGGTCTCCTCTAGCTTCCTCGGCCACGCGTATCAGCTTGCCATCGATGCTCTCAACCACCGTTGGTTGCGTCATGGCAATGGGCACCTCGCCTGAACTTAAGGGTTGTCCATTCCGTTCAAAGGATGACCCCATGTCCATCATCACTCTACACGGCTTGCCTCCTAGGTTGGCTTCATACACAAACGAGAGATCAACACCATAAGCGCGTGCAATAGCGCCGGGAAGTTGTGCACTTGACAAGGCAATAATCTTACACATATCATGCATTGGCCCAACAGAAAACCTTGGCCTCTTTAGCTCACACGGCACGTGTTCATGCTTCTCATAACTTTGGCTAGCGTGCACAACAAAGTCCAAGGCAATCTCCTAGGCAGTACCCTGACCTCGTGGCAACGCACAGTCACGGCCGTGGCGGAGGCCGTGGAAGTGGCCGCAGAGGTGGTTGTGGTACCGACCGTGGTGGCGGCACAATTGGGCGTGATAGTGGTGCAACAGGCAATTCATCAGAGTTGAATGCAACCGGCAAGCGTCCACTCACGTGCTACAATTGTGGCGGCACCGAGCACTTGACCCGTGACTGTGCGTTGCCACGAGGTCAGGGTACTGCCTAGGAGGTTGCCCTAGACTTTGTTGTGCACGCTAGCCAAAGTTATGAGAAGCAAGAACACGTGGCCGTGTGAGCTAAAGAGGCCAAGGTTTTTGGTTGGGCCAATGCATGATATGTGTAAGATTCTTGCCTTGTCAAGTGCACAACTTCCCGGCGCTATGGCACGCGCTGATGGTGTTGATCTCACGTTTGTGCATGAAGGCAACCTAGGAGGCAAGCGTGTAGAGTGATGATGGACATGGGGTCATCCTTCGAACGGAATGGACAACCCTTAACTTCAGTCAAGGTGCCCATTGCCATGACGCAACCAACGGTGGTTGAGAGCATCGATGGCAAGCTGATACGCATGGCCGAGGAAGCTTGAGGAGAACTGTGCATTCAAGGAGTCGAGACGATGGTCGTGCGTAAGGTCGTGCCTAATATGTTGGGGCAGATTGATATCATGCTAGGCAAGCCATGGCAAACGATGTATGATGCCACGTGGATGGTACGGGGGCAAAGCTGCCATGTTACTACGTCTGATGGCAGGGCATAGTGAACATGATGTCACTCTCAACATTATGAACTGATGAACGCCAGGGCTGTCTAATGTGCGATTTGCTTCACGAGAATAAACGTAATGTGGCATCACTCGTGAAAATGATCGCAAGCAAAGTTGCATGTTTTGACCTATTACGTAGTACATAAGATTGTCTAGTGGATGTAAGAATAGTGGTGGAAAGCTAAAATTGAGGGAAATCCGGGGCGGGGCGGGGCGGGGCGGGGCGGGGCGGGGGCGGGGCGGGGCGGGGCGGGGCGGGGCGGGGCGGGGGCGGGGCGGGGCGGGGCGGGGCGGGGCGGGGCGGGGCGGGGCGGGGCGGGGCGGCGGGGCGGGGCGGGGCGGGGCGGGGCGGGGCGGGGCGGGGCGGGGCGGGGCGGGGCGGGGCGGGGCGGGGCGGGGCGGGGCGGGGCGGGGCGGGG
Source organism: Haematococcus lacustris (assembly GCA_030144725.1). Lineage (NCBI taxonomy): Eukaryota > Viridiplantae > Chlorophyta > Chlorophyceae > Chlamydomonadales > Haematococcaceae > Haematococcus > Haematococcus lacustris. The sequence continues at coordinate 5,229,904 of JASKMD010000014.1, read as the reverse complement.
CGGGGCGGGGCGGGGCGGGGCGGGGCGGGGGCGGGGCGGGGCGGGGCGGGGCGGGGCGGGGCGGGGCGGGGCGGGGCGGGGCGGGGCGGGGCGGGGCGGGGCGGGGCGGGGCGGGGCGGGGCGGGGCGGGGCGGGGCGGGGCGGGGCGGGGCGGGGCGGGGCGGGGCGGGGCGGGGCGGGGCGGGGCGGGGCGGGGCGGGGCGGGGCGGGGCGGGGCGGGGCGGGGCGGGGGCGGGGCGGGGCGGGGCGGGGCGGGGGCGGGGCGGGCGGGGCGGGGCGGGGCGGGGCGGGGCGGGGCGGGGCGGGGCGGGGCGGGGCGGGGCGGGGCGGGGCGGGGCGGGGCGGGGCGGGGCGGGGCGGGGCGGGGCGGGGCGGGGCGGGGCGGGGCGGGGCGGGGCGGGGCGGGCGGGGCGGGGCGGGGCGGGGCGGGGCGGGGCGGGGCGGGGCGGGGCGGGGCGGGCGGGCGGGGCGGGGCGGGGCGGGGCGGGGCGGGGCGGGGCGGGGCGGGGCGGGGCGGGGCGGGGCGGGGCGGGGCGGGGCGGGGCGGGGCGGGGCGGGGCGGGGCGGGGCGGGGCGGGGCGGGGCGGGGCGGGGCGGGGCGGGGCGGGGCGGGGCGGGGCGGGGCGGGGCGGGGCGGGGCGGGGCGGGGCGGGGCGGGGCGGGGCGGGGCGGGGCGGGGCGGGGCGGGGCGGGGCGGGGCGGGGCGGGCGGGGCGGGCGGGGCGGGGCGGGGCGGGGCGGGGCGGGGCGGGGCGGGGCGGGGCGGGGCGGGGCGGGGCGGGGCGGGGCGGGGCGGGGCGGGGCGGGGCGGGGCGGGGCGGGGCGGGGCGGGGCGGGGCGGGGCGGGGCGGGGCGGGGCGGGGCGGGGCGGGGCGGGGCGGGGCGGGGCGGGGCGGGGCGGGGCGGGGCGGGGCGGGGCGGGGCGGGGCGGGGCGGGGCGGGGCGGGGCGGGGCGGGGCGGGGCGGGGCGGGGCGGGGCGGGGCGGGGCGGGGCGGGGCGGGGCGGGGGCGGGGCGGGGCGGGGCGGGGCGGGGCGGGGCGGGGCGGGGCGGGGCGGGGCGGGGCGGGGCGGGGCGGGGCGGGGCGGGGCGGGGCGGGGCGGGGCGGGGCGGGGCGGGGCGGGGCGGGGCGGGGCGGGGCGGGGCGGGGCGGGGCGGGGCGGGGCGGGGCGGGGCGGGGCGGGGCGGGGCGGGGCGGGGCGGGGCGGGGCGGGGCGGGGCGGGGCGGGGCGGGGCGGGGCGGGGCGGGGCGGGGCGGGGCGGGGCGGGGCGGGGCGGGGCGGGGCGGGGCGGGGCGGGGCGGGGCGGGGCGGGGCGGGCGGGGCGGGGCGGGGCGGGGCGGGGCGGGGCGGGGCGGGGCGGGGCGGGGCGGGGCGGGGCGGGGCGGGGCGGGGCGGGGCGGGGCGGGGCGGGGCGGGGCGGGGCGGGGCGGGGCGGGGCGGGGCGGGGCGGGGCGGGGCGGGGCGGGGCGGGGCGGGCGGGGCGGGGCGGGGCGGGGCGGGGCGGGGCGGGGCGGGGCGGGGCGGGGCGGGGCGGGGCGGGGCGGGGCGGGGCGGGGCGGGGCGGGGCGGGGCGGGGCGGGGCGGGGCGGGGCGGGGCGGGGCGGGGCGGGGCGGGGCGGGGCGGGGCGGGGCGGGGCGGGGCGGGGCGGGGCGGGGCGGGGCGGGGCGGGGCGGGGCGGGGCGGGGCGGGGCGGGGCGGGGCGGGGCGGGGCGGGGCGGGGCGGGGCGGGGCGGGGCGGGGCGGGGCGGGCGGGGCGGGGCGGGGCGGGGCGGGGCGGGGCGGGGCGGGGCGGGGCGGGGCGGGGCGGGGCGGGGCGGGGCGGGGCGGGGCGGGGCGGGGCGGGGCGGGGCGGGGCGGGGCGGGGCGGGGCGGGGCGGGGCGGGGCGGGGCGGGGCGGGGCGGGGCGGGGCGGGGCGGGGCGGGGCGGGGCGGGGCGGGGCGGGGCGGGGCGGGGCGGGGCGGGGCGGGGCGGGGCGGGGCGGGGCGGGGCGGGGCGGGGCGGGGCGGGGCGGGGCGGGGCGGGGCGGGGCGGGGCGGGGCGGGGCGGGGCGGGGCGGGGCGGGGCGGGGCGGGGCGGGGCGGGGCGGGGCGGGGCGGGGCGGGGCGGGGCGGGGCGGGGCGGGGCGGGGCGGGGCGGGGCGGGGCGGGGCGGGGCGGGGCGGGGCGGGGCGGGGCGGGGCGGGGCGGGGCGGGGCGGGGCGGGGCGGGGCGGGGCGGGGCGGGGCGGGGCGGGGCGGGGCGGGGCGGGGCGGGGCGGGGCGGGGCGGGGCGGGGCGGGGCGGGGCGGGGCGGGGCGGGGCGGGGCGGGGCGGGGCGGGGCGGGGCGGGGCGGGGCGGGGCGGGGCGGGGCGGGGCGGGGCGGGGCGGGGCGGGGCGGGGCGGGGCGGGGCGGGGCGGGGCGGGGCGGGGCGGGGCGGGGCGGGGCGGGGCGGGGCGGGGCGGGGCGGGGCGGGGCGGGGCGGGGCGGGGCGGGGCGGGGCGGGGCGGGGCGGGGCGGGGCGGGGCGGGGCGGGGCGGGGCGGGGCGGGGCGGGGCGGGGCGGGGCGGGGCGGGGCGGGGCGGGGCGGGGCGGGGCGGGGCGGGGCGGGGCGGGGCGGGGCGGGGCGGGGCGGGGCGGGGCGGGGCGGGGCGGGGCGGGGCGGGGCGGGGCGGGGCGGGGCGGGGCGGGGCGGGGCGGGGCGGGGCGGGGCGGGGCGGGGCGGGGCGGGGCGGGGCGGGGCGGGGCGGGGCGGGGCGGGGCGGGGCGGGGCGGGGCGGGGCGGGGCGGGGCGGGGCGGGGCGGGGCGGGGCGGGGCGGGGCGGGGCGGGGCGGGGCGGGGCGGGGCGGGGCGGGGCGGGGCGGGGCGGGGCGGGGCGGGGCGGGGCGGGGCGGGGCGGGGCGGGGCGGGGCGGGGCGGGGCGGGGCGGGGCGGGGCGGGGCGGGGCGGGGCGGGGCGGGGCGGGGCGGGGCGGGGCGGGGCGGGGCGGGGCGGGGCGGGGCGGGGCGGGGCGGGGCGGGGCGGGGCGGGGCGGGGCGGGGCGGGGCGGGGCGGGGCGGGGCGGGGCGGGGCGGGGCGGGGCGGGGCGGGGCGGGGCGGGGCGGGGCGGGGCGGGGCGGGGCGGGGCGGGGCGGGGCGGGGCGGGGCGGGGCGGGGCGGGGCGGGGCGGGGCGGGGCGGGGCGGGGCGGGGCGGGGCGGGGCGGGGCGGGGCGGGGCGGGGCGGGGCGGGGCGGGGGATGGCCTGTAGAGATGGGGAGGAGGTGGTGGCTGTGCAATTTACGGGTATTTTGGTGGCTGCACATTACAAGAAGCATGGCAAGGTGCTTGTCATCTGAGTGACAGCTAAAGATGTAGCTGCAGTGCCAGCAATTAATGTAGCAACAGAAACAGTGACGATTGCAGCTGCAGGGCCAACAGGGGCGAACTATCGCTCCAGCCTTGTGTGTTTCCGTGCGTGTGTGGAGTGGCGCTGTTACGTCGGATACATGTGAATCGCTTTTACTGCGGCGACGGTCCATGACTGGTTGCAGGGGCTACTGGGCGTCGGTCGTGGCGGTCCGGCCCGCATGAACAATACACGCATGGATATAAATGTCGTGATTTGAGCCACCGCCCAACACAACGCACGGACTTTACTACGACACGCTTCACCCCGTCACTTATAGAGTGCTATTTCCGGGGATGTGCGTTACATAATCAGAAACCATGGCTGAAACGCGGCGTCGTTTTGATTACAAGGGGTGGTTTTTCTGTTAGTTAAGGCAAGAGCAAGGAGTGTTCAGACAACACAGGTCATGTCCTCCTCACTGATTGCCTATCCCGGTAGGAACCCTATTGCCAGGCGAATACTAGAATCGTATTGCCCGTAGAGCACTTTAGACAGACATCCTCCTGGCTCTCGGTACTACTTCAGGCCACCATGCTCATAAAGCCGCAATCCTGACTTGACCTGCATCGGAGACGTTGCGGACAGGCCGAGGGCTGCGTTACGAGCAAGCGGCAAGTCATGCTGCAGGATCCTGACGACAGCGTTGCGGCCACTCACATCGCGGAGGTGGGAGTCAGTGTCCCCGCTCTCATCTGCGGCGCCCTATGGGCCCAACGCGGTTTTGCTGCTAGCAGGTCATCGCAAACACCAGCGCGGACGTCGTTGTGCGGGATGCTGGTGATGGTGGGGTCCTACAGGTCCTCTACATGAGCACCCACTGTTGGCCCACCAGCAGCAAATGTGGCCTGTCAGACATCAACATTCAGTACACCCATGCACAATGACAGGGGGGGTGGGGCTCCATGATGAGTGTGACAACTTGGTCACAGGTCGTGGTCGTGGCATCTACACCACGCGCAAGTTTGTAAGAGGTGACACCATCTTTATAGAGCGGCCCTGGGTGAGATATCACCCCTCAGAACAGGAAGCAGCAACACCCTTTTTTAGGGGCCGTGCAGGCTGTGACTATGAAGAGTACAGAGCATGCCAGGCCGCAGGGCTGTCAAGAGGGCTCCAGCCCAGTTTTGGTTTGGCTCTGATCAGCTGGGCAGTTTGTTTCCCTTCATGTTGTGTGACCTCACATTGCCAACAAGGGTGACAAGGGCAGGGTTAGGGGTGGGGGCCAGTTATTCTTCATTCACAACAGCCAAGCTGGTGTTCAGTATGCAGCATCCTAACCCACCGCCTGGCTGGCCACGCGCATACGTTTAACGATACGACAATGGGGGATTAGGGGAGCCATTGTCAACAGTACCGCACCGCGTTTTCTGGGTCTTTTGGAAACAAAACAGCCAAGGCTATGCAACGCAACAGCCCGCTTGATTACACAACCCTATCCCCAGAAACATGCTTTCAATGTCAGTTATGCAACATTACACGAAGGGTGCTGACTGGTGGAGACAATGGAGAATATATATGGTTGACTCCATGCAACCCCATGCGGCCCCATGCAGCTTGACTGCCCACGATGCAGGTGGCCATGCAGCACGTGGCCAACCGCCCTGCGGTGCTGGTTTGCAGCCATTGCTTCCGCCACCTGGGTAAGAGATCAGGGGAGACTGGCTGTGGCTGAGACCCATGTCCCAGTGGCCCCTGCCTGCCTGCTGCTCAGTCGGATGGTCCGCTGATACGATGGCTGTCCCTCATGTCCCAGACCACCTGGTTGCCTCCCCTGCCCCTGTCCTGCCTGACCAGCTCTCCCATGCCATGCAGGCAGCGTGGAGCAGCAGATTGCAAGGCTGCTGCTGCCAGTGTGTGCCCAGCTGGGACCACAGCCAGGCGCTGCCCTACCTGGAGGCCTGGGCGTGAGCAGCGACAGCCCAGAGCCAGGCACAGCCCCACCCTGCAGCACTGCTCCAGGTGAGGGGTGGTGGGAGGCAGGGACATGGTGAACAAGGGAGGGCTGTTCCAGTGAGGGCGGGGGCGGGCGGGGGCTAGAGGGCAGGAGCAGTGGCAGTGGCAGGGGCAGGGGCAGTGGCAGGGGCACGCCCTCTTTGGTGCTTCCTCTCCCACACTGCCGTTCTTTGTGTGCCCCACAGGTCTAGAAGGTCAAGGCAGTCGCTGTACAAGATGCACAGGAGGGAGCAGCAGCAGCAGCAGCAGCAGCAGCAGGAGGTGGAGGAGGAGGAGGAGGAGGAGGTGGATGAGGAAATGGCAGAGCGTGTGCGTTTGGTGGGTGCGGTGGTTCCTGCCCTGAGCCTTAAGGCTGCTGGCTGTACCCTCAAGGAGGCCCCTGCAGCTGATGTCATGACGTCCTCGCCCACACCTCCCCCTCCCTATTCCCTCACCCCACGCGTCTCCCTGCCCCTGCCCAGCCACACCTAGTGACCACAAGTGGCCTTCCCTGCCTGACACATGGCTGCTGGCTGCGCCTTCACCACAGGTTGGCCCAGGCAGCCACCGCCCCCTGCCTCCTCCGTCTCCACCTGCTGCCCCCTGCCTCCCCCTGCCCCTCCCTGACCCCCCCTGCCCTTCGCACTGCGTTGCGCATATGTCGCAGGCTGCAGGCTGCTTGTCCGCCGCGCCCTCCTGCTGTGCCACATGTGCGCCACACATAGCGAGCCTGCTGGCACTGTCACTGCCGGTGACGTCATTGCCAGCGCCCCTGCCTGGCCTGCTCTGTCTGCCCCACTGCCTGACCTGACCCCACCTCCACCCTTCGTTAGGTGTGAGCCAGCAGCCTGCCCTAACCTCAACTCGTGTCACTCATTCATTGTGGTCACGCAGCCTGCCGCCTGGGAACCGCAGGCCAGACAGCCCCCTGCCATGCCTGCCTGCCTGCCCTGCCCACGCCCCTGCCCTGCCCTGCCCTGCCCTGCCCTGCCCGGCTGCAAGGAAATGATGGTAAAAGTAAAAGGTCTGAGGCACACACTCCCTCCCCTGCTCCCTCCCCCTCCCCCCCTCCTCTCCTCCCCCTTCCCACCCCCTGCTGCTGCCCCCCCCTACCAGGCCCACCCTGCCGCCCCAGCTGCTTAACCCCATGGGGCCCCTTCAGCCCCTGAGGCCCCATGTCGCAAGAGCAGGCACATGTGGCCCAACACCCCCCTCAGCAGCACTGACCCAGGCAGGGCCAGAGCTGTGGCCTTGTGCGGAGCTGCTAGGGGGAGACATCAAGGGGCGGGGCGTGGGCCTGGGCTGCAGGGGGGGGCATGGCAGCAGGGGGTGGGGAGGGTGGGGAGGCGCGGGGGGTTGGGGGAGGTGCAGGGCGAGGAAGTCCTGCCCGTGACGACCCCCTCAGCTGATCCTATTACGCCTGGAGTGGCACTGCGCACGGCACCGCCCCTCAACACCTCACACCTCTCATGGCCACACACCTCACACTTGTCATGGCCTCACGCTCACACCTCACACCTCTCATGGCTTCACCGTCACACCTCACACCTCTCATGCCCTCACGCTCACACCTCTCATGCCCTCATGGTAACACCTCACACCTCGCATGGCATCAAGCTCACACCTCACACCTCTCATGGCATCATCCTTCGCACCTCTCATGGCATCACACCCAGGAGACCCCCACCAGGCCAGGCGCCCGGCTTCACAGCAGCTCAACAGCACAGCAGCCGGCCATCACAGCACCAGGCACAGGCTGCAGACCTCCGCCGCTCAGCGTCGTCTTGCTCAGTGTCTGCCCACTCCGTATGCCTTGCTCAGCCCCCTCCCCCTCCCACATCCTCCCTCACACCGCCGCCCCTGTTGCTGCCCCTACACCTACCCTTGCCGCCGCCCCTGCTGCCCCTGCTGCCCCTGCTGCCCCTGCTGCCCTGGTCTCAGCTGCTCGCTAACGTGCGACCCGAGGAGGTGGTGGCCCTCAGCCATGGCGCCCTGCGGCTCCCCCTCTCCGACACATTCACGCTGCCAACCCCTGTGAGCGACCACCAGGGGACCACAAGGGGCTGGGGGGGGGCCAGGAAAGCCAGGGATATGGGTGCCAGGAGGAAGGGTAGGCAGTAGGCCCCGTAACCCAGCCAGCCTACTGGCCTGCCTTAACGTGGTCACCGGACCCCTGACAAGTGCCCACCCAGGCAGGAGGGGGCTGTGGGGGGACGGGACAGGCAGGGCTGTGGGTGGCTTGTGGGGCCCTTGCGTGTGACGGATGCTCATCAGGCAGGTCGAGTCCAGTAGTAGAGGACGGGGGCACATAGGACTGGGGCTCGCTGAAACTCCAAAGGCTGCGGTGTCAGGCCTTTCACATCCAGTACCTTCCAGTAAGTCCAGGGAGTCCAGCAGCACACAGGACAGGGGGGCACGTTGAAGCTACACTAGGCCAAGGGCTGTGGCCCTCACCCCCGCTACACCCATACCACCCAGGCCCTGGCCATCCAGTTTGTGCCCACATGGGCTTCACTGGCTCGTGCGGGCCTGGCTGGCCTGACTTGACCCTGGTGGGGTGAGACAGCGACTGGTCCCAACGGGTTAGGCAGGGCTGGTGTGCTTGGGTGTGGTTGGGTGTGGGTTGGGGCAAAATGGGTTACACGTGTGATGTGGTGTGGTGTGGTGTGGTGCGGTGCACCCAGGTAGCCTGCCGGCGATGTTGTGGGGAGGTGTTCTGCAGCGCTGGCTGTGAAGCAGCAGCCTGGCAGGTACAGCACTGCATGCTGTGCCCAGCAGGGCCGCCTGCCCCTGGCCCCAGCTGCTCGGCAGCTTCTGGTCCTGGCCCCAGCTGCTCAGCAGCAGCGTGTTCCAGCTCTAGCCATGTCCTTGGCATGGGCTATAGCTCCCATGCCCATGCTGCCTCTAGCCTTCCTGCTTCCCTGTACCCTCCTCCTGCTCCTAGTGATGAGGAGGAGGTGATGGGGCTGGCGGTGGTGCGCTCCGCCCTGCCTGCCTTCGCCGCCCATGCCGCCGCCACCAATGACATCTTCCTCCTGGCAGCCAAGGCAGTGGTGCAAACAGCGCTTGCTGCCAGACGCCTAATGGAGCAGCACGGGCAGCAGCAGCAGCAGCAAAGGGCGCAGCTGCATCAGGGGACAGGGCAGGATCAGGGGGAGCAGCTGGCGCCACAAGAGGCCTGCCCTGAACTCTCCTCGCAAGGTCAGGTGCGCAGCATATGGGGAGGGGAAGGGGGAGGGAGAGGGGTGGGAGGGTGGGAGGAATGGTAGGTGGCCTCCAGCTCTGCTATTGTCAGAGCCGCCCCGCTGCTGCTGCCGCTGCCGCTGCTGCTGGTGCCCTCTGCAGCTTCCGCTGCTGCCCAGTGCTGCCGCTGGACCTTTAGAACTGCTGGCTATGTGCTTGTAGACGTGGTGCTGGGTGACAGCCCTCGGGGCTGCTGTATGATGCCCCAACCCTCCATTCTACCCTGTCGCTGGCGTTGTCCCCACCCCTGCTCCATACCCGCCCCAAGCACCTCGCCCTTAACTGCCAGCAACCACTTTGCATGCAGTGCCACACTCCTGCACACGGCCGGCCTGCCTGCCTGCCTGCCCCACCCGCCTGCCAGGCTGGCACGTCAGCTTGGGCCAGCTGGCCCATGGCCAGCTGTGCTGCCTCGCTGCTTCTGCCCACTACTCCCCACCCCTCCCGCCGCCGCCCCTTGCCGCTGGCTGCAGCTGCACTGGCCCAGGCATGGCTGCCCCTTGGGGTGGGCTGGAAGGCTGCCTGGTGGGAAGCGGTGGCGGTGCCTGAGGATGTGCAGCAGGACGAGGCGGCCTTCAGGGAGGAGCTGAGGTGCGGGCCACCAGGGCGCAGGGCTCAGAAGTGAGGGTGTATGGGGTCGAGGGTTAAGGGCTGAGGGCTGAGGGCAGGCCACCCATGTTGGCTTGCCTGGCCGCCTGCCTGGCCTGCCTGGCCTGCCTGCCTGCTGCCTGCCTGCTGCCTGCTGCCTGCGGCCTGCCTGCCTGCCGCCTGCCTGGCCTGCCTGCCTGGTGCTTGGCTGGCCAGTCCACCGCACAGCCTGGGCCAGGTGCATCCCAGTGGACTGGACCGCACCAGGCAAGATGCCAGGAGGGCATGGCAGCCCATGACGGCTGAGTACAAGGGCATAAAAACAGCTCGCGGCAGCTGGGCTGGAATGAGGGTGGTTCTGCCTTAGGGGTTTGCTGAGTGAGGGAGGATGAGGGGCCATCAGGACCTGCCTCCTCCTCCCCAGCTCCTCCTTCACCCCCTCCCCCTCCCCCTCCCCCTCCCGTCCCTGCTGGCCTGTGGGGTCCACCTGCAGGGCGCTGGCCGCTGACTCGCTGCAGCTGCTGGTGGCCGCACTGCCAGGCGTGGCCGCCGCCTTCCCCTCCCTGCTGGCCCTGGACACCTGGGGCGCCCTGGTGGGCCTGTTTGAGCTCAACAACCTGGGACTGGCGGTGCCTTCCCCGGTGGAGGACTACTTCCTGCTGGTGGGGTCAGGGCCGGGGGGGAGGGGAGGAAGGTGGGGGGAAGGTGGAGGAAGGTGGGAGGGGAGAGGAGTGGTGAGAGGAATGGGGCAGGAGTCGAGGCAGGCAGGGTAGAGCTGGGTGGCCGACTTGGTATGACCTGGTCTGACCTGATCTTAACCACTGTGTGTGGGTGCACCCTGAACATGAACCTCTACCTGAACCCCAACCACTATGTTGGTACCTGAAACCTGAACCTCTGCACCTCCCTCTGAACCTCTGCACCCTGAGCATGAGCCTAGGCCTAACACTGTGTCGCAACCTCCCAGCATTCGCTCTCTTATCCGATTCTTACCCCTTGCCCGTCCAAACCCTTGCCTTGCGCATAAACCATGTAACTGACCAACTGATGGCCTAAACAGGACCGGCAGCGACGTGTATCCCACCACTGGGTATTCCCTCCCCACCCCATCCAAGGGAACATCACTGAAATGCAGGCAACCATGGCTGCCCTTGCCCCCCCACCAGGGCCTGTTAGGTGGAAAGGGAAGGTGAGGTGTCAGCAGCTGCAGCACACACTGGCCAGCGGTGTGCCCTGTCCAGGTGGACGGCCTGGCTGAAGGAGCAGAGAAGGAGGAGGTGCAGCGGCAGACGGGCCGCTGGCTGGATGCCCTGGACCGCTGGTATGACACCTGCTGTGAGGTGCGCTGCTGGGGGTAGGTGGGTGGGCGGATGGGTGGGTGGTGGGTGGGTGGGCCAAGGCAGGGCAGCAGGATATAGAGGGAGGGTCTTCACAGGGGGCTGGGCCTGTGGGAGGGTGATGACACAGGGGGTGAGGTGGGCATAGGCTGTGTTGCGTCACTGGGACTGGCACAGGGCGAGGCAGCAAGGCAGGGTACAGGGCACCCAAGGTAGGACACCTCAGCCGCCACCAGAGCACCCCCTCCCCCCAACACACACACCCGGCAGCCATCACCCTGGCAGGTGTCAGGGCCTCAGCCAACCCCTCTGCCGCAACACTGCACTGCCTGCCGTCACCTCCACCATGCCAGGTAGTGAAGATGGGTGGAGGCTCGGACAGCTGCCTGGTTGCCTGCTGTCTTTGGTGCTGAGGTGCTTGTCCGGGTAACGGCTGTCTGGGTGACGGCACTGCTATGGCACTGTTGTGGCACAGGTCTGAAACCCCGTGTTGGTGGGCCCCTGAGAAGCATCCTCATCAGGGCAGGTGCACACCTAGGTCCGGCTCATGTTACCTTCGTTGGCCTAGGGCTGGCAGCTGGCAGCACGGCGTCAGCCCATGCGCTTGTTTGGGGTTGGTCTGGCATGCAAGGCATATGAACACAATGTACTTTGGTGCGCAGGGCACCGGATTTTACTGCCTGCAGAGCTGTGCAAACCACAGCTGTGCACCCAGTGCTGCCACTGAGGGCCTGGCCTCCGGGGCTACTGCCCTGCTGGCCCTGAAAGACCTGGCGCCTGGGGAGGAGGTTACACTTTCATACATCGGAGAGTTGGAGGCGGAAGGCGGGCGGCCGTTGGGGTTTAAGGAGCGGCAGGTGCGGGGAGGCACGAAATGGGAGAATGAGATGACAGGTGTGAGTGCACCCGGGGCTCAAGTGCGGGATGGAGGTCACAGCGCCGATGCAGTATAGCCAGTCTGTTGGATGTTGCCGGATGCATGCCAGCTCCTCGGCTGCGCGGCGTTGCCTTGCAGGCAGTGCTGCGCGACTGGGGGTTTGTGTGCCGCTGCTCGCGCTGCCTTAGCGAGGCCGCCGCCAAGTCAAGCAGTGCGAAGAAGCTCGGCGCGCGGGCCGGTGTAAAGGTCGGCCGGCGTTAAAGATACGGAAGGTGGCTAGTACGGGTGCAATTCTGCCTGTGCTGAATACCGACTAGAGCCGTGTGCTGAGACACAACGCATTGCTTGAGATAGACTAAGTCGGTTACAACCGCAATTGCAAGATGTTTGTCACACCTTTTGCGATTTAGTCGTCGGGCACCCACGCAGCTGCACCATGTGTGACCAGCTGTGCGCAAGTCATGAATAACCCATTGAGGTCGCATTACACCAATACACGCGGCCACTTGCACCGGCATGGCGTTGTACGCTATAATCGATGCTCTGCTTGTCAGGGGACGCGTACATACTCATAATGCAACAAGCGCTGCCTAAAGAGGTTGATTACAGCGCACCTTTGCTTGTGCACCTAGTCACGCGGCGCGTTGCATGCACTACCTCAACCCTGAGCCGGCCTTGCCGCTGAGGGTGGTGAAAAGCAGTTCAGCAGCCAGACATCTGATGGCCTGTAAATAATAAACAATCTGCCCAAAGCCAACCGTGCAACTGCTCCAGTGTGCAGCAACAATACCACACCATGTTCAGTTATTATGCATAACAAGTGTCAAGATCACGTGAAATGTGCGCAAGCGCAAGCTGCTACCACCGCCGCAACCTACAATTTGACATGTGTCAATTGTCCGTCGCCCTATCCAACCCCTGCCTCTACACCATCCCTTCACCCCTATACAACAAAGGTCGAGCTCCATTGCATCCACATTACTCCATATCAAGTGTCTGCTGCCTGACGCCGCTGCCACCGCCACCACCACCGCTGCCGCCATTTCTGCTGCTGCTGCTGCTGCTGCTGCTGCTGGACACGGCCACACCCGGAGGCCTCCTTGGCTCTAGGGAGGGTATCAGGCTAGAGACCACGAAGGGCAGTGCCAGCTGGGGGACGCTGGTCTGGTCGGGGGGCACCACCCACTCCACCACATGCTCCTGCACCTTGCCATGGTCATCAAACCTGTTGCCACAGCAGCAGCAGCGGGAGCAACAGCACCAACAGCAGCAGTGGTGTTAGCAGCAGCAGCAGCAGCAGCAGCAGCGATGCCAGCAGCGGCAGCACCAGTAGCAGCACCAGCAGCAGTGGCAGGAGCATGGAAGCAGCAGGAGTGCCAGCAGCGGCAGCAGCAACGGTAGGGGGTGAGTGACCATGCATGGAGTCTTCAACACCCATGCATGCAACTTGCCATGACCTGGGATGAGAGAAGGCGTTCAGGGTGGGAGGGGGGTTAGAAGACAGCAGGCATGTCCCCCCCCAGCCTCAACACATGCAGTCCATTCTGTACAAGGCCTGTTGGCTAGAATATTTGCAACATGGCTGCTCTTTGACGCATGCAAGGCCATCTTGGCGGAGCCTGTGCCTCCCTTCCTGGTGAACAACCAGCCCCCACACTCCCCTCCCCTGCAGCCAGCCACGGTCCCTGATGCACGACTTCCCCGATGTGTGCCCCTACCCCACTGCTGCCTTTCCCTGCTGCTCCCCTCCCCCTATCCTCCCCCTCCCCACCTCACCTGTAGGTGAACAGCAGATCCGCCTGCCAGGCCCCTGACCAGCTGCTGGGGTCGTGCGCTGCCCTGCCCTCCAGAGCCCTGGCCTGGGAGGAGGCCGCTGCCTTCATTGCGTCGACCCGGCCCCACCAGGGCAGCAGCCACACATGCAGCCGCGCCCGCAGCAGCCCAGACTGAGGGCTCCACAGCCTCCTCAACTCAACACGGTGGTGCCTGGGGAATAAGGGCCAGGCGGGGGTCAGGGGGCAGGCGTGGACAAGAAGGGAGGGCCCAGCATGAGGGTTTAAGGCAAGAGGAGCGAGGGCAAGGGGGAGGCGGGGCAGGGGTGGGGGTGGGCTCTGCCCCAACGTAAGTGCATGTACAGGTGGGGGCTGAGGGCTGGGTGGTGGGGGCTGGGTGGTGAGGGGTGCGGGCTGCACTGGCTGGTTGCAGCACCTGATCAGGGGTGTGCAGTGGTTATGGGGGTCTGGTCAGCTGGCTGTGCCCTGCTCCTTGTGTGCTGCCCTGGCCATCAAGACGACAGAGCACGCAATGATGCATAGCGCACGCGTCGCAATGTGCCTCCTCCCACACCGGGCAGCGTCAGGCTGTGTGGCTGAGCGGTGTTGCTGAAAGGGCAGGGTGGAGCAGACTTGCGTGGCTGGCTGGCGTGAGGGGAGGGTGTGACCTCCCACCTGGTGGCCATGCGCACCATGCGGCGCAGCGCTGTGTGCATGGTGTTGTAGCGTGTCAGGCCACCTCGGCTCATGCTCCCCCAGGGTGTAGTGAGCTGCAGGTCTGGCCGATAGATGTGCTGGCTCAGGGCCTGGTCCAGCGCCTCTGGCAGCTCCTCCCTCAGCACCCGCACAGCGCTGCCAAAGTTCAAGGCAAACTCCCCATCATCCCCTGGCCGCTTAGGGCTGGAGCCCGTCTTGGGAGGCTGCTGTTCCACTGACAGGAAAGCATGGACAGCCGATGCCTGGTGCGCGCTGACTGCTGGCGGGCTGGGCCTATGGCTGCCCGGCCCCCAGGGTCGCTGGATGCCTTCGCTGCTCGCGTGCGCGTTCAGACCAGGCTCGGCGTCGAAGAACACTATCTCGCTATGTTCTGGTATCCAGCTGGCGGAGCCAGGATCCTTTTGCCCCGCGTCATGGACATCGTGAAACGGGTCCGCGACATATCTCAGGTGAAGTGCTCGCGGGGCGCGGCTGCAGGGGTGCGTAAGCGCGAGGTGCGAAGCGGACCTGCCGGATATCTGAGGGCAACTGTTGCACGCGGTGAGACGAGCTGCCCGCGAGGCTGCGTGAATGGCGCGCATGCGACTGTTACAAAGCGCGACAATGTCAACGCTGTGTCGATGCTGTGGGGTCAAAATTGTGCATGTGCGAGTGTGGCATGTGCGAGGATTGAGTTTGTGTGCAGCTTTTGGCTTTTGTTCCACCATGCTGCTCCAGCTTACAGCAAGAGTTTAGTCAAAATGTAGCCTGCTGGCTCATCCCTGTAAAGCCTGATGTAAAGCCGGTTGCCCACTTAAGCTACGCATATGTGGTGTGTGTGTGTGTGTGTGTTGCTCCATGACTAGCTCAAGCTCCTGTAGCTCTTGCTTACACACATCCTTTTCGTGAAGGATTGTATGTTTCATGGTGGAATCGAGTTGCTGGCCATCGGCGCCCAATCCTAGAAGCTGCAGGGGTGTGGTGGGGGGAAGGCAATGTCAGGTCATGTGTCAGGACAAGTGAGACTTACTCGTACTCATGTCATGCCCCAATCAAGGGTCAGGCTCAGGCGCCTCCAACTGACAACAACTCACAACAAACCGACCTCTTGCAGTAGGACGGCTGTAACTCTGCACCCACTGCGCTAAGTATTATGCTAGATGACTCACAATGTAGGCAAGTTGCTGCCTGGCAACCCAGCCAGCAAACTTTTAATTGGTGGAAAGGTAGGCAACCCAGCCAGCTACCTTTCACCCATCCAAAATAATCATGCAGTCAGTAGGCCGTGCACAGCAAAGCATCAAAGTTACTGGTTGAAATTTGTGCTGTTGAGGGGCATGCAGTCATCGCTGCGACCTCCCGCGTCGCTTAGGCTGCTCTACACGAGCATGCGCGTCGGCAGCAGCAGTCGGATCGGATGGGAAAATGGTTGCGGCAATGTAGCACGGAGGCAGTTGGCAGGTGCGGTTGGGCCGCTTGCGCTTGCCAACCCAGCAGGTGTGGTACGCTTTTGAAGCGTGCCTCCAGGAGCCCTCGCTGCTGCAGCTAGCTCCCTACCTTGAGCCAGAGCAGCCTGTCCCTGGGTGGAGGTTGCAGCTAGTGGCAGCTGTAGCATGTGCAGTAAATCAGGTGATGCAGTCGGCCCTTGAGGCCCCAGCGATTCAGATCTTGCTGCTGGGGAGGCTGTTGTGGGGGGGTCACACCTGCTGGCACAACATGCATTTGGCTGCTTAGGGGGCATCTGCCGGCACAGCCTTCTCAACTCGGCTACACCCTATTGCGGCTGCTGCTGCTGCCACCCGTTGGCCACCCTGTTGGCTTGCATGGCCCCCCACATTTACCAGAACCATCCCGACACTGCAAGCAGCTGCTGTGGCTTTGCGTGCGGTTCTGGCTGGTGCCCTGGCTACGGCTGCAACCACCTCCTGCAGCTGCACCGCAGCGTTAGGCATAGGCAACTGATGCGTCTACAGAACGATTACGAAAGCCAGTCGATTGAAGAAGAAAGACAGACACAATTGAGATAGACAAAATGTATGCCAATTGTTGCTTACGTATAACGCCGTTAAGGTCATACAACCACGCATTCGAAGGCGAGCAACTGTAGCAAGTCAAAAAGCACGCCTCGAGCTTTCGGTTGCGGTAACAAAATCGAAGACATCGCGTGGCCGACACTTGCGCTGCACGGGTCACGCGGGGCCAGCCTCCTCGATGGCTCGGATGCACTCAAATACACTCGCGCCGCGGGACATCGCTGCGATAACTGCTTCGTGCTCCTTCTTGTACTGCGGCAATGTGTGCACTACAACAACCATAGGATCAGCACGCTTGCTTGACGCTGCGCAGCAACAACGCATGCGACGGCAAGGTACACGCGAAGGTCAAGGCAGGCAGCAGGTGCATCGCACACCCCCACACTCCCGCCCATTTCCATGTGCCTTTAACCAGCCCAAGATGCTACAGTTGCCACCCCCTACATGATTCAACTACCTGCAAGAAGCCCCTCCCTCACACAACCCCTCCCGCCCACAGCCCACTGAGCCCGGACCCACCCTGCGCAGCAGCCCTCCTGCCGTCATGACTGCCCAGCGCGTCATGTTCTGCTGCGCCTGGTCGCTGAGCTTGCTTTTTGAGCGCAGTAGGATGCGCTGCAGGTCCAGCAGGTCAGCTGTCTGACCCATCACCTGCACCAGCAGCCAAGCCAAGCCACCACCTGCTTCTTACCCCGCCCCACCCCACCCTAGCCGCCCCGATTTGTATTGGCGTTGGCTGCAAGCTATGACCGCATATCCAGAAACACTTGTCGAAGCTAATGTGGCATTGTGCGCCCAGCAACAATGGCTTTATAGACTCAGCCGCAGCTATCCAACAGCGTGACCAGCAAGGTGATGGGCTAGGATGCTGAGTATGGAACATCAGCACGGTCGTTACACGGGGAGGCAGTGGTGCTCACGCCTGTCGCAAACACTGACCCGTCCCCGGCTCTAAATTGGCAGCAGGACAAGCAGGCGGCAGCAGGACAAGCAGGACAGCAGGCGGCGGCAGCAGGACAGGAGCGGCGGCAGGACAGGCAAGGCAGTACAAGTAATGGACCAGGTATGCGACGTGGAGCCGAGCCGGCTTGTGGCCCGCCTGACCAGAGGGTCTGCCCCCAACACAGCTACCCAGCTGTCCTCTAGAAGGCCGGCTGCCCTCACCGCCACCCTCTCCCCTGCACTCCCCACCGCTGCCTCACCCTTCCCTACCCCTACCAGCTTTGCCCACCCCACATCCTACTACCATGACCTGGCTGTGGCCTGCAAGGTGGTTACAAACAACAATCTCCCCTTACCCCCACCCCCCACCCCTCACTGGGCTGCAAGGCGGTTACAACACCTACCTCCTCGTACTGCTGCCCCTCCGCCGCTATCCCCGCCACCGCCACGATGGCCAGTGTGTCCACCTCCTCATCCTCAAGCGTCTGGCAAAGCAGGGCGCCAGGTAGGCTACACCCATAGAATTCAAGGTGGCTCGGATTCCAAGCAATTCCTAGAATTTTAGGCAAGAGGGGCCTAGAAAAGATGGGGAATTCTAAGCTAAAAATCTAGGTTTCTAGGTTGGCGGTCGCTCCCTAGCGCCAGGACAGTGGCCGCTAGGGGGGCGGCGGCAGGGCAGTGGCAGCAGTGAGGGCAGCAGCGAGGGCAGCAGTCATATAGAGCACTGCCAGTGGATCAAGCAGAGGGACTGTTGATGCTGCCAGGACAGCCTCCCTACCTCCTGTGCTGGTGCTGGTGCTGCTGGTGCTAACTAAGCTGCCAGCGCTACTGCTGGTGATGCTGCTGGTGTTGCTGCTGCTGGCCTGCTGCACCCACTGCGGTGGGAGGGCAGCACCCATCTCCACATGTCAACCCTGCCATTGCTGCTGCTGGTTCTGGTGCTGCTGGCTTGCTGCTTGTGTTTAGAGGGAGTAGCAGCACCACCTTCTCGTAGAGGCGCTTCTGCAGTCTCGCCTCAGCAAACTCCACCCGCTCCTGACCTAACAGGATAGAGTAGGACGTGACGGGGCAGCCGGCCAGGTAGCCTACCAAGAAGTGAGCGGCCTCTGCACCGGGACAACCACCCGCACCCCACACCAGCCACTCTCACCAACCACCCTCACCAACCACCAACCACCAACCACCCTCACCAGGGCAGACACGGAGTCCGGCCCCAGCCCTATGCAACATTCATAACCCATACCACCTAGAAACTGTGCAGCTGTGGGTGATTCGGGGGTAGAAGGGAGCACATGGAAGCATGCAAGCATGGGCCATGGTTGCATGGAGCAGTGGGCCTCACCGTGGCGTGTCACCCGCTCCTTGTAGTCAGGGAAGATGAGTGAGAACTTGTCAATGAAGAACTACAGGACAGGGAGGGCAGGAGGTGAGGCGGTCAGGAGGGGTGGCTGACCAGTGGGGGGCAGGGCAGGGCGGGTGCTCACTGACCTGCAGCAAGCCCGGTGAGGTGGATCCTATAGCCAGCACCACGATGCTGATGCCACCTGCACACCAGGTGGTGGGTGTCCGGGCTGGGAAGAGGCTGGCCAGTGGCAGGGGGGAGGTCAATTGATGCAAGCTAAGGATGGCTTAAGGGATAGGCGGCAGAAGGACCGTCAGTGAGGTATGGCAATGGCAACGACGCAGCTCCTTGTTCTTGCACCACTGCAGCAGCTGGATGGGCTTGCAAGAGCAGCATCACTTTGCTACAGTAGGTTGCAGGTGAAGCTGTTGTGCTCATAACACGCCATCAGCAGCCAGTAGCTGCTGCCGCCAAGGTGCCCATCAACTTACTAGCGCAGCCACAACACCTGGAGCTGCTGCTGCTGCTGCTGCTGCTGCTGCTGATGATGATGATGATGCTCACCAATGCCGTAGGCAGCAAAGCCGCCCAGGTCCCCCGGCAGGACGACTCCAGCGATCACTGCCAGCACGCTGGTGCTCACTGCGCAGTCAGGCCAGGTACAGGGCCAGCCAGTCAGGGGAGAGAAGGCGACCCAGATTGCCAGGGCCATTGGGGCAGGCAGGCAGGCAGGCAGGCAGGCAGGCAGGCAGGCAGGCAGGCAGGCAGGCAGGCAGGCAGGCAGGCAGGCAGGCAGGCAGGCAGGCAGGCAGGCAGGCAGGCAGGCAGGCAGGCAGGCAGGACAGGCGGGTGGGCAGGCAGGCGTGCGTGCATGCGTGCGGGCGGGCAGGCTGGTGGGCGGGCAGGCGGGTGGGCGGGCGACAGCATGACCTATACAGCCACTCAGCCACCGCTGCTGTCCCCTACCATTCACGCCCATCATTGCCTACACCACCCTTCAAAGGCCTCTACCTCCGCCTGTGCCATTAGGGTTTGCATCTGACGTGCAGAGCCTTCACTCAAGAGGCAAGAGGCCCAAGATGCAAGATCGCTGTCAGGCACTCCCTAATGGCCCTCAACTCTCACACCCAACGCCCTGGCTGCATGACTGCCACAGCCACCCGGCACCCCTTTTTTGCTCCAGGCAACAGGCAAGGAAGGGCTGCAGGATCCCTGCCTGGCCCCCTTCTTCTGTCCCTGGGCTGCCGACCTGCGCTAGTGCCCACCCTGCCGCCTGCTGCTGCCACCGAGGCGCTAAGTGCCATCAGGGCGCCCCCTCGGCTGTGCTGCGCTGCGCCTCACACACTACAGTGGCCAGGAAGGCCGCGTCGTTTCGGACAGAGGGCACGGCGATGGCTCCGGGGTTCTTGATGCCCACCTGCATTGAGGGTGAAGGGACCACCAGGCAGGCGCAGGGCAGGGTGCAGGGCGGGGTGCAGGGCAGGGGTGCAGCAGGGGAGGGGTGTGGGATGTTTAGGTGCCTGGTGCTGCTGCAGCAGCATTCGTCGGGGTAGGCACAGCGGGCAGGGTCATGACCGGAGTGAGGTGAGCCAGGCATAAAGTGACACATGGCCCAGCAGGTTGCCCCCAGCAGGGTTGCCCATAGCTCACAGCTCACAGCCTGGGACGCACCGCTTGGGAGACACAGCTCCCTGGTGGCTACGGGCGTCGAGCGCACCATGACAGTGCAAGCTGCCAAGGCCGCCCTGACTGGCATTCCACCGTTGATAACTCGGCACTGAACCTCATGACAGGCATGGAAACTGGGCTGGGCTGCCGGTCTAACCGGTCACCGCTGCCGCCCTAGGGTGGGGAGTGCCCTGGCGTGGGCTACTAGCGGCTGCGAGGCTGCCTTGCGAGGATGGGAAGGAGCAAGGGTGTGGGTGGAGGCGGAGGGGCGGACCTGGCGCAGCTCGTTTTGCATCACACTGCGCCGCTTGGTGGCCTCGAGCGCAACGCCCCACTTTGGGATGCTGCCTGCGGCCTTCACAGCTTGGAATGCATCCAGCACCTCACCGCTGAAGTCAAACTTCTGCAGAACAAGTAGGGAGGGTAGGCCAAGGATGGAGAAGGGTGGGCAGTGGCAGAATGGGTGGGTGGGCAAGGGAAGCAGCGGGAGGGTAGGTGGGGCGTGATGGGCAGCGGAAGGATAGGTTGGTTGCGAATCCTGAAGGGTCCCTATTTCAGGGCGATGGCTCATCCACCAGATTATGCAGGGCGCGTCATGGCAGGTCAGGGCAGGGAATGGCATCACCACGCTGTCATTCCATTGCCAGGCATCAGCTCGCCTGACTCGGAGGGATTGCATCAAAGCGTTTGTACGCCTCCTGCAGCGTGCTTAAGCTTGCAGGAGTGGCTGTCTCCGTCGCCGACGCAATGGGCCCGCATCGACCTCGTTTAGGCTGGGCCGATGGACCTGTAAAGGGGTGCCTATGCGCGCAGCCAACTCGCGCTGCCTGGCAGCGCATGCTCAGATGAACTTGCGGGCTGTCGCAAAGTGCTAAATCAGATGCGGAAGTTGGCTGGCATGGCGCAGGGCTCACTGGATGGCAAACCTGCAGCTAGCGAGCTAGCATGTAGCAAGTGCCAGCCTGCAGCCCGTGTGCCCTGATGCTGGCCTGGCCTTGCACTGGTGACACCGTGCTGCTGCCTGCTGTCACAGCCTACAGTGGCGTTGGCTGCAAGTGCAACGGGTCAGCCATCATTCTCAAGCCAGCTCCCTGCTCCAGCTGCAACAGCTGCAGGGAGAAGTGCAGCCCAAGCCTGGAAGGGAGGCTGCATCACCTAGGCTAAGGTCAGCAGTGGCCCAGCCACAGCTAGACCAGCTGACCGCCGCCATTACAGCTAGCAACTCAGTGCATGGCTTCTAGTAAATGTGCTGCATTATGCTGTGTTGTGCTATGCAGTATATCTTTGAGTGCACTGCCACAAGTTCCATCAGGGAGCAGCCGGAGTTTGCCATGACTTTACAGAACAATAATGAGAACTTGCATGACTTCATGTTGAGCCCATGTGCACCTTTGTTTGTGCACCTTGCTTTGAAGTGCGTTACAGAAAGTCCCGAACCCCTAGAGGGGGAGGGCGGCCTAGCAGCCTAACGGCTGACGGCTTAAGCGGTGTAAGCCACCATCATCATCAACATTGCAAAACTGAATGAAATTCTGTAGTTTTCACAAGTCTAGTTGCAGGTGACATGTCAGTGACTTGTTGGCCATCAGAAGACTTGACAGGTCATGTCTGTTTCTGTCTCTGTTCTGTACTTCTGTTCACAGCTCTAAACCATGTATGCCTTTGCTTTGGGTCACTAATCCTCAGCATTCTCCAGAAACGGTTGTCCTCGTATGGCCTCTGCAGCAGCATGAGATTGAATGAGTGGGTGGGGCAGTAGTACCTACAGCCGCAGGAGGTAGGGCGAAGTCCCCCCAAAGTCTCCAGCACACCGACTCTGCATTAAGCCAACATACTGCGGTTTCAACAACACGTGTGTGACGTGTGAGAACGATGATCGCGAAGAAAGAAAGGAAGGCAGCGGCGGCAGCATAGCAGGCGGCGACAGCGATGCGAGCGGTAATGGTATCTCTCCAATGTACCCGGGTTTTCAGGACCTTGGCCTTCCACGAGCTGAATGCCGTGCTTGCCGCTGCGGCTGCCGACCGTTCCCCGCAGCTTGACGTGTTTTCACAGGAGGCTGCGGCAGCTCTTCCAGCATGGTGATCAAGCTGCTCAACTCATCCTCCTCACTCATCGCAGCGTCGTCAGATTGCAACCGCGCATTGTTTGCACTTGCACCACGCTGTGTTCGCTGCGTCATGACGTCATTTTGCGATGCCGCGGAGTGCCGGCTGGAGCTGCGCGGGCTGATGTGGCTCGGTTCCGGTGCTAGCTTGAGCCGGACATCGCTTGCATCCTCAAGACCCTGGATTAACTCGTCCAAATCCAAGGCATCGAACGGAGCGCTCGCAGCCTCCGTCGCGGTTTGCTTGCTGGCTGTCGGGGCTGCCGGTGCAGGCGCCTGACGCGAGCTGTGGACCTGCGCCTGGAGCTCCTCCCACTGTTGAAACAGAAGCTCGTACTCGTCGTCATAAGAGACTTGAGACGCGGTCACGCCTGCTACCACCTCCTTCTCTGCCCCCTGCTGCTGCTGCTGCTGCTGCTGCTGCTGCTGGTGGTGTTGCTGGTTCTGGCTTTGAGCCCCGACTGTACGACCAGACTTCTGCTGCCGGCGTGTGTCCTTTGCAGACTGCTGCTGGATCACAGAGGCTGCAGGGAACTGCTGCTCTAGCTCCTCAATGTCCTCCTCCTGCACCCCCTCTTGCTCGTTGGGCACAGAGACGGCCGTAGAGGGAGGAGGATGGGGAGCAACTGCTTGTCTGCTGGGCGGTGCAACGGGCATGGCTGTGATGAGCTGCTCAAAGCCCATGACTGCTGACTCATAGGCCTGCTCTGCTAGCCGCTCCTGCACGCGATCAACATGGGCAAGCAAGCCTGCGTCATGCAGTGGCAGAGCAGGGGAGCCTCGCAGCAGGACCCCCCCCGCAGCAGGGGTAGCGGACAGCACATCCAGCAGCTGCTTGCACACGCATGCTCAAGTGGTGCAGAGAAACGCGATGCAGAGGGCAGCGGTGGGGCACTGCTGCTGATTAACTTGGTCACTTTGGCAGCAGTGGGCCACAGCCAGTGGTGGCTCCCTGACTCCCTGCTCATGGACAGCTTCCTGCCAGCTTGCTATGCTATGCACAGATGAACTGAACACAGGGCAGCTGTGCAGTGTGCAGGCAGCAGGGTCGCTCAGCAGGCCACCTGGCGCCTTTGCCTCCTAGCCTTGCTGCTGCAACGGTGCAAGTCAGCAGCAGGGGGTCGAGGGGTCAGGGCGTCAGGGCAGACACTGTGGCGCACCTTCTCAGCCGCCATCAGCCTAGCCTGCTGCCGCATCTCAATCTGCTGCTCCAGCAGCTGCTCCATGCTCATGTCCAGCCCCTGCAGCTCCTCCAGACTTACTGACATCTCATCCTCCTCCTGCTGCTCCCCTACCTCGCCCTCCTCCTCCTCATCATCATCCCCTTCTTCCTCCTCCCCAGCTGCTGCCCTGGCTGTGGCACCAACCTGGTCCAGGACCGGCTGGGCCCCTGGCGCCAGGTGGGAGGGCGGGGCAGGGCTGACACGCTGGGTGTGTGGGGAGGTGGCACTGTCCCTGTCCTTGTCCCTGCTGCTGCTGCTGCTGCTGCTGCTGCTGCCGCTGCCCTGCAGCTCCTGCTGCCCAGGGTTGGTGATCTGGGTGGCCAGGACCTCGAGCGCCTGTGCAGCCAGTGTGGCAGGTTTAGGGGGTGGGCATGGTGGCGGGGGCTCATCAGCCCCCATGCACTAACTAGATGAAAGCATGGCGCCCTGCTGCAGTAACATGGGTCAGCAGGGAGACTGGGCGGCTGGGGGATGACCGGGAGATCAGCTGCGGAGGATCGTTTGACAGTCTGGGGCTTGATGTCGTGCTGCTCTGGCGGTGCCTTGCTCGCTTGCTGGTGTGGTGTTGATGTGGGCAAATGAGTGATCATCTGTTGCTGGTCAAGCTCTGGTGGTCATCATCATTGTGGTGGACTACATGGTGGTATGTGGGTGTGGGTGCAGTAGTGGGGATGAGGTGAGGTGAAATGGTGAAGTCCTCCTGATGACACGAAGCGTTCAGCAGCCCCTGGTCTGCCCCTGAACTCCACCCAGGGCTAAGGAGGTGGTAGCGGGCGTGACCGCATATCAGATCTCTTATGACGAAGAGTACGACCTGCTGATCCAATAGTGGGACTGGTGTGTCAAACAGTCCCCGGTCTGCCCCGGAACTCTGCCCTACGGGCCCCCCTCAGCCCTGGCCAGAGCTAGAGCTAGAGCTAGTGTGGCCATATGATGTGAGATCCCCATGATGGCCCAGTGGGGCCGTCTGCCTGACCCTAACCCTGACCCTGACCCTGACCTGATGGGCTGGTAGTGGTCTGGTGACATTTGGTTCACAGTTTGATGGTGGTTGGGTGGTTTGGGTGATGTGGTGCGGATGTGGTGAAGTCCTCCTGATGACCTGAGGCCACCAGCCTACACCTAACCCTGACCGGGCGCTGCCACCAGCACAGCCCACCGCCTGGCCACACACCTGGGCGGGGCTGAGCGCCCGCTTGACCGCTGGTGCAGGCGCGCGCTTGGCCTGCCGGATCTGGCGCAGCCGGCGACGTGCCTCCAACCACACGTCAAACAGGGCCTGCACCACACCACACCACACCACACCACACCACACCACATCACACCACACCACACCAGACCATAACACACCACACTGCAGCCCAGCCATTGAGCAAGAAGGTCATCACAGCCTTGGTAGCTCCTCTGGCGCCACGACAGTGCAGATAGCAGGTTCACCTCACACCGCCACCCGCCACACCCACCCCACCAGCTTCCAGCCACCAGTCGCACCTTCTCGGTTGCTGCTGCCAGCTCGCTCTGCAGCACCCTGACCTCAATGCGCCGGGCTGTGACCTCAGCCTGGATGGCGGCCACCTCCTGCTCCACTGCCCACCTGCAAGCTTCCACAGGGAACCGGTTGGGTTAATGGTCAATGGAATGAGAGTGAGAATAAGTGAGATGTCTCCAAGTTCTGAGCGCTGTGAATACATGAGAGAGCATGGTCAGCTTCAACCAACTGCAGCAGCGCGCATCACCCCGACTCACAACGCGGACTCCTCGCCTTGCACCGTGTCGCGCACTTCCTCCAATGCGGCGACTGCCGTATCGGCGCGCACCACGCTGTCGTCTAGCCTGGACCGTGCGGCCGCGACCACCTCTTCTTCAAGACCCAACCTGCGCGGCGAGAAAAAAGGGATGTGCACAGGAGTGACTGCGTGCGCGTGTAGTGTGCGCAGATGGCCAATGCTCGCCAAACATGATGTGTGCTGCGACATTGAGAGGGAGTGCATCGACAGGAAGTGCGGCACCACGCATGCTGATTGCCCAACATGAGCATGCAATAGGTGTTCAAGAGTGGCGCGGCCGGCCACCATGCCAGCAGACCAACAGCCAGCAGCAGCTGGTGTGCCAAGGGACAACAGGCAGGCAGGCAGGCAGGCCCTGGTACGTCCAGGCAGGCAGGCAGGCAGGCAGGCAGGCAGGCAGGCAGGCAGGCAGGCAGGCAGGCAGGCAGGCAGGCAGGCAGGCAGGCAGGCAGGCAGGCAGGCAGGCAGGCAGGCAGGCAGGCAG
This sequence comes from Haematococcus lacustris, assembly GCA_030144725.1. NCBI lineage: Eukaryota > Viridiplantae > Chlorophyta > Chlorophyceae > Chlamydomonadales > Haematococcaceae > Haematococcus > Haematococcus lacustris. The sequence goes on along the minus strand of JASKMD010000014.1, from coordinate 5,204,505 downwards.
GCAGGCAGGCAGGCAGGCAGGCAGGCAGGCAGGCAGGCAGGCAGGCAGGCAGGCAGGCAGGCAGGCAGGCAGGCAGGCAGGCAGGCAGGCAGGCAGGCAGGCAGGCAGGCAGGCAGGCAGGCAGGCAGGCAGGCAGGCAGGCAGGCAGGCAGGCAGGCAGGCAGGCAGGCAGGCAGGCAGGCAGGCAGGCAGGCAGGCAGGCAGGCAGGCAGGCAGGCAGGCAGGCAGGCAGGCAGGCAGGCAGGCAGGCAGGCAGGCAGGCAGGCAGGCAGGCAGGCAGGCAGGCAGGCAGGCAGGCAGGCAGGCAGGCAGGCAGGCAGGCAGGCAGGCAGGCAGGCAGGCAGGCAGGCAGGCAGGCAGGCAGGCAGGCAGGCAGGCAGGCAGGCAGGCAGGCAGGCAGGGCAGGCAGGCAGGCAGGCAGGCAGGCAGGCAGGCAGGCAGGCAGGCAGGCAGGCAGGCAGGCAGGCAGGCAGGCAGGCAGGCAGGCAGGCAGGCAGGCAGGCCCTTGCACTGGCACCTCTGCCAGGCTGAGTGACACAAGCAGTGACGGCACCCTTGAGGAAGCCAAGGGTGAGCGACACAAGGCGGGAACAAACAGGCTGGCAGCCGACTCTTCATCATGCGGGGAGCAGCCGGGGGGAGCAGCCTCTGATGCTTGTTGGGCAGAAGTGGCAGCACCTTCCAGCAGCTGCAGCTGCCACAGGCACGTGCGCAGCCAGAGCCGCAGCTGCAGCCAGGGTAGGGCAGGGCTCGCACCTGGCTGCGATGTTGAGGGCGTTGGATCGGCCAGGGATGCCCCACAGCAGGCGGTAGGTAGGGGCCAGGGCCACCTCGTCAAACTCCACGCTCGCATTCTCAAACCTGCCCTGCGCACCACCACCACCACCACCACCACCACTCCTGGGGCCATACCTCCACACACTCCTGCCAGGTTGTCACAACAGGCAACGTGTGGTCGACCAAGCTCAGCAAGTGGCGGGTGCATGCTGTAACAGTGTACGAGTATACTCGCAGGGGCAATGGCAGGGGCGGGGGTGGGGGCGGGGTCAATGGCAGGGGCGGGGGGTGGGGGCGGGGGCAATGGCAGGGGCGGGGGTGGGGGCGGGGGCAATGGCAGGGGCGGGGGTGGGGGCGGGGTCAATGGCAGGGGCGGGGGTGGGGGCGGGGTCAATGGCAGGGGCGGGGGTGGGGGCGGGGGCAATGGCAGGGGCGGGGGTGGGGGCGGGGGCAATGGCAGGGGCGGGGGCGGGGGCGGGGGCGGGGTCAATGGCAGGGGCGGGGGGTGGGGGCGGGGGCAATGGCAGGGGCGGGGGCGGGGGTGAGGGTAGGGGTGAGGGCGGGGGACGGAGAGAACGTTGCAAGGGCAGGCTCGTACCATGGGGTCGTCAAACTTGAGGCCAGTCATGATGGAGTGGTGGGTAGTGGCGATGGTCAGCGCGCCATTGCCCAGTCCGCCTGCAGCGCACCCGCAGCCTCTCACTTCCCACCTGAGCTGCTGCTGCTCCTGCCCCTGTCGCTGCTGCTGCTGCTGCTGCCCCTATTTCTCCTACTGCTGCTACTGCCACTGCTGCTGCTGCCCACCCTGCTGCTGCTGCCACTGCTGCTACTGCCACTGCTGATGCTGCTGCCCCTGCTGCTGCCGCTGTTGTGATCTCCTTACAGCATCATGGTTATTTCAAGGCTGAGCAAGGCTGATCTACTCACTCCCCTCTCCCCCCCCCCTCTCACTCCCCCCCTCTCACTCCCCTCTCCCCCCCCCCTCTCACTCCCCCCCTCTCACTCCCCTCTCCCCCCCCCCCTCTCACTCCCCCCCTCTCACTCCCCTCTCCCCCCCCCCCTCTTACTCCCCCCCTCTCACTCTCCTCTCCCCCCCCCCTCTCACTCCCCCCATCTCACTCCCCACTCCCCCCACTCTCACCGCCCCCTCTCACTCCCCACTCCCCCCACTCTCACCGCCCCCTCTCACTCCCCACTCCCCCCTGCATTTCCAGGAACCCATCGCTAGCTGGCCTGCCTTTCAACCCCCTCCCACCTTGCACCATGCGCTTGAGCAGGGCCACCCCTAATGCCGCCCCCTCTATGGGGTCAGTGCCGGTGCCCAGCTCGTCCAGCAGCACCAGGGACCTGCCGTCAGCCTCCGCACGCAATGCCTGGGTGGAGGGGGTGGGGCAGGCAGGCAGGCCAGCAGGCAGTGGGGGCAGGGGTGAGGGCGGGGCACAGGACACAGCAGGCAGGACAAGGGCAGCCAGGACAGGGAAGGGCAGTATGCACTGGGGTAGGGGGTAATGCTGCCATGGGGTTAGGTCATGGGGTCAGGTACACAGGGGAGGTGTGAGGTACGGCAGGTGTGAGGTACTCTGGAGGTGAGCAGACAGGGGCGGAGGGGCGCCACAGCTGTTTCAAAGCACATAAGTCACCCTGCTTCACCCTCAGGTCTTCTTCTTCAATCTGCTTCAACCTCAGAGCCCATGGTCATGCTCGTGGTCACAGCAGGTGAAGGGGCAGGGAGGGATGGACAGGCCGCAACACATGGCCTCAGAACAACACAGCCTCGCGCCTCGAGCCCCTCGAGCCCCTCAGGTGCCCTAGACACCACCTCGAGCCCCTCACCTCATGTGCCCTAGACACCAACAAGATGAACAGGGAGGCTGTGACAGGATGGGAAGTTGCGCACCCATATCGCCACCTCCATCAACTCCTCCCTCCGGCCGCCCTGACCCCCAGCTCTCCCCTACCCTTACCACACATGTCACACTCCCAGGCTCCTTCCCCCCCCCCTCTCCTTCCCCCCCTCCCCTGTCTCATACCCCACCACCCCTCCAACAGTCCAACCCAAAACCTCACCCCTCCCCCTCCCCCTTCCCCACCCCCTCTCACTCCCATCACGCACTCCCATCACGCACTCCCATCACGCACTCCCATCACGCACTGGCCCCGCACCTGGATACGCTTGAGGTGGCCAGAGAAGGTTGACAGGTTGGCGGTCAGCGACTGCTCATCCCCAATGTCCCCCAGCACTGCACTGAAGCAGGGCAGCGCCGCAGGCGGCTCCGCCGGCAGGGCCAGGCCGCAGCGCGCCATCACGGCAGCCAGGCCCAGCGCCTTCATGGTCGCGGTCTTGCCGCCAGTGTTGGGGCCTGGGCCAGGGTCAGGGGGGGCAGGGCAGCCAGCACACCCAGCTGTGGCGCAAGGGGGGGCTCAGCCAGTGGTCAGGCGCACCCGGAGCAGGCTGGCAGTGGGTAGGCGGGCGGGCGGGCGGGCGGGCACGGAAGCAGAAGAACGGGCAGATGGGCGGGCAGGCAGGTGGGCAGGCAGGCAGGCAGGTAGGCGGGCGGGCAGGTGAGCAAGCGGGCGGGCAGGCAGGCAGGCGGGTGGGGCAGCACCTGTTATGACCACCACGGATGTCTCTGGCTTGATGGCCAGGTCCACTGGCACTGGAGGCTTCAGCGCCACCAGCTCGGCCTGCAGCCGCCACCCCCTGCCGCCCGTCATTGCCCCACCCCAACCCCCCCCACACCCAACACAACACCCCCCACCACCCCCCCACCCCCCCCAACCCCCCCTCCACACCCCCACCACCCCACCCCAACCCCACCCCACACACCACCCCACCCCACCCCACCCCACCCCACCCCCCAACCCCCCACAACCCCCCCCACCCCAACACAACCCACCCCACCCCACCCCAACCCACCCCACCCCACCCCACCCCACCCCACCCCACCCCACCCCACCCCACCCCAACCCACCCCCACACCCCCCCACACACCCCAACCCCACACCCCACACCCCAACCCCACACCCCACACCCCACCCCCACACCCCACCCCCACCCCCACACCCCACACCCCACCCCCACCCACCACACCCCAACACCCCACACCCCACCCCCACACCCCACACCCCACCCCCACACCCCACACCCCACCCCCACACCCCACACCCCACCCCCACACACCACACCCCACCCCCACACCCCACACCCCACCCCCACACCCCACACCCCAACCCCACACCCCACACCCCAACACCACACCCCACACCCCACCCCCACACCCCACACCCCACCCCCACCCCACACCCCACACCCCAACCCCACACCCCACACCCCACCCCCACACCCCACACCCCACCCCCACACCCCACCCCCACCACCTGCCAAGCAGGTCTCCCCCTCCCCCCCTGCCTACCTTATATATCATACATACTGCAGGCCCAAGGCACACGCTCTCCCCCTCCTCCTCCTCCGCCCTCCCGACCCCCTTCCCCCTCATGGCTTGCACTGTCACTGCACTGCACTTGCACTGTCACTCTGCCAGCTTCACGATCTGCCCCTCCCCCTCCTCTGCCCACCCGGCCCCCTTCACCCTCATGACACGCACTGCCACCACCTCTGCCAGCTGCACACTGCCTCCCTCCCACCCCCTCCCTCTCCTCACCCTTTCCCACCCCCTCCCTCCCTCTCCCCACCGCATCTCCTCCCCCCCGCCCACTCTCACTCCTCCCGACCCCCATCACACCCACCGCTAGCTTGGCCACCGCGGCCTCCTGCTCAGCGCGGCCCGCCTTGCCCCTGGGCTGTGTGCTGGGTGCCTCCAGCCCCGCTGCGCGCAACATCTCCTCACGACGCCGACTCAGCCCCGCCTGGCCCCCACCACCACCACTACTGCCGCTGCGTGCTGCCCCTCCCGGGCCTTGGTTGCTCCGGGTGGCTGCTGTGCCGCTGCTGCTGCTGCTGTCAGCAGTCTGGGCTTGCTCCTCGGCCAGGGCTTGACTGGCTGCCTGGGAACGGCAGCAGGCAGCAGGCAAGGTAGGTGGGCAGCAGGCAGGCAGGCAGGGTAGCCAGGCATGGGCTTGTAGGCTTGAGGACAGTGCAGGTGTGTCCCTTCCTGTTGGTGCTGCTCCTGCGTTCCACAGCACTGCACTGCTCTCCAAACTGTCTCCCCTGCTGCTCCCCTCTCCCTGGCTGGCCCCCATCTAGCTCCCCTGCCCAGCACCCCGCCCTCACCTCCTCGCCCTGCCAGCCTCTCACACCCCTCTTACAACCTCTTCCTCTTTGATGCCCTCTCCTCCCCTTCCCCTTCCCCTTCCCCTTCCCCTTCCCCTTCCCCCTCCCCCTCCCCCTCCCCCTCCCCCTCCCCCTCCCCCTCCCCCTCC
>JASKMD010000014.1:5160105-5198848 GCA_030144725.1 Haematococcus lacustris | reverse complement strand
CAGCCACTGCCCGTACCGGCATTTGGCCGCTAGCACATCCAGCCACACTGTTCTCTGGACAGCAGCGGGGGCAGGCAGGCAGGGGTCGGTCGGTCGGTCTGTCGGTCGGTCGGTCGGTCGGTCGGTCGGTCGGTCGGTCGGTCGGTCGGTCGGTCGGTCGGTCGGTCAGGCAGGCAGGCAGGCAAGGAGCAGCACGCAGCAGTGGCAATAGGAAGCCATCGCCGCACGGCAGCCACCGCACAATCGCCTTACTTAGTGCTGCCTTGATCATTGTTCCAGTACCCAGTTCTCCGGCTGTGCCCTCCCTCCAACTTGGCATGAGTCAAGGTAGGACCAGCTCACACTGGGGCCCCTCCCCCTCCCCCTGCCCCTCCCTTTACCCCTACCCCCCTACCCCTACCCCTACCCCCCCTCACCTCATACATGGCCTGCACCTCCTCCCACACCCCCAGCAGCTGCCCCGTCAGGCTGAACAGCACGGCGTCCTGGGCGCTGTACGCCTCCCCCCGGGCCGCCGCCAGCTCGTTGTTGGGTATCACCGCAGCTGGCGGCTCCACGTACAGCACGCTGCCCCCCGTGCTGCTCCCCAGCAGCAAGCTGCCGCCCGGCTGCTTCACCCCTGAGGGGGCAGGGGAGGCAGGGGAGGCAGGGGGGGCAGGGGGGGCAGGGGAGGCAGGGGGGGCAGGGGAGGCAGGGGGGGCAGGGGGGGCAGGGGGGGCATGAGGGCCAAGGAGGGGAAGGGGTGGCAAGGGGCGCCTGGTGCCGGAGGGTAGGGGTCCGCCCACCTGCTGTGTCAAGGGCACGGGCACAGCAGGTGCTGCCCGTCATGGTGGATGGGGCGGACCCGGCAGCAGGTTGGGTGGGTGGGTGCAGCAGCAGGGCAGGTGGGGTGGGTACAGCAGCAGCTCAAGAAGAGGGGGGATGGGCCGCCTGCTGGGGGTAGGCAAGTGCATGCGTTGCTGACATGATGAGGGGCCCTTGCCTTGCTGTGTGCATGCTGGTGGTGGCCAGGGCCGGGCTGCTTAATGGCAGGGCAGGGCCAGGGGTAATCATGCAGGATGAGTACCCAGTGGCATGGCGGGGCGGGGCAGGCCATGGGTGTGCAGTGAGGGGGACTTGCCTGCCGGCAGTGCAACGCAGTAGCGCCCGCCCCGCTCCGACACCTCGCCCCCGTAGCCCTTGAGCAGGGTGGTCAGCCGCGCTTGCAGGCCCTTGACGCGCTGGCGGCTCAGGCGCAACGCCTCACTGGCAGAGTCCTGCGGGGTCAGGCACCCACACTTGATACTTTTGCGGCACCTACCCCTGCTAACCCCTGCTGCTGCTGCCCCTGCCCTGCCCCTGCCCATCCCGCCACCCCTGTCTCGATGCAAGCCACTGCCCAGGGCAACACTCAGGCGCTCACTTCAGTTAGGAAGTGCATGCAAGCCATGCAAGCCTGGTGATGTACATGGAGAGGTCAGGCTCTGGGAAAGGTGTGGAAAAGTGAGCGGAGGGCCATGCTGTGCGTGCCGCCTCATGCCGCCATGGTTGGGCTGCCGCCCGGGGAACCCTGTGGGGTAGGCGGTTGCAGGGCGGAGTGGTGGGAGGATTGGATGAGCGTGAGGGTGAGGGAGAGCATCACCCTACCAGGTGAGGGCAGGGTGATGCGGTAGGGGACAGGATGAGGTCAGGTCACAGGACAGTGCCGCAGCGCTGCGGGTGTAGCGTCATGTTTTGCATGCGAGGGGGTGGGCGGCTAGCCAGGGCCAAATCGATCTTGATCCAGGCCAGGTCAAATCCATCCAGCCAGAAGCCCGCCAGGTCCTAACCTACTACCGTATACATTCATATCTGTTTTGGGGCCGGGTAGGGCTCAAACCCACCATCACTTGGTTCTCCTCGTCAATGGCAGAGGTGATGGCCCTGGCCAGGCTGGGCTGGGGCAGCAGGGAGGACACGGCCTCCAGCAGGGGCCAGATGGGGCCATCAGGGCCCAGGGCGTCGTTCACGCGCCCAGCCACCTGGATCTGCTCACACAGAGGGGGGCAAGGAGGGGGCCAGGGAGGGAGGGGTGCAGTCAAGCAGGGAAGGGGGGCACGCACAGGGGGAGGAGGGGAGGCTGCCCAGCCCCTGCCCTTGCCCCAACCCCTGCCCCACCCCTGCCCCACCCCTGCCCCACCCCTGCCCCACCCCTGCCCCACCCCTTACCCCTTGCCCCACCCCTTGCCCCACCCCTGCCCCTGGCCCTGCTTTTGCCCGTGGCCCTCCCTGTGCCCCTCTTGCCTGTTTCCGCAGCTTCTCGACCCCTGTGACCAGCGATGCCACCGCCCGCAGCTGGCCAGGAGTGCACACCCCCTGCACCACACACCCAACCACACTCACGCACTCACACCACAGCAGCTCAGCAGACCCCTTCCCTGCGCTGCCACCTTCCCCCATGTGCCCTCACCTGCCCTCCCCTACCTCCCCCTTGGCTGTCCCCTCAGCTGAATGACTCACATGGGGTCAGGCTGCAGGTCCGACCCACCCTGCCCCACGCCCCGCTCCTGTTAGGCCCCATGGCCATGCTGGATGTGATGACACCCCACTGCCAGCCCCCCAGACCATAGCCCCATCACAGCCGTCCAGCCATCACCACCAAGGGCCCATGCAGACCTGCCCATGATGCACCTGCCCCCCACCTGACACCCACACCTCCCACACCTCACGACTCGCCCCCAGGACCCGACCTAGCCTCACCATAGCACAGCCTCTCCACCAGGCCCTCATCCAGACCCTGACCCAGATCCCACCTGCCCATACCCATCCAGCCTGGCCCCCATAACAAGCCCATATCTATCCAGCCTCAGGAGCCCCAGCCACCTCCAACCCACCCCAGCCCACCCCACCCCACCTCACCCCCTTGTTAGCCCGGGTCAGGGCGCGGGCAGAGTCCACGGTGTTGATGCCGCCAAAGTCGAGGGCCGTGGTGAAGTTTACCTCCAACATGGTAGTCGCCCTGCGGCACCCCACCTGACAGGGCCTGAACCCACTTCCCGCTGCTGTCATAGCGCTGTGATGAAGCGGGATGGTGCTGACGGCCACACGCTGAGTAGTTGCTCCTGCTGCTGCTGCTGTTGACACCACTGCCCCTGCCTGCTAACATCGGTGCTGCTGCTGTCAGTGAAACAGAGATGCCCACCAGCAATCGTGCTGCTGGCTGCCTGCCCGCCCTCCTGCCTCCCTGCCCGCCCACCCGCCTGCCTGTGCGCCCACCCGCCCACCCGCCTGCCTCACTGACCTGGTCAGCCGCAGCAGCTGCTCGCTCTCATACGGGCTGGCAGGGGGCAGCAGCTGAGCACAGGCGCGCTTCCCTGCCCTGGTGCTGGCGAAGTCAGCCAAGTGGGAGCACAGCAGTGGCCACTCCAGCATGGCCAGAGTGGCGCGGAAACATGGCCCCAGGTGGTCGGCCTCAAGACCTGGGTGGACAGCAGAAGGCGCATTTGGTGAGGTTTGAACCCAGCACCACCTGGTACATCAGGACCTGGATGTGGTGCACTAGGCGCGCCTGCCAGGACTTGAACCCACTCAGACATGGACCCATTGGGGGCACTACTGTACCCGCAATTGATGAAAGCTGCAGGGGACTGGATTGCTCATTAATGTACAAACTATGTCAAAGCTGCACCTCCAGCTTGTTGCATGTGTGCATGTTTGGTCTTGCAAGTGGTCGTGCAGCCTGCATATAGCACTGGCGCATTTGTCCATGCCCGGCATTGAGCTGCAGACCTGGGTTCGACTCCCAGCCAGCCGCCTCAATGCTGTCAATATCCTCCGGGCTGGCTTCAACGGCAGCCTCGCCTGTACTGTGGGGGCAGGGGGTGGACCCGGATGTTGGGTGCTGGGTTGCCCAAAGCTAGTGGCCACCGCCTGGAGGTGACCCAAGGGCGGCTGCTGCTGCTACTGCTGCAGGTTGTTCTGGCGTGCACTGCCGCCACTGCCAAAGCTTGCTGGCTCTGACGATGGGCGAGTCGCCGCCTGAACACAAAGCAGGCGTGGGGGCACAAGCAGGCACCAGAGAGGCATAGGTGTGTGGTGTGATCGGGTGCAAGAGTGCAGGGTGGCTGCATACTGACTACGCAGACGCGTAGCAGGGCCAGACCCAACCACTGCAAGCACCAGCCCACGGCAGTGGCAGTAATGAGGACAAGAGCAGGAAGGGCTAGAGAAAGCAAAGCAGGAGGAGGAGCAGGGGGTGAGAGGAGCAGGTTTGGGCTACGAAGATGGGCTGTACTGCTTGTCATTTGTATTCGCTTACATGAACCCAGGGCTACGAAGCGATGCAGGCTGTGCGGCACAGACACTGCTACTGAAAGTTCGCACATCACTTGCATCCAGGCGTGGTGATGTCAGGCGCCACGACGCGCCAACACCAGTCATTTTAAGCAAGCATTGGCCTACATGTCTATGGCCAATACATAGGTGTTCGCGATCAAGGTGCGCGTGCAAGCACCAAGAATGCACAGGTTCTGGACATGCTTTTGCGGCATGTTTATGTGCACTTTTTGCACTCCTGATGTCAGGATGTCATGCTGGCTGGACCACACCCTAAAAACAGACCTGATGAGCCAGTGGCATAATGATGCTACACAAGTGGTGTGGCTGAGGCTGGGAGTTGGACAGTTTGCAGCACCTTGCCTAGTTAAAACAAAGCCTGATGTGTGTACTAACTTCAATGCGGCCCGTAACGAAGCTCAGCACCCGACTGGCCTTGACAAGTCTTACAAGTACGAGTTCCACACTATGGGCCGCAGCGTGGGTAAGGAACTCTACAGACAACACAAGTAGTTGGTGGGTCACTTCAACTTGTTCAAGAGCTACAATTTCCCTGTAGCGTCCTCAGTCACACCCAACGACAAACCACAACCTGTGATACGTCCCTTCCAAAGACCATTCGGCACCCCATTACAACAGCTTGAGAGGCTGAACAACCAGCTGGCCAGTCCGGTGTCAAACCGACAAGTGAGCTCGTTTCGTTGGTATCCCGTTTGCCGTTGCTTACAGTTTCGTGGCTTGCCCGGCATGTGCAACAGGCAGCAATACTGTAGCGGCAGAGCAGGCTTATCCAGAGAAGGTGTGCTTCCCAGCAACTCTACAACGCATATCCACCATGTGATACTTTCGTAGATTATCTGGGGTCACCAGCGTTGAGGCCACCATGGCAGGCAAGTAAAGAAAACTGGATGCATTCCTAAACTCTCGACCATTCTGACTTATGCCTGCCTACGTGACAGGGGGGCTTTGAACTTGCCTACATCGACCAACGGCTTGTCTGAGATTGTCGAGCACTTGCTCAACCCTGTGCTTGCATGCCTTCACTGGAGCTTGTGCAATTCACGAATCCTAGTCGAGTCAACCTGGGACCAGACGTCATGCAGCACCCTGACAGCTAAGAAGCACTTGCCTGGCTGTATCTGGCCTTGCAGCAGCCCACCAACATGCACTAGCTCCAGGACTCAGCAGGCACAACCTGTCTGTAGCTAGTTGCTACACTGCATCCACCCAACACCAACCCATGCCAGGACTTGATCCATTGCCAGCCAGCCCTTGCTGCCCCCATGTGATGCTTGTTGTGCACTACATGCACCATGAACAAGGCACATACTATCCTGTCCAAAGCATAGTTGATATCGCAGCCATCATGTACGGGATGTAGATTGGAAGCCATGGTGGCAGCAAGTAGCTAGTACCGCCCGAGCAGAGCAGGCAGGAGCGCTGATGACAGGGCAGGGGCAGCTAACCACCTCCTGCCCAGCCAGCCAGCCAGCCAGCCAGCCAGCCAGCCAGCCAGCAGGGCACTACCCTCATCAAACCAGGCACCTGCCGAGTTGCAGTTGTTTCACTGCTTGCGGGCTGCCGTCATGTACTGGGCGGTAGCGGATGGTGTGTATGCCGCCCTCATGCACAGTACATGTACAGGCTGTTGGAGGCTGCTGCTGCAATGACATTGGCCTCAGGGTGCCAGGCGAGGTGCAGCAGCTTGCTGGCGTAGTCAGTGCCAGCCTCTGCACCATCCCCTGCCCCACGCTTCCCCACGCCGTTCTTGCGGATTGCAAACCGATTGGCCTGCAGGTGTAGCCACGGCATGGCCCACAAGACAACAACATGCCACGCTAAGTCATTGGCGTCACTAGAAACACCTGCGTCATTGCTGCACGCTGATGGCTGAAATGGGCTGCAGTCAGCTTCCACTCAGCTGCCACCTGGGAGACCATGCGTGAATGAGTCGGGGTTGGGAGTGCATTCATGGAAGACATGCAAGCACAGGCTGCACTGCCCCTGTTGTCATGAAGACCGTCCACTCGTGCTGCAGCCGGGGCTGCTGCTGAACTGCATTGAGCTGTCAGCAGCTGCTGTGCTGGCAGATCATGTGGGGTGCCACTGGCCTGTGGGCGCTGCGCTGAGTTGATTAAAATTGCTGTGCTGCCAAAAAAGCCCCCAACACCCCCCCCCATACACATCACCACACACACACACACGCACACTCACTCACACACCGTCTCACATCGTTGCCGCACAATCGCTGTGCTGCCCTGTTGCAAACCCTGGCGCTTGTCAGCTTACATGTGCTGCACTGAGTTCATGAGCGCACCTTTGAGGGGGTTGCGAGGCGTTTGCGCATGGGGTCTCTTGAAGCCTCCAGGGTCAGGTCCGCGCTGTTCCAGGTGCCAAACACACGGAACATGTTATTGTAGGAGCCGGTGGCGATGGCGTCGCCCTTGCCATTCATGCAGCAGTCAAACTTGTCGAAGATGGAGTCGTTTTCGTACAGGTCACACAGCTGCAGATGTGGTCAGCAGGCCAGGGAACAGCATCAACTGTTCAGCATGGTAAGATGAAGAGTTGGCCAGCGGTCATCTGCATCAACAGGGTGGCTGGGAGTTCACTGTCTTGTGCGGCTGCTGTGCGGATGGGTTGCGGCCAGCTAGCCTGGCCTACCCTTGCACGCAGGTGCTCGTGCGTGTTGAAGGTTGCCACTGGTGCGCTCTCCTTGGCCAGGTCCCAGAGCTTAAGGGTCATGTAATCTCGGCTGAGGATGTACCTGCCGTCCTTGCTGAATGTGATGTCTGATATGCTGGCGATGATTTCAGAGAAGAACGACTTGTTAGCCTGCACCAAGCAGATGGCACCAAGGGGCGCCAGGTGTGGATGTAATACCTGGGCAGGCCTAGGTGCAGCTGTGGTATGAAGTTTCAGGATCACCATGATTCACCCCAACCCTGCTATATATGCATGCAAGTTCTTGCAGAAGTCAATGAGCGGGAACAGACTGTGTCACTCCCTGGGCTGGTGCATGGTATGCTTGCACTCTACCTAGGGCAGCTAGAGTGAAATGCAAGGCCTGGCCTGCCCTCTTCAGGGTGGTGTACAGCATTTGACACTGCCTGGTGCTAGCTCAGGAGCTCCTTCATGATAGCAGCTGGCTGTGCAGTCCCTAGCCCCAGGCTGCCCATGCTAGGCCCGTGCAGCACGGCCTGTGTGGCAACGCCCAGCACACCTGGGCCTCCACTTCCTCGAAGGCCTTGGCGTGCTTGTCACACAATGCAGCACTGCGCATGTCGGCTAGACGGATGCACCCCTTGCTGCTGCTGTATGCAAACACGTTGCACTGGTCAGGGTGGAACTCCGCAGATGTGATGACCTGGGATGGAAGCACGGCCGGCACGGCTTGCCTGGAGTCCAATCATATGCATTGAAGCAATGCCTGGGGCGTGTGCCTCTGTCGCACAACACCCACTGCATTGAAAGGCCATGACCTTGGCCCACACATGGGCATGCAAGGTTGCTGATCACGCTGACCAAATGCATAGCTGTGTGTAGCTGTAGCATGTGCTTGAACTGCATGTCACCTATTGCATGAGAAAGCTGTGATGCTGCACTCATTTCCATACAGGGACTTGCAAGGCCCCTGATGGCACCATCACGACATACTACTGCTTGTAGCTGCAGCTGTCACTGCGTCTGACCTCTGTTAAGTCCTCCATGTTGGAGGGCTTGATGTCAACAACGTTAAAGCTCTGCTCTGTGATGTCCAGATTCCACAGGTTAACCCGCAAGTCGTCAGCTGACAGGAAGGTGGCCTGGTCGCTGTTCACTGAGATGGAGTTGATGTGGTAGGTGTGCGCATTAGCATACACCTTTTTGCAACGAGCGGCCAGAAGAACCTCTGTGCTGGTAACCTGCACAGCGCTTGGGCCAAGGCTGTGTGGAGTTCGGTCAAGCCACCTCAGCTGGCACGGCATGCTCAGCCTGCTATTCTTACCTTGGGCATGCGCAGGCTGGTGAGCTTGGGATGACTGCTGAGTGCATTGGGCTTGTTTGCCACTGATGTGTTGCGGCCTTCAATATTGAAGTTGGCAAGGCTAGTGACTTTCTTCTCATACACCTGCACACAAGCTGGCCCAGAGTAATCAAACTTGCACAGCAACTTGCCCTAGCCAGCTTGCACACCTTCCACAGCTTCACTGTCTTGTCGTTGGTGCTCAACAGCATCCTTGTGTTGTTGGAGCTACGGCACCACCGGACTTTGTTGATCTTTTCTTCTATTTCCAATGATTTGAGGTAGTCGAACTCTGGCTCGTGCGACTGGAACTCTGTCATGTACCTATACTCGTACGCTGCGCCCCTAGGCACCGGTGCAGGGGCGCGAGTATCGGGCGCAGGAGGTTTCTGCGCAGCACGGTCAAGTGAACCAGGCAGCGTCAAAGGCAGCGTCACTACGAAGCACCCGCGGACTTGACTCTGCGGCATACCGCAAGCGGGTTGACGCGCTCAAACAACACAACACGTCCGCCCCTATCTCCGGTAGCCAGGTGAAGCCCATTCGCGTCGAACTCGACAGCAGAGATGACATCGGCTGCGGAGCACGCCAGCAATACCTGTGCTTTAAACTAGGCTGCGACAATCGCAGGGTTGGAAAAATCGTGGGGTCGACACCCCAAAGAAGCAGGCATGCTAGTCACGCAGCTTTGCTGGCTGCGGCTGCCTTTGCCAACACAGCACCCAGGTTCTGGCTTTGTAAACTGAACCGGTTCTTCAAGGGGTGGCAACGCACCCTCCTGTATATCCTCGCCAGGTGTGCGCTCGCCAAAGCATTGCAAAAACTGCCATTCGCCAGTGGCTCCCTCCCCGGCCATGCTCACAAGCGCTCCTTGGTATGCCTACACTGGCCCAGGAGCTTCAGTGCCCCAAAGCTGCATCGCCTGTGAAAGCCCCTCTGCCTAAGTGGGCTCGCCGGAGACTTGGTGTCTCGTAACTGCTCTAAACGTTGGCTACCTTTACCGGACAGCGAGAACAAGCGGTGCAGTGCGAAAATGAAGTTTGCAATGGTCATGGCACGGCATGGCATTTACAAGTTTTACTCCCTACAGGCTCGTGTTGCACCAAACAAAGCAAGTGTCTTAATCAAACAAAGGCTGTGAGGTCATTAAAACAATGGCTACTGCAAGTGTGCATAGTGTGCAAGTGTGCCCCCCCCACAGCCCCCCCCCCCACCACCCGCACAGCAGCCATCCCAGCAGCGGGGCCGGAGCTCGTGGGGCAACGCCCCAGGGGGGCAGATGCTTGAAACCCCTATTGAGTCACCTCAGGGGCCGCCTGCATCACCTGATTCCGGCCACATGTATCAGTTGGCACTAGCTGCAAACGCCACCCAGGGGCAGGCTGCTATGGCTCAAGCGCCGGCTCCTGGCTGCACGCTCCGCAAGCGTACCACACCTGAGCTGCCCCAGACAGCTGCCAAGCGCAAGCGGTGACACACGAGACATAGTTAAACATAGGCAATAGTGGCCACCTCTCCCAACCCCACCTGCCTCCTTGCCACATTCCCGCCACCGTTATCCAATCCGACTTTTGCTGCCGACGCGCATGCTCGCGTAGAGCAGCCTAAGCGACGCGGGGGGTCGTAGCGATGACTGCATGCTCCGCTACGGCTCAAATTTGAGTCACTAACTTTGACGCTTTGTTGTGCACGGCCTACTCAGTGTATGATTATTCTGGATGGGTGAAAGGTAGCTGGCTAACATAATATTTGGCGCAGTGAGTGCAAAGCTACAGCCGTCCTACTACCAGGGGTAGGTTTTCTGTTAGTTGGGGGCGCCTGACTGTAAGTCTTAAGTCTTGCTCATAGCGAGGTACAGCTTTGAGGCGGTCGTGGAGACCCGGGTAGAAGGCCAGCACATCCTCCACAGCTGCGCTGGGCTGAGAGCGCCTTCCGGGAGGAGGCAGTCCGCGGCAGAGCTGCAGGTACATGTTGCGGTTCGCCACGTTCGGGTTGACCGCGAGCTCAGCTGGGAGTTCCTCGAAGACCTCCTGGCCGTCCGGAAGCACCCTGACCCGCGTGAACCAGCCTCGCACCGCGAGGCCCAGTAGCAAGCTCCCGAGCAGCGCTCTCATGCTGCAGGCCTCCACCCAAGCCTCGAGTTGCGTGACGAGCCGTGCCTCGACCACTTCGGACGCCACGACCGCTCCCGCCTCTAAACCAGCCGCGCTCACACCCCTTATCACGGTATGCCGTTTGGCCTTCTTCGCATGCCATGTGTTCTTGTCGTGTCGGTCCCTGCGCGCTTCACCGCTGGCCTTCTTGTTCTTCTGCGCCTGGCTTGGCTCTGGCTGAGCCGCGACCTCGCGGTCAACTTCAATGTCCGAGGCATCACGGTTACGTTTGAGCTGCCTGTTTCGCTGCATCCTCTACCAAGCTCTACAGCGACATATCTATGTTACATACTTACGACCTCTAAGTTGTTCTAAGCATTTTTAACTAAACAGTAAACCAGATGTCCGCGCGCCACCACCAGTGGACCCAGCCTGGCTGCACTGCATCCTGCTCCTGTACTAGAAATGGCAAAAGGAATGACAGGTTGCCTGACCTATGAATACGGCCTAATTCATAGGTAGTTTAGAGGGGTCTAAATTAGTGCTGAATGTGAGCCTAGAAAGCTATGTATCTGTGTAGATTCATAGCTGATTCATAGGGCTCCAAATCCCCTCTCAAAAGCGGTAAATTAGAGGTGACCCAGCTGTGGTTTTGCTGTAACTTAGAGGTGACTAAACTGTGACTTAGTGGGTACATAGAGGCTGCACAGCTGTGAATGTTTGGTGAATTAGAGGCGACCCGTTGTGAATCATCAATGCGTCATTGGCGAATTAGAGGTGGCTCATCCATGATCAAGTGCTTTTTACACTTTTATAAGGGGTCAGCTGGTGGGTCACCTTACTCATTGCATCTTGATCTCGACAAGGGCACACACCTCTACCTACAACTGCAACCTCTTCTTACAACTACATCATGCCCATGTACATATTCTCGTACTCTAGCCTAGCATCTGATATACATTGGCATTGCATATCCTCCCACAGTCTTCTCCCATGCCAGCTGATAGTGAATTGTGAGAGTTGTGGTAAGCCTAACAAGTTATGCACGCGCTGCGCCATAACTGAAGGGGCACACCACTGTGCTGCGGGGCTGCGTCATGGCTAAGGTTTGCGCCGGGCTGCACGCTGGCTGCCAGCAGCTGGTCTTCCATCTGGGGCAGGCGTCAGGGGTGTGCGGCTCCTCAAACCTGAATGCAAGGGAGAAATCCAAGAATACACTCACCCGCACACCAGATTGTTGCCTGCGTGCCCCCCCCCGGCCCCACTGAAGCCCCCTATACACAACAACTCCCCTGCCCGCTCAGCCCAGACAGGCCATATACACAGATTACCGTACTCTCCCTTTTGATTCGCGAGGCCTCGAAAACTATAATTAAATACTCTTTCCCGATGCAAAAAAAACATTGTTTACTTTTTCCCGATGCAAAAGTTGCAGCAAAACACAACTTTGACAACGTGGGTGTGCCTATAAATATTCAAGACAGCCATTCCTTGCATGACATGTCAATCCTCCGTGGACACTTTCTGCACAGGTCACCAAGTCAAGCCACCCGATCACCAAGTCACAGCCACTGTGCAAGGGCCATCTTCGTGTTGGTCGACCTGGCGTAGCAGATTTTCGGCTGCGTCGTCGGCACTGATACCACGGACCATGAAGCGGTCCATCGCAACACCATTCACGCAGGTCAAATAATTGTTTGACCACTTCGCGATTCAGCCAAAAACCACATTGTTTACTCGTTCGCGATTTCGCGAGGCCAAAAAAACGATTCGCGGACGCGAATCAAAAGGGAGAGTACGGTACACACAAACACAAGCATCTTACCCACCCACCCACTTGCCCATGCACCCATCTGCCTATCTGTCCACCTGCCTATCAACTCCTGCCATCTAGTGCCCTCCCTGCTCCTCCTCCTCCACGAACCAACCTTGAAGCATGCACACTTGACAATGGCAACAGAGCTTGTCACTCCTTCATGGCAGCCTGCAATGATGCAAACGTACAACATTGTGATGCAAACATACAACATTGCACATTTTAATGCAATGTACCTCAACACCGACCCACAGACTGTCAGAGCACATGCTCACCACAGTAGTGGGCTTCAATGTGGCTGAGTGGATGTCGGGGCCGCGTTGCTGCCTCCTGCTGTGGTCATTGCTGCGGCTGCGCCTGCGGTCACGGCTATGCTCTGGCTACGCCTGTGGTCACTTGCACTCCGCCGGCTGCCACTGCTACGGTTGTGGCTCAAGGGCCGCTTGTCAGTGACTCCTGACCTGCGCGAAGGAAATGGACGCAACTTCAGGCGTGTCCACATGTCAACATCTATCCACAACATCTATCCACTCCGGCCGCACCCACAGCTGCCACTGCGGCTAAAGGGCTGCTTGTCAGTGACTCCTGACCTGTGCGATGGAAATGCGACGCGACGTCAGGTGGTTCTACATGTCAACATCTATCCACAGTCCTGGCCCTGTATCGCCGCGCCCAGTTCGAGCACGCCGCCGCCATCGATGCTCATCGATACCAGCGAATCAGTGGCGATGGGAGGTGGCCATGCAGGCCAGGCAGAAACTGAGGGCGAAATGTCAAATGTTGATGCAAGTATTGTATAAAACAAGAGAAATTTGCAGGGTCGCACAACGATGATGTTCGCCCGCCTCAGATGTCCTAGGGCCGTTCTTCTGGCATCAGCGCAGCACTCCACAAGTATGTACGTAGTTTGAGCGATACCTGTAAAGAGACACCATCGCGGCACGGAGCGGCTTGGTGTACTTAGCAATTTTTATTGACGTTGTGCGCTGATGGTACAATACTGTGCTAATTAGCGATGTTTCAGTCCTAACTAGCCTCTGATTCACTACATATTGGCCTCTAATTTACAGGCCTTGAACTCAGGCGTTCCCAACATGGGGTTGGTAATCTTCATGCAAGTACTCTCTCAATACCGCACTGTTTTCGATAGCGTTCATCACATTGGCATTGGCGTTTTAGTCCGCGTAACCTGACCATCAGCGCTAGCCATTGGAGTCTTTGCTCGCGTACTGCCACATGTGCCCGCGAACAAATCACATCGGCGAGACGGGTCTCCTTGGCACGGTGAGCCACATCGCTGAGGCCCCATCTACCTAGCGTAGTGAGCTACTTGTGCACAAATGGAATGTCCGGCCAACACCCAACGCGATGTCTGCCGGGCGTGCAGGGCACCTTGACGGGGTGATTGAAACATCTGGGCGTATTCGCTTTCGCCAAATACACCATTTGCGTCGGCGCACACTAAGGTATTACCGGCCTACACCCCCCCCTCATCATCTGTGTCCTCCACTGTGTTGCAGCCGCTGCACCCATAGAAAAAGCGATACGTAATGTTTGTTCTTGACTCATTGGTGCATCTCTTAAAACAAACCGCACATTAAACAACCCAGGCCTCTATCAGTTTGACATCTTCAAAGTGACATCATGTTCTCCAAGCAGAATCAGGGCCACGGGGCTGTGGGGTGGCAGTTGAGCTAGGAAACTTTGCACGCAGGTGGATGGCATGTAGGGGAGTGTAACTCTGAGAGGAGCCGAGTCCAAATTCGGTCATGGTGTGGAGCTGTGTTACTGACTGCATGGCTCTGGCCTTGAGATCGGCTAAGGGAGTTGAGGGTCACAGACCAAAGTGAGCGTTTGGCTTATCTGAGTATGAGCGTTTGTAACAATGTCTGAGAGGAGCTTAACCTAGTAAGTAGCATGCTGTAAGTCCCAATGGTTGAGCTGTGGCATTGCCGTTTAGGTATGGGGGGGAAATGGGTTCATTGCCACATGCCGCAACCGTTTTCAGATCCGACTGCTGCTGCCGACGCGCATGCTCGTGTAGAGCAGCCTCAGCGACGCGGGCGGTCGTTGCGATGACTGCATGCTCCGCAACGGCTTAAATTTGAATCACCAACTTTGATGCTTTGCTGTGCACGACCTACTGAGTGAAAAACTATTCTGGATGGTCGAAAGGTAGCTGGCCGGGTTGGCTACATTTTGAATCATCTAGCATATTATTTGGCGCAGTGAGTGCAGAGTTACAGCCGTCCTACTGCCAAGGGTCGGTTTCCTGTCATTTTTTGAATGTTGGGAGCGCCTGACTTGAACATTGCCCTGTAAACCTCTAAAACCGCTCTGATTAAGCTCTGTTTCAGCCCTGGTGGACCCCTAAAATACCCCACATTCAGAGCCCCATGAATCAGTGCTTAATCAGTACTGAACTGACTGCTCTGAAACACCTCTAATTCGCCGCATATCAGCGGCCGCTGAAACAACGCACAATTACAGCGCTCTGAAAAGGTGCTAAGTTGCGGGTCATAAGAGGTCCGAAACTTTCCGACGTCCTATACCAAGCTCTACAGCGACATATCAATGCTATGTTACATTCAGGCGTTCCCAACATGGGGTTGGTAATCTTCATGCAACTGCGGCCCATCTACTCCATCATTTGATGTAACGTTTGCTGCGTCTGCTGCAATGCGACATTGCGCGTTTAGTGTTCGACTGGAATTGCCATCGGAGTCTTTCGATGCGGGCAGCCACATGTGACCCCGAATGTGTCCCAATCAGAGACCGTGGTTAGCTACACTGGTAAGCTCCGTCCTTGGCTATCCGTTAGCGATGCACGACATGTCGGTGGCGCACACCACCGAAGTCCGGCAAACATGGTTGCGCGAGCTTTCTGATGGTGCAGGCCGCTTGGCGAGGATGTGAGGATTCCCTTAAGTGTTGACGGCAACGCTATATCGCTATAATGGTGGGCGCCTGGCTTGCAAACCCACCCCCCCCTTCAACATCTTTGCTGCTTTCCAGCCAAACTCCCTACACTCTTGTCCAAGATGACTCTTACGTGCATCACCAGAACAAAGAAACATAGATATTGGATTTACGCACGATGATTGGGACCACTCCAAAGGCACATCAATTGTTGGCTGCAGGTGTATGATGAGTAGTTACCCCCTTCCACCACCCCCTTCCAGTCCACCTAACCCTACACCCTGCCCATCCCCGCCCATCCCAGCTCTCCAGCCCTCCCCTCCTCCCACCCACTCCCACTCTCCCAACCCCTGCAAGCCATGGGCAAGAGACCGAGCAAAGCTCTTCGTGCCCATCTGAAGGCGTTAAACAGCTCTCCCCAGGCAGGCCACCGCCACTGCCCTAATGGTATGAAGGCTGCGGTGGGCAGGGCACAGGCTGCGGGATGTGGAGCAGTCCCTAGTGGGCACCGTGGATGGGTTGAAGGGCGACCTAGAGGACCTGCAGGCAGCACACCAACGCCTGCAGGATGAGCATGTGGCTTTGCAGCAGGTGGCATCCAAAACAGCAGCTACCAATCACTCCCTACGGGCTGCTCAACGCAGCCTACAGGGTCAAGTGCATAACTACCGGCACAAACGCCGCCCCCACCACTCCCCACTCACCTTCAAGCAGAGGCAGCAGCTGCTGGTTTTGGAGCAGCACCCCGTCTCAGTGGAGGTGTTGAGGCGGCTGGGGCTGGGGCTGGGGCTGGGGCTGGGGCTGGGGCTGGGGCTGGGGCTGGGGCTGGGGCTGGGGCTGGGGCTGGGGCTGGGGCTGGGGCTGGGGCTGGGGCTGGGGCTGGGGCTGGGGCTGGGGCTGGGGCTGGGGCTGGGGCTGGGGCTGGGGCTGGGGCTGGGGCTGGGGCTGGGGCTGGGGCTGGGGCTGGGGCTGGGGCTGGGGCAGCAGATGGGGCAGCATCAGCAGCAGCTGAGGCAGCATATGGGGTAGCAGCAGCAGCAGATGGGGCAGCAGCAGCAGCAGATGGGGCAGCAGCAGGAGCAGATGGGGCAGCAGCTGGGGCTGGGGCTGAGGCTGGGGTTGGGGCAGGCAGACTCACCACTCAAGTCACCGATGTGTTGGTAATCATCCCCTTGCCTATTGGCACGGCAGAAGCCCATGTCCAGGTCATAATGCAAAGCAAGGGTGAATATGGGTGTGAACATGGGTGAATATGGTGGTGTTGTCACCCGCATGAGCAAGCTCCTGCAGAGCAAGGGGCAGGCTGGCTGCATTCGGGCGCAGCCCTGCTATAGCCACGGCATACACAATACCCTGCTGACTGGGCTAGCTGCATTGGGTGGTGACATTTGCCCAGCTATTGAATCCATTGCCAGCTTGCTGGCCCAGTATTGGGTGCCACTCGGCATGGGAGCATGGGGCGCCAAGAGCTGGCTGTGCCTGCTGCAGGCAGCAGCTTCAGTCATACCTCCAGTTTCACAAGCAGGAGGTACACACGAGCTGGAGGGTACCCAAGCTACTGAGCCACGTGTGCACCCACATCCGTGGGAAGCTTGCCGCAGCTGCGCCCCCTCAGCAGCAGCTGACACCTGCAGGCACCACCCCTGAGCTGGCTGTGCCTGCTGGTGCACCCCCTCAGCAGCAGCAACAGCTGGCAGCGGCAAGCACGTCACGTAAGCGTGAGGCACCTGCAGCTAACAAGTCGAGGGCAGCAAAGCAAGGTGAGACAACACCACGTACTGCACCTAGCACCTTGCTAAGCGTAGTAGAGCAGCCGGTAATGCACTAGCGCCAGCAGCAGCTCCAAATGCTAATAGTGGTATCCAGTCGTCACGACTGCCGTCGTCGCGTCCACATGCCAAAAGCAAATCATGTTCCGACTGCTGCTGCGCGTTGCAGGTGCCAGCAACATCGGTGTGGCGAAGCGTGCTAGTGTGGCGCGCCTCGCATGAGGCTAAATCGCATGAATTTAAATGTCGATCTTTGGGCAGGCACTGAGCACCGCTGAGAGCGAGATAGTTTTTGCTGCGTCGGCCATCTCGTAGCTTTGAGTCTCCTCTGTTTAAAGCACTGTTTATATATATTTTTGACT
Organism: Haematococcus lacustris; assembly: GCA_030144725.1. Taxonomy (NCBI): domain Eukaryota; kingdom Viridiplantae; phylum Chlorophyta; class Chlorophyceae; order Chlamydomonadales; family Haematococcaceae; genus Haematococcus; species Haematococcus lacustris. The sequence continues at coordinate 5,181,590 of JASKMD010000014.1, read as the reverse complement.
GAGTGGCTGCGGAGATACGGGCTTCCTATCACAGGGGGGTGGTTTTCAGGTAGTTGGGAACGCCTGAGTTACATACTTACGACCTCTAAGTTGTTCTAAGCATTTAACCAACAACCGAGTTATAACTAAACAGTAAACCAGATGTCCGCGCGCCACCACCAGTGGACACAGCCTGGCTGCACTGCAGCCTGCTCCTGTACTAGTCGCAATGGCGGGTACATCACCCACGGAAGGGCCTGGTACTCGGCAACTGCGGATTGCGTGTGCGCGCGCGTGCAACAGATCGCGCTTGTGCTGCTGGGTGACGCTCGGCCGCTTGACTATATCTTACTGCAACTTTGCCCGCGGCCGCGGCCCTGTATCATACAGAAACGGAAGCTACAGGAACTGTATATGGAAGGCTGTATGAGCGTTATGTATCAGCTTTGATCATGCATTTGGGCAAATTGAAAAAGCATGCAGTGCAGATGTTCGAATGCACCTTGTAGATGCATGTTGCCTGTGGGCATTGCAATGCAACCCCAAACAAAGGCATTAATTGGACAGAGAAACACTCAAGAGATATACTTATTATGTATTGCAGCCAACGAGCTGATGAGTGCAGCCTTGCAGATTCTCCCTAAACCACCTAGCCAGCCACAGCAAAGGCAGCGCCAGCTGCCTAGGCTGGTGGGCATCACCATGTGAACAGGGGCACCATGACACTCTATACTGGGCGGTCTCTCAAGCATGACTGCACCTCAGCTCCCTCAGCCACCTGAACCCCATCCCTTGGATCCCAGCGATGAAGGAGTGGCAAGATCCAGCAAGGTCCAGCAACATCTACACACACAACCTACTAAAGCCTGAGCCTGGGCATTCACCGGGCACTACCAGAGGAGTAGCTGCCAAAGTGCCGCCACTGTCACGCCAACCGCACAAAACGCTCGCTGTGCTCCCAGCTGCTTTGTCACTTCCAGTGCTTGCAAACTTGCTGAGCCATGACGTATAGCGCTGCCACAGTGCAGCATCGATCAGTACCTGCAAATAAGCAGCATTTTGGGCACAGCAGTGTGGTCTACAAAACAAAAGAACACTAAGGAATTGAAGACGACGACGACTCGAGGACGCCTCCTTCTGGAGCTTCCCTCTGGGGCGTGGCCTGCTCCCTCCACCTACCCCACTCGAAACGATCCTTCCCAGCCTCCCTTCACCCCTGCCCTGCCCTGCCCTGCCCTAAACCTCTGTTACCCCTGTTAGTGAGGCTGTACTTTGGCGAGTCTGCAGCTGGTGTATGATGCGCAAGGCCTGTGCAGCCCTGCACACTGGTGCGCCATCACCATCACAAAGCCGGGCTCGCACCTGTACTTTGTGGAGTAGTCCTTGGGCGACACCACCAGACCTCGGCCCTTGCGAGCCCCTCGATAGATGGTCTCCACGATGTCGATGAACTCTTGCTTGTCTGACATGGGCCAGCTGATTTTGTTGTTGTTACCCGTCCCCAGGTCAATCATGATGTGCTTGTTTCTGCAGCACCCCAGCATGGACTCGCCTTGAGAGAGAGGGACGACGTTGGGCTGGGTGACAATGGGCAGGACAGCGTTTGACATGGCTATGTTGGGCAAGGCAGGGCAGGTGAACTACAACCGTGCCCTCCTTCTCTGCCTGATTGTCTGCCTGCCCTGCAAGCACCACCGTTGCTGCCGCGCTGCCATGCTGCCAAACAAGCCCAACCAAAATGCCAGAGGCAGCACGCACCTAAAGAAGAACATGGTTGTGCATGCGTCGTACAGCTCGTACATGGTGTTGAAGTCCGGAACCTCCGAGTTGTCAACGAGGTAGATGACGGCGAAGTTCTTTATCTGCTCAGCCACACCTAGGGCAGAAGGGCAGGTGCCAAGAGCAGGGCAGTCTATGGCTCATCCCGGCCACCCCTCGACTTTCATCAGAGGCACCATGCAGCTTAAGCAGGCAAGCACATAAGTTGGCACAAGTGGGCTATAAGCACGCTTACAGGGGTGACTACCCTCAACATCTGCGTTGCCGCCATACAGCCTTAAGCCAAACAGCCGTAACAATGTGCACTGCCTCTACTTGCCTGTGCTCATGGCTGCCCCAGCTTACGTGCTTGCCAGCTTATGTGCTTGCCAGCTTATGTGCAGCCAGCCACCTAACACAGGAGAAAGAAGAAGGAGAAGATGAGGATGGCTGTGGCAATGGTTGAGGTGTGGCAAGGGAGGAGCCTCCTACTGGGCCATGGCCTGCACCCACCATCATCCTACTGCATGAGTAATGCATATCTTGACCTCTATTGAACAAGAACACCTGTATGCCCCTGGCTGCCACTGCCGGGGGCCGCCCTACCCCTTGCTGCTCCCCTGGGGGACACGCCAGGTCCGTGTCTGGTGTATGTCTGGTCCAGGCCCATACTATGTGTTTATAGAAAATCCAGGTCAAGTGTTTTTGCTGATGATGGGGTGCGGGGGTGTTGCACCCTGAAGCTTGGCCAGGTGCACGGTGGGGGCACTGGGCTTGGCATTTCTTGATATCCAGGCATCTGTCTGGACTGTGCCCTTACAGTGGTTCACAATGCGAGAAGAATACTACGCCTTGGCACATGGGACTGGCACATGAGCATGAGGGGAGCAGGGCGAGCGCAGGAAGGAGGCCCTTGCACGCCTCCCACTCCACACAGTGCTGCTGGCTGCTCACCTGCCAGCACTTCATCCATCTGCATGCATGACGTGTCCCAGTCGTGCCCAAACCGGATGATCACAACGCGGTCCTCCTCTCCCAAGATGGCCTGGTCAACGGCCCAGCCGCTGTGCAAGTGCGGTAGCAGGTAACTCATCCTGCACCTGCAGTTGTATAAAACGGGCTGCACAAGTGTCTGCTTTGCTTGATGGCTAGTACCATGCAGCTGCTGTTGTTTGTGCTACCTGGCCTAAACTACGCAGCTGTCGCTACTCTCCACGCCACCACATTGCTGTTCTTGTCCACCAGCAGCGTGACCCAATCGTTTAGGTCTGAAGCGAAAGCATTTTTGGGCGCACCTTGCTGCAAGAAGCACACCGCGCTTGCAGGCTGTTCCCTCAGACCGCCCTTTAGTTTGTCCTCGCTTGTGCTTGCCGTCGGCGGCGCCAGTAGGCACGCGCTAACCTTCTGGACCCAGCTCACACGCTGCACACAATGACCTCCCAGACTTTCATGCACCTCTGCCATACAACTACTTGAAAGGATACATCAACCATGCTGTATCCCTATCCTCCTGTGGAGCCCCTGCACTTCTCCACAGCAGTGAGAGACCGGTGTGTGTCCCTAACCTAGGAGTCGGGACTGTGTCCCTAACCTATTCGCTAGAGCCCTACCCTATGCACACTCTAGCGACACACATCCCCTTTGTAAGGGGCAATCGAGTTGTTTGTTTGTTTGGCTGATGGCATGATTCACATGTCACTATCGCTGCCGCTGGTGCTGCCGCTGCCACTTCCGCAGCAGGCCTTTGTCGCGCACTTGCACCCACTCCTGGCCTGGTCTGCCTGGGTTAGGCATGGCGGGGCGGCCCTGCCAGCTGCTGAGCTCGCGTGGGCGGCCCGGCCCGGCTGCAATGCGGCGGATGTTCAGCGCGGCTAGCACGTCTTGGTCGTAGAACCTGCGCTTGATGACATTGCTTGTAGAGCACATCAAGCCCCGGATCCGGGACCGCTTCGCCATGCTGCGCACCGGGTACAGCCACCTGCAAGGCAACATATGTCAATGCTCACTTGTAAGACCCTTCCTTGCCAAACCAAGTGTGAAGTCGAGCCATGTGTAGCCTAAACGGTGCAGGGCACAGTCTAGGCTGGTGTGTGAGATGTCATTCTACAGCTATGTAATGACTCCACTCCTGCAGTGCGAAAGCATCTGAGGTCTCTCACCTGAAGGACTCTGCCTGGCCCTGCACCACGTTGGTGCGGGCAGAGCTGACCCGGCTGGTCCGGAACTCACGCACCAACACCACACGCCCGGGGAACTGCTTGCATGCCTCCCGTCGTATCTGCTTGACAGGCACACCCTTGCTGCCAATGCTGCCACTGCCACTGAAGCCTGCTGCCCCATAGGCCAGGGCCAAGGGGCGACCTGTGGCAGCCGAGTTGCAGCGTACCTTGGCACCCTTGACAGTCTGCAGCCAAGGCACACAGGAGAGACACATTGTGAGCTCAGCCTCAGGTCAAGTCATGGCAAAGACAAGCATAATGAGCATATATAAACATACACATACTGGCACACATACTGGCACGTATGGCCTACTCACCTCGGCCCAGAACTTGGCCACCGTGCGCTGCTTGCCTCCGTACAGCCGGAACCTGGCGTTGGACCAACGCCGCTTGGACAGCTCGGCCCACATGGCCGGCCAGGTCCACAACGTCGTGGCAGCGTACTCCCGGTACCGCTGCAGCGAGGCGGTGTAGTTGGTGACTTGCGACAGTAGATCGTGCTGAGGCTTGATGCCGGCCGTCCAGACCTTGGACTCCTTGGCGTGTTCCGTGATGCCGCTCTGCCGGTAGTACTGCCCCGCAGTCAGGCTGCGCTGCCACACGGACTTCACAGCGCCGGAGGGGTACCGCTCCTCGTGGGCCACTGTCGCCATGTTCGTCTTCTCGGGGTCGCAGCCCAGCCAATCGGCGTCCAGGTGCGCCAGCGGGTTGACAGCGCCCTCCTCCTTGCCCATGCAAGGCAGCTTGTCGGGCGGCTCTGCTGGCTTGGGGCGCGTAAACATCACGCTGACCGCGACTCCGTCAGTGTGCACCACCTGCGCGAATTCCTGTCCACAACAGGCATGAAGCCTGGGCCGTGAATGGACAGCCTAGCCTCGCGTCGGCAAGCATGGCAACAAAGGCCACCATTAATCCACAGACTAACGTATAGTGCACCCTATCATGCTCACTAAATACTATGCAGTCCTGTTGCTCTAGTAAGCGCTTTGCGTATAGCGGCCGGCGCCTAGTAAGCGCCAATGTCTTCCGTGCTGCTGCGCCAATGTCTCCCGTGCCGACGTCACAATTAGCCCACCTGGACGAGCTGCTGCTGCGCAATGATGACACCGCTGCAGTTAGCCTCGCGCGGCAGCTGCAGGAGGAGGGTCTGCTGCTGGGATTTGGTCAGGGCCGGCAGCTCCCAAAGCGCATCTACAGCCTGGAGGAGCTGCGGTTGAACCAAATCGACGCAGCTAAGCTGCTGAGCCCCAAGGACAAGAGCCTGGACCTGATCAGGAGCACTGGCCAGGTCAGCAGCCCAGGATCAGGCCCTGGTCCAGGACCCAACACACCGCCATCCCATTTACAAAACTCTCCAAGTTCAGGTTAGCCTGCAGGTATTCTTGGGTGCTGGGCGGTTACACTGACCATCATACTCCCCACTCCATAAGTGCACTTTGGAGAGGCATTGTAGCAAGCAAGCCTGTAGGTATGGAGTCAGGCGCTGGCTGAACACTGCAGAGTGAGGGTAGCCTGCCCCCGCCAGCAAGCGCTTCACCCCTTGTGCAATCAGCCAGGGAATCCTCTTTGCGTCACAGCGTGTGCAGGCCCAAGGCCAGGCACAGATCCCTGCTCCCCCCCTTGCCCCGCCCTAGCCCCCATCTTGCCCCGCCCTAGCCCCCATTCTGCCCCGCCCTTGGCCCCATCTTGCCCCGCCCTTGGCCCCCCTTGCCCCCTCTTGCCCGCTTGCCCCCTTGCCCCCCCCTCACACAGCTGACTGGACAGCGGGCCACGGCCCTGAGGGAGCCCAGCTGCAGCAGCCGCCCTCAGGGCTTGCAGTGCCAACACAGCCAGAGGGACCTAGGCAGGCGCGGCAGCCCACAGACCCCTCCTTGGCACCCTCACCAACCACTTCCCTGACTGTCCTACTGTCCTTCTTTCTTGGCAGCCAGTTGCACACTCAAGGCAGGCAGGCTCAAGGGCTAGCCACACTGCTTTGCTCCTCCTCTACTGACAGCCAAGCAGGCCAGAGCCCGTGCTCAATGCAGGCAGTGAGAGCGGGCCAACCAGGGCGCTGCTACCTTCATGGCCTGACTGACAGTCAGGGTCAGCTCAGGCCAGCAGCCCTGAGACAGGGGCCACCCCCCTGGCCACCCACCTCCATTGCATGCCCACCCCCCAGACTCAGCCAACCACCCTCCTATCTCTTTACCACCCACTCTCCCTCCCTCCCTATCCCTTCCTTGGCGCACCTACCCATCATGGCCTGACTCACAGCCCCTCCCCCCGTCCTCCCCGTCGCCAGTCTCTCACCCACCTCCCCATCACCCCATCGTTGCCAGACTCTCACCCAGCACCCTCATGGCCTGACTCATAGCCCCTGTCCCCTTGCCTCGTCAGCACCCCAGCGCCTGGACTGAGCGCCCCCTCCTTCCTCACAGGCCGGGGTGGCTCTGCCTGCGCCCTCTGTGCAGGCAGCAGCGGTGGCGGGCCTGGCGGCCCTGGCGCTGGCCACTGACCTGGATGGGGGGCGCGTCCTGGGTGCCGCCTTTGCCCTGGTGGCAGCCCTCACCCTGGACCAGGTCAGCTCACCAGCCCCTGGCCAGCACACCCTCCCAACCTCACACCTGCCTGCTCACACCTTGTTCGCACGTCACACTCCACAGTCTGCCTGCCCACTCTGCACAAGTTGCACTGGTCACATACAGCACTGGGTGTTTCAATGTCTCTGCTGCTGCTGCTGCTGCTGCTGGTAGTAAGTGACGTGGTAGAGTGTGTGTGTGGGTGTGTGGGGTGGTGGCAGGTGGTGAACCAGGGTGGAGGGGAGACCCTGCTGGTGGACAGCCTGGGTCGCCTGAGCCTGGCCCAGTACCGGCAGCGGGTGGCCCTGCATGAGGCCGGTCACTTCCTAGTGGCCTACCTCATCGGCATCCTGCCCCGCGCCTACACGCTGTCAGCCTGGGACGCCTTCACCAAGTAAGCCGGCCGGCACCCGCTGTCAGCCAGCAGGGGCAGCAGCAGCCCTAGCAACAGTCATGGCAGTAGGGGCAGCAGGGGCAGCAGCAGGCCTAGCAACAGTCATGGCAGTAGGGGCAGCAGGGGCAGCAGGAGCAGCAGGGGTAGCGGGGGCAGGAGCTGTGCAGCAAGGGCAGTAGGGGCAGTAGGGGCAGCAGGGGGCAGCAGGAGGGGCAGCAGGTGTGCAGGTGTGTGCTGCACTGGGCCAGGAGGGGTGGGTGCGCCCTGCTGCCTGTTCAGGTACCGCACCCTGAACCTGCAGGCGGGCACCCAGTTCTGTGACGCAGCCTTCCAAGCCGAGCTGGCAGCCGGCAGGTTGAGCTCCAGCAGCTTGGACCAGTACGCCTGCATGGCCCTGGCTGGGGTGGTGACCGAGGCGCTGCGCTTTGGCGAGGTGTGATGGCGGGGAAGGGGTGGGAGGGGCACAGGCTAAGGGAGGGGGGTCAGGCTCAGAGGAGGGGGCTGGGGGCCCGCATGGGTTAGTCAGCAGCCATGGGGGTGCAGGGAGTGGCAGGGAGGATGGTGGCAGGGGAGGGGGGGAGCCTGCAGCCTGCGGGGTGGTGAGGCGAGGGACGGGGGGAGATGCTGTGAGTCGGACTACTACCAAGGGGTTAGGTCCTCGCGCCCAGGGAGGACGAGGGAGGGTGGTAATGAGGGAAGAGGGTGATGGGTTGGTTATGAAGTGGGTGGCCAGGGTGAAGGGGTGAAGAGGGTGGTGGGCTGGGGCCATGCATGGGGCAGAGGCCAGGGGAGGGGAACCTGGTGCAAGGTGGGGTGTCAGGGCAGGTGGCAGGGAGGGGGTGGCTGGGTGGCAGGGAGGTGGGACGGGTGGGGAAGTGCCGCAGCCTTGTGTGGGTGTGAAGGTAGGGTGTCAGGAGGTGGGGGACTGGGCCCCTCCTTCGTGTTGAACCTGGTAGCTGAGTTGTGGGTTCAGAGCTGGGGGCTGGGCAGCAGGGTGTTGCTCCGCTGCTGTGGGTGTGCAGGCTGAGGGCGGGGTGGGGGACGTGGCCCAGCTGGACCGCATGATGAGAGCGCTGGGTTTCACCCAGGCCAAGGCTGATGGCCAGGTAAGGCCAGGGGGGGGGGCAGGCTAGGCAGGCAGGCAGGGGCAGAATGGGAGGGGGAGGGCAGACAGGGGCAGGCAGGCAGGCAGGCAGGCAGGTGCTGGAGGGACGACATATTGTGGCAGGGGTTTGTGAAGTTATGGTGGGTCGGGACTGATAGCCCAGCAATTCTCATTGACACTCGGTGGCTCTGCTGGGCCATGCACTGCTGTCAACTCAGCTTCGTCACCCCAGGTCACAAGGGCCACTGCTCTAGTGCTGTACTGAGGGAGCGACCGCCAACCTAGATGGAATCCGAGCTACCTTCAGTCATGTAGGCGTACCCTAGCTGTACTGTGTCAGGGTGCTCAATGTGCTGCATCATGCTGCCCTGTAATGCTGGTTGGCCTCGGCCTCATCATGCTCCTTCATGGTCGTCAGCCTCGGGTGCCACAGGGGCTGCTCTTGGTCTTCATGTCCGTGACTTGCATGGTGTGCACGACCCCGAAGATATGAGATTCAAACCGATAGCATTGCTTTGCATCGTTTTGATTTCCATCTGCCGGCCTGGAGTGCCGCAGGTGCGGTGGGCGGTGCTAAACGTGGCCATGCTGCTGCGCCGGCACTCCGCGATACAAGACAAGCTCGCAGCCGCCATGAGCCGCGGGGACTCGGTGGGCAGCTGCCTGGCGCTAGTGGAGGAGGAGTTGCGGCGGGCTGCCGACATTTAATCACTTTGGATTTACATGTGAGAACGTTGAGAAGTGAAATGTTGATTGTGTATTACGTTAACGCGGGTTATAGACATGCGCCTTGTGCCAGACTCATCACACACTAATTCAGGTGGCAAATGCCGCGCTGGTTGTGTTAGCACAGCCAAGTTATATACTTTATATACCTTCAGCGCATGTCGATGTCTGGTGTAGGTGTTTCGCACTAAATGTTGTCCACATGTGAGCACCATGCACTCCTAACAGCCGTGACGGGTGACTGTTGCAGCGCACCCCGGCTAGGACATAGAACGGTCCCAAGAGTCGAACCCGAGTAATGGGCAGCTGTGGAAGCCCACCATGCCACCTGCTGCATCACACTACAGCAATGACACTAGCGGCCAGACTACGCCCAAGGCGGAACCGGCACGCTACACACCTCACCCCACCACTCCACTAGTCCTTCGCTCGCCCTCAACGTTGTTCAACTTCCCGCCCTTCCCCCCTCCCCACGCTTTGCAATGCCCAATACCACAACACTGCCCACCAAGACAACCTGGTATGGACGGTTGCGTGACAGTGATCTTGATGTTTCCCTAACCCATTGCCCCCTGCCCCCTGCCCTTGGCCCCCGGCTGCCCACTTGCCCCCAGCTGCGGCCCCACGGGCTCCCCTGCCTCCCCCCTAGGTGGCCAGCCCCCCCGGGCCCCACCCTCTTGAGCCAAGCACAGCACTCCGGATGGCTATGTGACCATCCGGCCAGACCCCACCCTTCTCGAGCCAAGCCGCTTGCGCCCGCCATCCCATCCAGGACAACACCCTATGCTGGCTAGGGGAGGGCACGTCCGGCCAGACCACACCTAGGCTAACTGTGGATGCTGGGGGGGGTGCATGCCGCCCACAGCGCCTGCTGCTGCTGCTGCTGCTGCTCTCATGCGCCATAGCCCTTAGTACAGAGGGGCATGGCGGAGAGGCAGGGGCAAGGGGTGGAGGGGCAGTGAGAAGCCTCACCCCCCATACTTGCATGCCCCCTTGGGAGATCATCAGGGGGGAGCAGGGGGTGCCCTCCCCCACCCCCTGCTCATTGCCCCCTGAGACTGACCAGCTGGTCCACCACGCTGGGGTCAGCCAGTGTGGACACGTCCCCCAGCTGGTCCTCCTCCTTGGCTGCAATCTTGCGCAACACTGCAGCAGCAGCCAAAGCCAGGGTCGGGGTCAGGGCCAGGGTCAGGGATGGTATCAGGTTCATGATGCCTGGTACCTCTGCCCTGATCCCAAGCGCATCTCCCCCTACCCTTCCTTGGGGGGCCTGGTACCCATCCCTGCCTGGCCCTCCCGTCTCCCCTCCCGTCTCCCCTCCCGCCCACCTCTCCGCATGATCTTGCCGCTGCGGGTCTTGGGCAGGCCTGGCGCCCAGTGGATGACGTCTGGCGCTGCAAACGCCCCAATGCTGGTGCGCACCGCTGCCACGAGCTCTTTGCGCAGCTCTTGCCTGGTCTCCTGGCCCTCCATCAACGTCACGTATGCGTAGATGCCTTGACCCTGCAGGGCACAGGCCAGGGCGATAGCCAGTAGATACGAGGGTGAGGGTGAGGGTGAGGGTGAGGGTGAGGGTGAGGGTGAGGGTGAGGGTGAGGGTGAGGGTGAGGGTGAGGGCAGCCTACCTTGATGGGGTGGTCAAACCCAACCACCGCTGCCTCAGCACACAGGGGGTGGGCCACCAGCGCACTCTCCACCTCCGCGGTGCCGATACGGTGCCCACTGACATTGATCACCTGCAGCAGCGAGGTCCACAGTGAAGCTGGCAGCAGCTGAGGCAGCAGCTGGGGCAGCAGCAGCAGCCAAGCCACAAGCTTCCCCCAAGTCACCACTCCAACCGCCCTTGACCTCGCCCTGGCCCCTCCTGGCCTGGCACCCTGGCCCCTCCCTGCCGCCTCCCCCTCCCCCCATTACCCCTGTCAGGGTGTGCCATGCGGCCATGCGGCCAGGGCAGGGGTCATGAGAGGCAGGGCAGGGCACTGGACAGGGGGGGGGACTGCCCCCCCTCAGGACCTCACCTGTCAGGCTCGGGACCGCACCCTCGCACCTCCCTCCCCCCATCCCCCCCTCCCCTGTCCCCCTCCCCCCCCTACACACACACTGTCCCCCTCCCTGTCCCCCTCCCTGTCCCCCTCCCCCTCCCCCCCCTACACACTCTGTCCCTGTCCCTGTCCCTGTATGTATGTGACACTGGACACACTGCCCCTCCCCCCCCTACACACACTGCCCCTGTCAGGCTATTGACCGCGGTGTCCAGCCCAGGACTCACGTCGTCCACTCGTCCAGTGATCCAGTAGTAGCCGTCCTCATCCCTCCGAGCACCATCCCCTGCACGCCCGCACACAACGCAGCATCGCGCTGATCCCTCCCCTCCCCTGCTCAAAGCCGTCGCCACCATCCCCCCCTCCCCCCCCCCCTCCCCCCCTGGGAGGGAGGGAGGGAGGTGTAGGGACAAGGCAGGCAGGCAGGCAGGCAGGCAGGCAGGGCAGGGCAGGGCAGGGCAGGGCAGGGCAGGGCAGGGCAGGGCAGGGCAGGGCAGGGGCTGCAGCAGGTGGGGGGCAGGCAGTCGCCTCCGCAGCCCCGCACCTGTGAAGTAGTATCCGGGGAAGGGCCCAAAGTAGTTCTCCTGCAGCAAACACAGCAGCAGCAGGTGAGGGGGAGGGGGGAGGGGGCACGCACATGGGGGTCAGGGGGTGGGGGGGTCAGGGGGTGGGGTGGGGGGGGGGGGTAGCACGGCACCAAGGGGGGGTACTCAGCTGCAGGCGGTTTCACCCCTTAACCCTCCTCCCAGCCCCTCCTCCCAGCCCCCTCCCCCTCCTCCCCCCTCCCCCTCCCCCTCCCTCCCCTCCCCCCCTGCCCCCTGTGCCCCACCTCGTAGCGCTTGTGGTCCCCGTACACGGTGCGCAGTGTTGAAGGCCAGGGGCTCTTGATCATCAGCAGCCCCTCACACGCGCCCTGCAGCTCCTCGCCCTGATCGTTCACAATCACAGGCTGCACACCTGCAGACGCAGCCACGACCAACCATTCACGCTCCTGTTTCAGCTTGATGTCAGGCACGGCTGTCATTCACCCCTCCCCTCACCTGCAGACACACCACGACCAACCCAGGGGGGGGGGAGGGCAGCCCATGCAGCCCCACTCTCGCTTAACCTGGACCTCTGGATCACCTGGCGTCCACCTGGACCTCAGCTTCCAGGACCAGGCTGCCTTAGTGGGGAGTCTGCTGCCTCAGCCTCTCATCACCTGGACCTGGCCTCACCTCACCTCACCTGGACCTCAGCTTCCTAGCTTTTGTCATGCTGGCTCACACGGCTGAGTCGCCCCCTCCCCCCCCTCCCACTCACATCCTACAGCCACCCCCCCTCCCCACCAACACACACCCCCCCCCGCCTGCTGCCTCCACCCAGTTCTTGCTCCCAGTCCTCCCTCAGCCCAACACACCTTGGACACCTTGGACACCCCCCTCCCACCTCACATCACAACCCAGCCTCCCCCCTCCCCCTCCCCCCTCCCCCCCTGCCCCCCCCTGCCGACCCCGTCTGCAGCCTCACCAAAGAAGGGCAGGGTGGCTGACCCAGGCTTTGCGGGCCAGGCGCCAATCAGGGGGGTGATCATGTGCCCCCCCGTCTCTGTCTGCCACCAGGTATCCACAATGGGACAGCGGCCCTCACCCACCTGCAGCAGCACACTGCCACAAACGACTCACACAACACACATACACACACCACCCACACCCCACCACCCCCTGCCCTCCTCCGCTGCCCCAAACCCCGCCCTCACTCCTGCCCCCCAGCCCCACCGCCGCCCCCCCTCGCCCCCCACCCTGCCTGGACTGACCCACCCCCCCGACCACCCAGGCCACTGCCCAGCCTCAGCCTCAGCCTCGGGCTCACCCCCCCACCCCCCCAGGCCCCTGCTGCTGCCGACACCTGCTCGGCTGTCACCAGCGCCCTGCCCCCCCCCTGGCCGCCTGCAAGGACGTGGCTGCTGCCGGGGAACCCCTGACCACCCCCAACTCAGCAAACCACCCACACCCACACCCACCCAACCGCCCCTCATCCCACCCCCCACCCCCCCGCACCCACCACTTCATTGTACCAGCGCCAGGCCTCAGGGTTGATGGGCTCTCCCACCGTGCCCAGCACCTGCTCAGCAGCAGCAGCAGCAGCAGCAGCAGCAGCAGCAGCAGCAGCAGCAGCAGCAGCAGCAGCAGGAGCAGCAGCAGCAGCAGCAGCAGGGGGAGTGGGGGTGTGAGGGTCCCAGCACCTGCTCAGCCGCAGGGAGGCTCTCAGCCTGGCCTAATCCCTGCAGCTGCAGCCTCCTCTCCCAACCTCCCGCTTCACGTCAGCCGTTGTGACACTGAGCAGTCACTGCATAACAGCATTCTTCACCTTCCTCCCCATTTCTCCCCCTCACCACCCTTCTTCCCATTGCCCCATTGCCCAGCCTTCACCACCCTGACTCCCCGCTTCGCTGCGACTGTGACACCGTACCTGGCCGCACCTTCACACTGCATCACACTGCATCACACTGCATCACACCGCATCACACTGCATCACACCACCGGTAAGGGTTAGGGTTAGGCCAACCCTAAGTAAACCCAAAACCTAACCCTACAGCACGGTACTTGGCTGCACTGGACGACATGGCATCGGACCGCGTCGGACTACCTGGGTAGGGCTGACCCTAAGACAACCCTAACCCCTACTCTAACTCAACAGCATTCTTCCGTCGGACCGCTGGGTTAGGGTTGGGGTTAGGCTAACCCTTATAAACATCCAAACCCTTAAACCTAACCCTAACCCAACAGTGTTCTTCACAATCCACGCTTCTCCTGTCACACATCATCCTCTATGCTCCACTCCCCCCTTCCCCCTCCCCCTCCCCTTCCTACCCAGCCCTGACCTGCAGCGAGGAGCGGTCCGTGGCCTTGACCCATTCCTCCCCACTCCTCATCAGCGACCTGATGGCGGTGGGGGCGGTGTAGAACTGCTTCACCTGCACCACCACACCACACCACACCACACCACACCACACCACAGCCCAGGCCAGGCCAGCATCAGGCAGGCAGGCAGGCCAAGATCACCAGCTGCCAGCCAGCTTCCCTGCTGCGGACCAGCCTCATAGCTAAGACACAGCCCCCCCTCCCCTCCCCACTGCTACCTGGATACCCTCACTCAGCAGGGGGGGTACCAGCTGGTACCACCACATCATGGTCGGCTCTAGGACCCCCTTGCCCCCCACTGCTGCTACCCTTGCCGCTACCCTGCCTGCCCCCCTGCTTGCCCCCTGCTGCCCGCCTGGGGGTCGAGTGGGCTGATGTACCTTGGCTGCCCTTAGAGGCCCTTAGAGACCTCAGGAGCCCCTGCTGCTGCCCCTGCTGCCCCCCCCCTGGCCACCCTGCCCACCCCGGCTGCAGGCAACACAGCTTGCAACCACTGCTGCCCCCCCCCTGGCACTGCCCCTGCCCTGCAACGACTCCTCTCCTCCTGTCCGCCTCAGCCGCCCTGCCCCTGCTGCCCCCCCTGCTGACAGCCCTGCTGCAGGCAGTACCGCACCCCCGCTGCCCCCCCTAGCACCGCACCTATCCCTGCCACGCCTCCTGCCCTGCCCCTGCTGCCCCAGCTGCCCCCTGCTGCCCTGCCCTCTGCTGGCCTTGTCACCTTGAACTTGTCCACAACCTCCCAGCAGCGCGCAGGGGTGGGGTGGGTGGGCACGCCCTCAAACACAACGTTGGTGGCCCGGTTCAGGAGCGGCCCGTAGGCTAGGTAGCTGGTAGGGCGGAGGGGGCACAGGCAGGAGGGGGGGAGGGAGGGGTGAAGGGGGGCAGGGAGGGGTCAGGGGGGCAGGGAGGGGGGCAGGGAGGGGGGGTGAAGCACAGCCAAGCGGGAGGGGAGGAAGGTTGCAAGGTTGCAAGGTTGCAAAGGGCAGGGGCAGGAGCAGGAGCAGGGGCAGGGGCAGGGAGTTGTGGGGGCAGAGGCAGGGGGTAGGGGAGGAGGGGGGGGGCGGGGGCAGGGGCAGGGGCGAGTTCAGTTCTCCGCCCCCCTCCCCCTCACCTGTGCCCTGTGATCCAGCCACAGTCCGCAGTGCACCAGTACACGTCGCCTGGCTGCATGCGGAACACGTGCCTGAGGGAGCAGCAGGGGGGCAGGCAGGCAGGCGGGGGGGGGGTGGGGGGGTCAGGCATTCAAGAGTTCAGCAGCTGGCTTCTACCCCTGGCCTGGCCCCGCACTCACCTCTAGGCCTCCCCCCCACCCCTGACCCCTTCCACTCTTAAGCTCCGAACCTTTTGGACCTCCCTCGTCACGTCCATTGGCCCCCTGCTGCCCCTGCACCCCCCCCCACCCCTCCTGCCCCTGCCCCACTTTGTAGTCGTGGCCGCATACACGAGGTAGCCGCCGGTGGTGTGCAGCACTCCCTTAGGACGACCAGTGCTGCCGCTGGTGTAGCTGCAGGGCAGGGCAGGGCAGGGCAGCAGCGCTCAGGTCAGGGCCCATAGCCCTCCAGCCACCACCTGCCCAGAGTCAGCCCTGAGTAGACCCCATTTTCTACCCCCCGCACAACTGCCCCCCTGCTGCCCCTCCCCCTGCTGCCCCTCCCCCTCCCCCTCCCCCTCACAGTAGAAAGAGCGGGTGCTCCGCCTCCACCCACTCCACAGGGCAGCTGCTGGGCTGCGCCCCCACCTGCAGGCCACAGGGGGAGGGGGCCAGGCGGATGACATGGAGGAGCTATGCAGAGGGGGGGAGGAGGGGAGGGAGAAGGGAAGGTAGGGGCGGGGCGGGGGGGGAGGGGGGTGATGCAGCTGGGGTTTGAGAGTGCTCCTAGTCCTGCTCCTGTGTGGGAGGGGGAGGGAGGGGAGGGGAGGGGGAGCAGGCTAGGTTCGGAGGGAAGTGGGGACGTAGTAAAAGAGTACCCCTGTGCTGTTCCCGCCGCTCCAGTGCCCTGCCCTGGCCCCTTCTGTTGCCCTGCTGCTGCCACTGCCAACACACAGCACCTCACCCCCCTCCACTGCCACTGCCACTCTCCACTGCCCCTGCTGCAGCTAGACCCCACCTCGGACTGCCACCAGCGGTCCCTGCCTGTCACGAAGTGGGTGTCAGCAGCGGGCTGGGCGTTGTCGTTCTCGTACACCAGCACCGTGTCAACCTGCACACACAACCAGGCAATGGGCCATACAACCATTGGGGCACCACCCCCACCCCTGCCCCCCTGCCCCTGTCCCCCGCCCTCGCCCATCCACTCCCTGCCCCTGCCCCTGCCCCTGCCCCTGCCCCTGCCCCTGCCCCTGCCCCTGCCCCTGCCTCAGCCCACCACATGGTCCCGGGCAGCAGCCAGGCCGACCGCCTTGTCCGCGATGGCCTTCAGGTCGATCTTCTTGGTGCCCCGCATGACTCCGCTGCAGGTCAGCAGCACTCGGGACCGCGCGCCCTCCAGCCGCCCTGCAGGCACCAGGGGGGAGGGGCAGCAGCAGGGGGTGGAGGCCGGAGCAGCAGGAAGGGGGGAGGGGGTCATTGGGAAAGGCACGGGGCGGGCATGGGGCGGGAGGGGACCTGGAGGGGGGGGTAAGGGAAGGGGTGGGGGGAGGGGCAGCGGAGTGGGCAGCGGTGGGGTGGACGGTGTAAGGGTGTAGGGGTGTGCAGGTGTGACGACAGGTGTGACGGCAGGTGTGACCACAGGCCAGTGGGGCAATGATGTGTGCTTACAGATCCAGATGCCAGACCCAGCCAGATGCATATGGGGTAAGGATGACAAGGCAGGTGTGGTGGCAGGTGGTGAGGCGAGCAGGCGGGGGAGGGGGAGGGAAGAGGGGTCAAGGGAGGGGGTGGGGGGGAGGGGGAGGGGGCTAGAGGGGAGCAGGGGGCTAGAGCGGAGCAGGGGTGGGTGGGGCGGCAGGTCAGGCTCTACCACTGCTGCAGAGCTGAGAGACAGGGCAGTGGCCCCCTGCAGGTTTGCTCCTGCAGCCTGCTGCCCTGCAGCCTCATTGCCTGGCCTGGCTGCTGCCCTGTAGCCTGTGTCTGGCCCTGCCCCCACCTGCCAGGGCCTCAGCGCTGAATCCCCCAAACACCACGCTGTGCACGGCGCCAATGCGGGCGCAGGCCAGCATGGCAATGGGCAGCTCCAGCACCATGGGCATGTACACGGCCACGATGTCCCCCTTCTTCACGCCCACGGACTTCAACCAGTTGGCCTGTGGTGGTGGCAGCGCCCAGGGCAAGGCAGGGAGGGGGAGGGGGAGGCGGCAAGAGGCTAGGGGGGCCGTAGGAGGAGGTAGGGGTGGCGGTCAGGGTGGGAGGGGTGACATAAGGGTGTGCTGTGGAGGTGGGGAGGGTGGGGAGGGTGGAGGCAGATGAGGGGGGTGGGTCACACATGGGTCACTCCTCTGCCCACGCTTCATCCCCTCTATTCCACTGACACACCATGCACTACACGACACCCATACTGACACACCATGCACTGCACCATGCACTACACACCATGCATGTCACACTGCGGGTCACACTGGTCACACCGGCTGGTAGGTAGGTCACACCCACCAGGCGGCACACCTCCTCCAGCACCTCCCTGTACGTCAGCTGCTTCTCGCGTCCGGGGTCATTGCCCTCAAATAGCATGCAGGGCTGGTCACCATGCCCAGCCAGCACATGGCGATCCAGGGAGTTGTAGCAGATCTGCACCCAGCCAGCCATGCATCCATGCAGGCACCCCATGCCGCCTTGCAACAACAAGCGCATGTGCTTTGCTGCAACAACCTAAAACAGTCATTGAAACAGGTTGAAGATTGTGATGGCACTGCCTGTGTTGCCTGTTTTGGCTGGCTATGGCTAATGGCAAATGACCCACGTTGGTGAGTCCTCCCTTGAACCAGGAGATCTCAATCGGCCCCTTGCGCACGTCAAAGTTGAAGCTGTGGTGGTCCTCGTCCCACTGTAAGGGACAGCGGCAGCAGCGAAGGCAGCTCAGTCAGCAGCAGCAGCAGCAGCAGCAGCAGCAGCAACAGCTGGGTCAGCGGCAGCAGCAACAGCTGGGTTATTGGCAGCGGCAGCGGCGGTAGCATTGTGAGCAGCAGCAGGCAAAGCAGAGCGGTGTCCCTGCACCTGCACTCAGCGTCAGTTGCTACCACCTCAACCACCTCAACCACCTTCACCGCCCCCACCCTCACCTTCTTATGCCAGTGGAACTGCTCAGCCACCTCCGCCCAGAACTTTGCTGGCTGTTCCACACTGGCCTGGTACAGGGCATCATACTGTGCACACAGCCAGCAGCAGCGCCAGGGTCAGTCAGAGCCACAGGACCCAGGACCACACCAGCATGATGAAGAGCAGCACAGGCAGCACAGCAGAGCATTCAAGCGCCTAGAAAGCAGTCAGCAGCAGAGCCTGCAGCAGTGCCTGTGGTGGTGATGGTGGGTTTGGTCAGCACCACGGCACCAGTGGCCCCGGGAGCAGGGCCTTGAACAGAACTCAGTGGAGGCGGAAGGGGCATGGGCAGCGTGGAGCCGGTGCCTAAACAGGACACAGCCGCAGCGCCACAGCTAGTTTGAGAGAGCTAACGATAAAATTGCTGATGCCACTTCTATCATGGCAATCAGCCACTGCCTGGTATGGCTGAGTGACATTTGAATGAGGTGGGAGGAGGTGCCAGGAGGAGGGGAGGAGAGATGAATGTTTGGAAGATTGCATAGGTGAACCAGTGACACCTCAGTCCCACAATGCACCATAAGGTATCCCCCTACCCCATGCACCTGCCAACTGCCTGAGCTGCCAGTGCCGGCCCCCACCTCCTCCCTGCTGCTCACGAACTTGTCCAGGGTGGTGCGGCTGCGCTGCACTGGCGCCGCCACGGCCTGGGCCTGGGCCGAAAGCTGCACACAGCCGCATGCCACACCACTCTTTGGTCACACTTCACCAGGGAGGGATTAGGGCCAGGTTGACTCAGCCCTGGTGGTGGTGGCGGCATGCAGCCAAATGTGTGACCAGGTTCACATCTAGGGTTTCCACCATCTAGGTTCCTCACCCCTAGGGCCTAGGGTTTTCAACATCTCTACAAGGTATTCACCGCTGAGCCTCTTGCTGAGCAGCAGTGTGGTGGGCCATGCAGTGCAGGCACTGGCGGTGGTGGAATGCTGTTGTGGTGTTGGGGGGGTGGCGGTGGGGCCTCTGTAGGAAGGGCTGGAGGCTAGGGCACTGGTCAAGAGGCAGACTGGACGACTGGATGGTCTGGGCAAGGCAGGGATGAACCCTGGGGGTGCTGTGGGGCCAGTTGGTCATCACACCACCCCTAGGGTGAGGGAGCCAGGGCTAGGGTGACTGAACCCTAGTGCAGGGCAGACCCTCATGGCGGTTGACTACAGCCTGGTGTGTGACTGGGGGGTGGGAAGGGCAGCGCACTGGGTAATGGGTGGTTGGGCTGGGGTGCGGTGGGGCTGGGGTGCGGTGGGGCTGGGCTGCGACGACGGTGCACGCACCCTGTTTCCTCGTAGTGCCGGAGCGCTGCGCCGGCTGGTGCGTGTCGCGACGCCTGCGAGGACGTAAGCATACCGCAAGTGGAGAGAGGGCATCCGCTGCGGCACAGGGACCTGGTGCCGTGCTTGACAAATCGGTTGGCTGAACCGAAATGTTTTGTCACGCGCAGCCCCCGGCTGTAGGCCGAGAGCTGTGGGCTGCAGGCTGCGCTGCGTTGCGCAGGGCCGGGAGCGTGCTGGTGGAGACGGACGAACTGGCAGGTCACCTGGCAGGGCGGCGGGTCCGTGGCACGTCAATGCGGCCATTGTGCGGAGTGGGGGACAGGGTCTTGGGCAAGTGCAAAAGCCCCAAACAAGGCTAGCAAGCTCAGGCCGAAGTGCGATGGGATCTCTGATGCTGGAATGCTGCAAATAACGGGCGTTGCTTGCAGCAGGCTTCGGAGGGCTTGGCTCACTTTTATAACCGCCGCAACCGACGGATCAGGTGTGTGGCACGGAGGGGTGGCGAAGCAAGCATGGTGTAGGAAAAGCCCGACTGGCAGACATGCAGCGCGCTTGTGAGCCGCTGAACTCCAATGCGCGATGCGATGCTGACATGGGCATAGCGGCGTCCAGCTGCAGCAGGCGACGCTCCCTTCGCTTGGGGTCTTCTTACTCCTGGCTGCTGCCAACCCGACAGGCACACGTGGCACCATGTTCACTCCGCACAGCAGCAGCCCAGGCCTGGCCCAGCCTTCCGCCACAACCCCAGCGTGAGTGACCAAAACACGGCAAGGGCTGGTGGCGCAGTGCAAGCTGTGTAGCAAGGAGGCGACAGGCCCCACAAGCAACAGGCACCATGTGACTGCACCAGGCTCGCGACCATGTGTCCTTGGTTCACACAGACGAGCACCTGAGCTGAGTGCAGCTAAGCAGCTACACACTCCTAGCATCCTTGAGGCATGTACTCAGCCCAGCGCAGCGGCAAGCACAGCACTGAAACATGTGTGCTATACGGGGTCCACCCCTGGCTGTCAAGCAGTTGTACAGCCACGTCACACCTGCATGACCCACCTCAGGTGCTTGTCTGTGTGGGACGACGAATACTTCTTCACACCACCCAACCCAAGTGTGACCCAGATACATCACCCTCAATCTAGTGGCTAGTGTTGGGAATGCTGACCCAGTGAGGCTGCTGCGTAGGTGCTGATCTCTCTGATGTCTCTCTGATGGCCCATGCACAGCCTTGATCCCCCAGACCCACCCTACCCCAACTCAGCAACAGGAGGCACGTTTGCCGCCATGCTGACTGGCCGACAGGCTGACTGGACTGCCCTGTTGTCGCTGGTGTCTGGTGCTCGGGTGCTGCCAGGGCACATCACAAGGCGCTAGAGCCACCAGGTCTCCAGGCCCACCAGGCCCACCAGGCCAGGTCACCAGGTCCCCCTCGGCTCAGACCTTGTCAGGCATATGCGACCAGACAGAAGGCGGCCTGTCAGGCATATGCGCGGCACGCAAAGAAAAACATGTGCATCTGCCACGCACATATTTTCTACATGCAGGTGCACCCCCACCTTCGCGCCTCGCTGCTGCCACAACTGCTGCCCGATATCGAAAGCGTTGTCTTGCAGCTGCCAGCCAGCCCCTCGCCACCCCGGGCCCGGTGTGGCGGATCTAGCTGGGCTAGCGCAGCTGCGGGCAGCGACTGCAGCTCTTCAACACGCAGTTGCGCGGCAAGGAGGCGGTCACCCCGCGGCCCGAGTCGCCTGACGCTCTGTCTATGTACGTATGCGGAGTGACGGTGTACGACCTGAGCCACATCGGTAGGTGTGCAACAATGCCGCCGCTCGTTACCCGGCAACTCATCCAAAGCGCCCGCGGCCTGCATGCACACCCGATGTGCGCTGCGCGCAATGCCAATGACGACACGCGTCGCCAGCACGGCTGCAGGCCACGCGAGGGTGTATGTCGCGTTCGACATTCTGTACCGCCTGCTGACGGCGGGCCTGGGCTACCGCGTGCAGTACGTGCGTAACTTCACCGACATCGACGACAAGATCATTGCCCGGGCGAACGAGAAAGGCGAAGACCCGCTGGAGCTCGCCAACCGCTTCATCGTCGAGTTTCACAAGGTGTGACTCACCAACGTGCTGTTCGGGTCGTGGTCAGTTCAAATGCGGCGGTGCGAGTGTGAGGAGTGAGGGTATGTGACTAACCTTGACCCGAAACAACAACCTCACCCTCTTCCCCACCCTCGTCCATCCTTAAGCCTACCCGTGCCGGCACAGCATGTCTGTGTTTG